>CM074448.1:7755000-8355000 GCA_037101425.1 Elopichthys bambusa
CATTCAATTTACAAATGTAAAAAATAAGGTGGATAAGTCAGTTTTCAATAAAAGAAAGGTCCTTGTACTTTTCAATAGCAAATAAATGGCAGTAATGGAAGTATATATATATATATATATATATATATATATATATATATAGTTTTTTTTTAAAAATCATTTTATAGAGCTAATTTTATCCTTTGAATTAATTAAGATTTAAACAAGTATACTAGTGCATAAATGTCTCTGATATGCCAAAAAACATTCTTGTATGCAGTCATATAGAGGATTCTGCTTTCTGAGCCGGTAATTTCCACCTTAAAGAAGACCTCAACAAATGTCCACTGTTTTCTTTTTGGTTGTTAAGCAACATATCCACCTTATTTGAACGTAAGAACGGTGTTTTTAAATTATGTGAATGTGCAAGGCTTCTGGTGTCAGATGATTGCTGTTACTGTATTTTAGCAGTACCAAAACAGTCCATTATGCTAAAACTCGTATTCATCATTTTATTTTCATTTATTATCATAATCATATACACACTGGTCTGTAGATTAAATAGTTTTACCATTTAATGCACTTCGTTATTCTAGTTATTTACCTATAACGGCTAATAAACAGAAAATCTCGCACATTTACAGGAAAGAGCATGTAAAACAATCAATGAATCAAAAAGAAAAGACAAATAATTTGTAAATGAACAAATGTAAGCTACTGTCTCATAAAAAGCCTATTGCTTAGGTTAAAATATGTTATTATATGGTATATTACAAAATATATAATCTGCATACTAACTTGATTGAAAATAAAAATAGAAAAGAAAAAAAATTAAGAATGTCATTGTATTTGGTGCATCCCTTTTTGCTTTATTTATTTAAATATTTATTTATTCAAGTTCCTTCTAAATAAACAGTTCCTTTCAGGTTTAAATAAAAGAAAATGCATGAACTATTAAACATTTTATACTCTTATTTTCTTACTTCCACACTGAACATTTTTAGAAAGGCTATGTGAATCAAAACAAAAATATAAATAATTAATAAATAGAAAATTATATATACGTACAAATGTAAACGACCGCCTCATAAAAAGCCAGTTGCCTGGGTTACAATATGTTATTAATAGGTGTTTGCTTCAGAGGCCCTTTGAAGCCCTTTGATGTGGCCTTGTTCTGGCCCGGTGGAGCTGTGCATGTGAAGGGCATCAGGGGCCACAGACCTCTCTGATGTCTCCTTTGCCCTGCCACCTTGCTTAACACAAACATCTCTACCAACACAAAATGAATTATAAAAGAAAACAAAGAAAGACTAATCACAATTCAGCACCTAAACAAGTCATAATAGTTTCAAACACCAGCTAAAACACCTCTGACATCATGCAAAACCATTAAAACACTGTCTATCTTTGTTGCTCTAAAATATTTACAGAGATAAAATCTTAATTACAGATTTGGGAGATGAGCAGAGACAAACACATTCTCACACACACACACACACACACACACACAGGCTCCTGATTGGCCCGTCCCATCGCAGCAGTCTGTTGTGGCATGCAGGTTAATGAATGTGCAGATGGCGGTCAGGAGGGGGGCTGCGTTTGCAGTCGGCGCCGCCTCCCTCCGCTCCATCTCCCCTCTCTTCCCATTCTTCACGTCTCTCCTTCTCCTTTAACATCTCATTTACCTACTTTATTTCCACCACGCGCAGCTTCGCAGCTCACTCAGAGATCACCTGCTGCGTACCGCCGTTTCGCGTGCAAGTGTGTGAGCATCCCGTGAGCAGAAAGCACACTTGATTTCACAGCTTTCCTAACAAGGGATTCGGCAGGGCAATCACAATAGCGTTATTACTGCCTCCTCACGCAGCAGAGAGCTGTAACTGGGGACAAAGGCGGGGTTAAATATGTTCGGCGGGCACCTGCGGCGTGGATTGCGGAAGCATGAAATCTCAGGCTAAACATGTCCTGAAGGACAGAGGCTCCATGCGGGACAGGCCAGGAGGGTGGGGTAAGGAGCGGTGATTAGGAAGGCAGCCGTGCATGATAGTGTCGAGGAGAACGCGGGGGAGAGAGCAGACTCGTGTACGGACTCCCACGGCCTGCTGCACTAAGTGACTGGTGTAGGGTTTAATAGTGCCATATGGTTTACATCTCCGCTCACACCATGTCGTTCCTCCAGTGCTTGTGTGCGTATTGATCCTGAGGGCTCTTTCCTTCCCCTCCTCCTCGCTCTCACTCTCAAATCTCTTGGTTTCCGGACCGCAGAGAGGATGGAGGCCTCCGCGGCAGACTGATGGCGATAAGAGCAGGAAGCTGAGGCACTCTGGGCAGAGACAGTAGACGACGTTCCCACCACACTGAGATTTCCATCTGTGATGTGCATTGAGTTCCCTGCAATGCTGCTAGATTGTTTGTAGGGAGTAAACAGGATGATCACATGCAGTGATTGCTTTAAGACTACATGGGTAGCACAGTTGCATTTGAAAATATTTAAGTAAAATCCCACAAACAAGTGCTACGAGTGCTTTTGTGAATGTTCCACCAATGAAATTTGAGTACTTGAGATACAGTGTTTGAAAATAAAAACACAGCTTGTATTCAGTATACACAGATTGCTGTGATGTTCTGGATGGTTGCTGGGGTGTTGCTTACTCACCCCAAGTCTCTATGACAGGGCTTTTCAACTATGGAAGGCCACTATCCTGCAGAGTTTAGTTCCATTTCCAAACAGACCTGAACAAGCTAGTCAAGGTTTTCAGGATCACTAGCATCTGAAATCTATAAATATTTTTCTAAATATTTGAGGGTACAGCCATTTGTAGTGGTGTCCGAAACCATAGTGGATGTGATTGAGTGCACTCATTCAATCCCACAATGCAATAACGAGTGTACAACCGATGTATGCTTAACGGCTAGAGAATACCCATGATGCACTGTGAGGGTAGCACGGAATGAATTGATTATTAAACAACAAGCACAAACTATGCAAAAGCGGCAGTACTTTCGGCGCACTCATTTTCATTCACTCCCTCAAGTGAACTATATTAGTCGACAAATGTAGGGAATAGTGAATGAGGGTATAGGGAGCGATTTCGGTAACAGCCTAGAAAGTTAAAAGCAGGTGATTTTGATAAGGGTTAGATTCTGCAGGACAGTGACCCTACAGGACCGGAGTTAAAGAACCCTGCTCTCTAATATTCTAGATATGGCTCATTTCTCTCCATTAGTCTACAGGATATTTTTTCCATGTGTGATGTGCATTGAGTCCCCTCAAATGCTGCTGGATTGCTTTTTGAGAGTTAAAGGATTAGTTCACTTTCAAATGAAAATTAGCCCAAGATTTACTCACCCTCAAGCCATCCTAGGTGTATATGACTTTCTTCTTTCTGATGAACACGATCAGGGAAATATTAATAAATATCCTGATGCATCCAAGCTTTATAATGGCAGTGAACAGGACCAACGAGTATGAGCTGAAGAAAGTGCATCCATCCACATCCATCCATCATAAACGCACTCCTCACAGCTCCGGGGGGTTAATGGGGTTAATGTTTGTGAAAAAAAAAAAAATCCATATTTAAAACTGCAGTCCGGAACTTCTTTTGGTTAAAAATGATCCAAAATCAATTTTTGAGCAAGTACATAACCAGCCAGTGTTCATCTCCTTATCTTAGCCCGATTCACAACGGTAGGCTTGTAATAATTTTTTATAATAAGAGAGACCTGGTGGATTTCTGCTGGAAATTTGAGTATGCAGCAGTTCGTCTTTGCGTCATTACGTCACGTCTGTAAACAGAAAGGAATGAGTTCCAGCAAGTAGCTATATCATGTGAGGATGCTGCTTGTAGGATCATTTATAGCCTTTTCTCACAGCAGCTGAGATATCTAAACTTTGTAATCCAGAAAGGTCCAAATGACAATCATCAGTAACAACTGGAGATTCACCCATAGTCAAAAGCAAAAGACTTCGGACTGTGGAGTGGCTACAGATATTGAAATCTATAGGTAATGCTAATACACAGTTACGCAATGCTGATGTTGTTAACATTAACAATTTGAGAACAAACTATAAAAATAATAATAATTTGCACGTTTTTTGACGTGATTCGAGCTATGGTAGCCTAATGCTTTTTTCCTCAGTTGGTCAGAACAAAAGTGGCAGAAATGTTACTTACTTGTTCAGCTGATATTTTCCAGTGAAAATTCTTATATTGGTCATACTTTCAAGATGTAGAATCTGTGATTCTGAAGTACAGTGTCCACACCGGTGTAGTGATTGACAGCAAACATTAGATTTATCCGCTGAGGAGTCGTGCCGATGCACAACGCACGTAACGATAACAATTCCGCATATGACTTTGCAGGTTTCAAACAGAGATGGTGACAAAGAGGAAAAATGCCGGACTGCAGCTTTAACAAGTTATGAAGTAAAATATCTAGCTTCTGCCAGACCGCCTTCTGTATTCAAGTTACGAAGAAAGTGTAAACTGGCATCGCGTCAGTTACACTTTTTCTGTAAGTTGAATAGGGAAGGCGTAGGATGTAGCGTAAGCGTTTTGAACTGCAAGAGTTTTACACTGTCTTCGTACGTTGAATACGGACGGCGGTCTGGCGGAAGCTAGATATTTTACTTCATAACTTGTTAAATATGGATATTTTTTTACAGAAAGGCATCGCTTCTCTTCAGAAGGCCTTTATTAACCCCCCAGAGCCGCATGAAGTACACGTTTATGATGGATGGATGTGGATGGATGTACTTTATTCAGCTAATACTCGTTGGTTCCGTTGACTGCCATTATAAAGCTCTGATGCATCAGGATATTTATTAATATATCTCAGATTGTGTTCATCAGAATGAAGAAGGTCATATACACCTAGGATGGCTTGAGAGTAAGTAAATCATGGGATAATTTTCATTTGAAAGTGAACTAATACTTTAAACAGGCTGATCGCATGCAGTGATTGCTTTAAGACTGCACGGGTAGTGCGGTTTCACTTAAACATGTATATTGTGTGATACATTGTGTAGAATTATTTACTCTAAGTAAAATTCCACAAACAAGAGAGACTTACAGTGTTTGAAAATAAAAACTCTTGCTCAGAGATACAGATGCTGTAACATTTAGCTTGGAGTTCAAAATCTTGTCTTTTGTCTACTGGCATACGAAAATGCTGCAGTTCTGAGCCTGGTCAATAATTTTCAATAAGACCAGTTTAGTAGCAGTTTGCGAAGCGGCTTTTGGGAGCAACTAAATTTTTAACTGATAAGCGACATCTGTGCTTCTCCACTCTGGATAAGTCTTAAGGCCTCTTAAATGTAATGCCATGTAATGAACTGGGGGGCACAAAGAAACACACGCTCCCCTCACAGCTGCTGATAGATTATGAGTGTGTTTGAGCAACAAATTTTCATTTTCTGTTTCTTGGACTGGGGACTGTACAATTAAACTAGATGTTTGCATTGTCTGTAGACAGTGCAAGTGTGCAATACCCGCCACCACAATGCTAGACTGTTCTGGAAGATTGCTAGGGCATTTCTACGCAGATACCAGGGTGTTCAGAATGGTTGCTAGGGTGTTCTCTAGGGCAGGGGTCTCCAGACTCAGTCCTGGAAGGCCACTGTCCTGCAGAGTTTAGCTCCAACTTGCCTCAACACACCTGCCTAGAAGTTTCTAGTATGGCTAATTAGACCTTGATGAGCTGGTTCAGGTGTGTTTAATTGGGGTTGGAGCTAAGCTCTGCTGGACAGTGGCCCTCCAGGACCGAGTTTGGAGACCCCTGCTCTAAGGTGTTGCTAGGTGATTGCTTCCTAGCCCCAAGTCTCTATTGCTGCGTCCCAATTCTGCATCCTTCGAAGGGCACATTTGAAGGCCGATTGCATCACCTCAGCGAGACAAAGGCTGTCCCAATTCGAAGGCTCCCTTAAATGCGGCCTCCAAATGCAACCTTAGTTTCCTGTGAAATGAAGGATACAACAGATTGATCCTTCGCGGCCTTGCCTACCCCAGGATTTTTTTGAGAGAAATTGCAGAATTACACTTTTAAACTTAAGTATTGGGTTTCAACTTAATCAAATATCTAATGATACAAATGTAAAAATGAAAAAAGTTTACTTATATCTTACTAAGATGTGATTATATATAGTTTATACTCTTTATTATATACAGAAATGGACCATGGGTTGTTTTCAGACAGTTGAATATAACTTTCAAAAAATTCTAGTACAAATGTTACTGTCACTCATCAACAGCAGCTGTCACAGTTGCTAGATGACAAGAACAGTCCTCCATAGGCTAGACCATCCCATTTAACAATGCTCAGTCCAACCTTCGCAGCCTTCGAAGGCGTGGCCTTTGAAGTCCGAGTCCTTCAATGTACACACCCTTTGAATTGGGCCTAGGACAGCTCTTCCACTTCAATTCTGGAGGGTCACTATCCTGAGAAGCTCAATTAGATACCTGAATATGCTAATCAAGGTCTTCAAGATCCCTAGAAAGTTACAGTCTGGTGAATTTGACTAAACTCTGCATGACCGGAGATGAAAAGCCCAGCTCAGTGATATTCTGGCCTGTAGCTATTGTTCGGGTCCCTCCATTGTACATAGGTCTACAGGATTTTTTTATATCCTGAGGTCATTCACTTTCAAAAGTAATAGCACACTTTTCACAACAAGCCACATGATTTGAGGCATCATTCATGTCCGTTGAGAGATGAGTTACATGGCAAAGTTTAATACTTAGTGTTAGTGTTCAGTGTGCCTTAACAAACACCACTAAAGTTTCAAAGAATATCACATATTATTTCAAGGCTACTAATTATGAAGCTCAGATTACGGCCACAAATCAGAGTAATAAAACCCCAAGGTCTGCATCTAAACCCTCTACAAAACCTCTTACCCAGACTGCCACTTCCAGAGAAGTGAGGACTGTTTCCAAATCCAAAGCAAATATAATCAGATGATGCAGCAGACAGGATCACAAATCAACCTGACATCCCATTCATCATAGTAGCCAAATAAACCAACACCCACACTCCAACACTACCACTGTTATTTACAATCACATGATGTATGGATGAATGCATAAGTGTCTCATTGCTGCATTGGCCTCAAGGGACGGTGGCCACTAGCGACTAAGGAGACCGTGAGCAAACACTTCTTCATAAGATCCGCTGTGACTCAGAAAGGGCAGATCGTATGAGTGCTGCTCTCTGGTTCATGTCACCAGCTGTGTGCGTCATTATGCCCAGGTGGGTTGGCACCCAGCCAGCTCCCCTGCCACCGCCGAGGGTTTAATTAGCCGAGCCTCTAGGCTGTGGAGTCCCGGATGCCTTGGGGGATGGGGAAGGTGATCGGTGTCACACGCGACAGCGTGACGTTACCCAGACATGACACCGTCGCTCTGTTCCATCTTGCTCAATATAGTGCATATCCGTAGCAGGTGAGTTAACAGAGGAGATCTGCCTTGAGCGTTGCCTTTTCCCCATGGGACAAGGAGAGAAAAGCATCTCCTCAAGGACTAAAGGAGTTGACACTGCTGTGCGCTCGGCATCTGTATGCATCCTGCCACCGCACTGCTGATGCAGCAAGAAAGATGTGCACACAAGGCAGAAGAATGCTGCCCTCGCTCTACCACACACTGATGAACAGCAGCTAACCATCCATCCACCCCGCATGCAAGTTATCAGAGCTTTATGTTAACATTTTTTAATCTATCATAAACACACATTTACTTAAAACTTTCTAAATAGTAGTGCTGAAAGACCCACCTGTGAAAATTATTTGTATTTAGAGGGATAGTTCACCCAAAAATGATAATTATCCCATAATTTACTAACCCTCGAGCCATCCTAGGTGTATATGACTATCTTGAGATATATTTAAAAATATCCTGGCTCTTCCAAGTTGTATAATGGTAGTGAATGGGGGGGAAGGAGATGCGGGATTTTGAAGCCCAAAAAAATGCATCCGTCCATCATAAAAATAATCCACACGGCTCCAGGGGGTTAATAAAGGCCTTCTGAAGCTAAGTGATGGGTTTTTGTAAGAAAAATATCCATATTTATAACTTTATAAACTAAAATAACTAGTTTCCGGCAGACGACCATACGCATACTGTGCAAGTCGACTTGCGCCACAAAAGTAACCAGTGACGCGATGTATGAAGTATGACGTTGGAGCAGTGTAAGCTTAGGTGAGAGTAGACGCCTCTCACGGATTAAACAAATATGGCTGTGCAACAAACTCAAGCTCCTCTTCTCTTATATGGAAATCCTCTGACATTTCTCTTTAAAATTTCTCGTTTTAGACTTCTAATTTGTGACCGGTGTTTTGTTTTGCTCTATCATCTGTACTTCTGCTGCAAACTGATGCGTACGGCCATCTAGTTAATAAAGTTTTAAATATGGATATTTTTCTGACAAAAACCCATCACTTCACTTTAAAAGGCCTTTATTAACCCCCTGGAGCCGTATAGATTATTTTATGATGAATGGATGCATTGTTCTGGGCTTCAAAATCTCGCACCCCGTTCACTACCATTATAATGCTCGGAAGAGCCAGGATATTTTTAAATATATCTCCAATTGTGTTTGACTGAAAGAAGATAGTCATATACACCTAGGATGGATTGAGTACTATCCCATTTACAGGCCAAAAAGCGACATTTCATCACCTCACATCATTTTGCACCACAGCAAATTAAACTGTATTCTCCCAAAGTTGTAAGCTTGCAGACTGAATGTGCTGATATAATGTAAAGACAAACTTTTCTAATGCACTTGCTACACAATAAACATGCAGAGGAGAAGTTATTGGTTAGAATCAGTCTGAATCCTTCACTGAATTAACAGACTGAATAGTAATCCATCAGAATTGTTATTGAATTACCATCTGACTCACTGACTGAACCGCAAATCTTTTTCAGTTGAAATGAAACAGTTTTGTTCACTTAAGGTCTGTGAAGCAGTATCATTATCAAACAAGTATTCAAAATCATTATAATTACTGAATTGTTGTTCATACGAAGTGTAGCTTTTTCCAAAATTATTACGAATTATATACTATATATATTTTTAATGTACTAAAATGTTACTAGAATAGTATTTTCTTGTACACTAATTGGTGGGGGGATTGGGATGTATTTGGTTCCCCAGAATTATGAAATTTACTATGATATTTAGGGATATTAAGGGAATTAAATAATTTATTTTCTATTGTGGTTTATCTGTGGGTACTATGGTTTTACTACAAATACGAATGTGAAACAGTGGTCATTATCCAATAACTTTGGTAAATGCTGCCTGGTAAGAGCTGCTAAACAGTATGCACACACACACACACACACAAACACGCATCTGTGTGATGACAATGCTTACAACAGCTGTAGTGGAGGCACATGGAGGACACAGAGACATTGCAGCTGTGTGTTTCTCTCTCCATTTGTCTTTCTATTACATGCCCTCATATTCGCTCTCTCACTCTCAAACACACACACAGACTAATGGATTTTCTTCTTTGTGAGGAGCTGTAGAGTTGAGTGTAATGGATCTGTCTGGGGCCGTGATTGAGAATGTCTGTTCAGGACCAGAAGAGAGCAAGAGAAATAGAGACAGAGAGAGTCTCTATATCCCTCAAGAATGCTGATTTATTTAATTTATTTAATTTAATTTTCTACATTTTTACTATAGTATCAACAAGACAAATTAACAAATTAACTCTAAACATAAGGCATCATGCTCCGACTATAAGGAAATATTTTTTTCTTTTTCCCCCCTTTTTATGGGGTAAGAAAAAAATAATAATTCTCTGCAATTCAGTCAGCTAAATATACCTTGTTTTTAAGGATGCTTAGATATATTTTTTGTAAAACAAATAAAAAATACTGATTAAGAAAAATAAGATAGATTTAAGTAAGTAAGAATTTTTTCCCATAAAAATATTAAGCAGCACAACGGTTTCCAACATTGATAATACTAAGAAATGTTTCTTGAGCAGCAAATTAGCTTATTACAATGATTTCAGAAGGATCATGTGACACTTAAGACTGGAGTAATGATGCAGAAATTTCAGCTGTGCCATCATCACAGTAATAAAATATAATATTATACATATATAATATTATCATTTTAATATATATTACAATATAAAGCAGTTATTTTAAATATTATTAAGTGTATTTTTAATAAAACAAATTAGTGAGCATTAATTCTTTAAAAAACATTACAAAATTGTACTGACCCCAAACTTTTAAAAAGTAGTATACAGTATGCAGTTATCCATTAAATTACACATAACATCTATGGTGAATTGAGGAAAACTGGGCTCTGTTTTGCCATTGAGACATCAAAAGTGACCAAACTGACCTGAATTTACCCCATCAGCATGTCAGCGCATGATAAATGGGCTTTAGAGAGCTCCAAATCTTTTGAAATAGCTGAATAAACAATATCATATTCAGCGGCATGGGTCTCAGGCCCTTAACAATCTGTACATCAGATGGCCCTGATGGACAGCGCTCCTTTCTAAGTACAGGAACCCTTGACACTGTCTTTAATTTAGAAGACCTCTAATTGGTAAATTGCGTCCCCCTCATGCTCAATCACCAGTCGCATAGCAACAGTTAGCCGAGAGACAGAGTCTGCTTATCCAGACCACATGAATGCGAGAGACAATGGGAAGACAGGATAATTTCAGTGAGACAGAGAGAGAGAGACATGAGGAGGATCGTGAGGAGCAAAGTGGATTTCATAAAGCTTAGCGGTAAGGCCCAAAACACAAGCAACCAATAGGACCTGTCACATTATACATTCAACAAGGACTCGTTCAGGATTATGTTAAATATACACTCAATAATCAATCATCTACTACAAATACTGTATACAACTTTGGCACCATAAACAGAACCCCAACAAACTCCTGCCAAGATGACTGATGTGTACGGCAGACAGTAACCATGTCCGCATGATCCCGCTGCTCCTGAAAGCGAGGTTTTCCCTCCTGCTCCTAACACTTGATCAATGGAGGAGTGAGGCGGGTGGCTTTTCAGCCCTAAATGACCCAGTTTGTTTTGTTGAGCCATTGATTCCTGCACAAACCACAACCATTTAACATAAGAAGTCCAACAAGGCATTTCAGATTACTGCACACACACACACTTCTGCAAATGTACTACATGAACATGATATAAAAAAACTAAAAGTTGAGGAGGACACAAATGGACAGATGAGAGAGCATCTTATAAAAGAGCAGAGAAAAACATAAATAAAGACATATCTGTCTGACAGTCCTGTCTATGCAAGTAGGTTCATTAAATGATTTTCTTTTCTTTTTCTTTCTTTGCCTGCATTGTGGGGACCCAACCAACTTCCCAAAGCTGGTTAACTGTTGATGGTACTGTTTTGGATTCTCAAAGAAAATTGAGAAACATTGAAGTAATCTTTGATGCCAGTCTTTTATTTGATACTTAGTATGTATAGAATTTTTTTTTTTAACCTCAGAAATATAGCAAGATTGCGTCTTAAGCTAAATTTTTCTGTAGCTGAAAAGTTGATCAACTCGTTAGTTGTCTCTCGGATTGACTACCGTAATGCCCTTTTAGCCAGAGTATCTAAATCTACACTTAACAAGTTGTATAAAAATCCTGACTGGGACCAGGGCTTGCAATAATATCACTCCTATTTTGGAGTCCTTGTATTGGCTCCCGGTCAGGTTCCATGTTGATTTTAAAATCATGATTCTGACATATAAATTACATGACATATATTATTACATATCTGACATATATTATTACATGGCCTGGTTCCACATTATTTATCAGAGTTACTAACTCCTTAGGTCCCGAATCGTATCTGCGCTCTTCAAAATCTAATCTGTTGACTGTTCCTCAAACCTGCTTAATATCTATGGGTGACAGGGCTTTTTCTTCTTATGCTCCTATTCTTTGGAACTCTCTTCCTCTTGAACTTAGGGAAGCTCAGACTTTTGGGATTTTTAAAGCTCAACTTGAGACATATTTTTTTAAAATAGCGTATGTTTGCTGATTTTTTATTATATTTTGTTTTATGCATTTTTTTTTCTCTTGTGTACAGTGCTTTGAGAAGCTGCTTTTAAAGGGGTCATGAATTGCATTGTTTTATTGTTTCCTGGGGTGCACTTATAATGTTAGTATGCTTTTTACATAAAAAATCTAAAAGTATTTAAAAATTTAAAATAAAAGGCATTTTTCCGACCCTGATTTTAGCTCTCTTATTTGAACACTGTTTTAAGGGGCGTGTCTGCTGTGAGACTTCAGTGTAAACGCCCACTGCTGTGATTGGCTCACATCTTTCCATTTGAAATAGCCAAATATTACAGCTCTCAAGAGTAAATAATCATGAAAAGTCCTGCATTACATTTAGATCTATAGGATTATTTATATTTTGACATGAAAGGTTGCAGTGATAAACAGCTGATCACAGACATGTTGTTGAGTGCATGAAACAGCGACCGAGTACTCAACAGTGACAGTGACGATCGATCATGTAAACGATGATCGAAATCAATTTTTTCTTTTTTCTCCTGATTGGTTATAGTAGCACTTTGGGCGGCGCCCTGAACTCTAATTGTTTAGCTTTCCGCAGCATGCGTCAAAAGACGTGAGAAGAGAGAATGGCCTCGAAGTCACGTAGTGATGTCTGGCTTCACTTTGACAATATAGATGAAAATACAGTTCAATGCTAGCTGTGCAGCGCCAAGCTTTTATCTTGTGCTGAAAATATCCCTTCAGTTCTATTCATAATTAATTTAGCAATAATCATCAGTGATTTTCATACTGTAAAATAACATTTTAGTTGAACAGAAAGCAAACTGAATCCAAAATATTGCTCAAATATTATTGACACTTTTTAAAGCACAATCTGAGTTACACTTTCGGTCAAGCTCATGTTTGCATTCGCAAACCTTTTGCAGATGAAAGTTCTAAGAGGATGCGAGGATCTAGAGGATCTAATATAGGATGCGTTGGGTCGGGATATCAACATTTATTAAGATGCTGAATGCGCTGCATATCAGTGTTTAGTTTCATGCTCAAATGCAATGCCTGAGTTATTTGAGACGGTCATATTGCTTTTAGATGTTTCTTTTAAAAAAATAAATAAAAATACTGATGTTATAATAATGCAGCAGTGCATTTTTCATCATATTTGTATAATGGCATAATTTGCATGGCTTCGAAAACGCACAGGTGATTTATGGAATCACTTAATAATGTGATTAAAATAAAGCACAGAACTGCCATATACATGGAATTATAATGAGAACTTTATAGAAATCTACAGTAAATTCTGTCCTTAACCGTTATTCAGCGCGCTGTCATGAAAGCGCACGCTCTCTCTCTCTCTCTCTCTCTCTCTCTCTCTCTCTCGCGCTATAGCGCGTAACTTAAAGTTCACTGGCATTTGCATCCTTTTGTGCCGATACAAGTTGTAATGTTAGGTCTATATTATGTATCTAAGTTATCTGATTCATATCATAGGATGTGTCATATAATGGGCTTTAGTTTATTGGCATCACTCACCTCAGGCGGCCTTATTAAAAACATTGCTGCATCATAATCAATCTAACACTGTTCTAATCAGGTTTTCATAGACAGGTTTTCATGTCATATTTTTATTTTTAACATTCATTTTCCTAACAGTCCCCCCCGAGTACTTGATTAACCGTTTTTTGAAACCTATCGATGATTGAAATGAAAAACTGCCAAAAATGCCCATCCCTAATTGCAACTCAATTTCTGCACATTAACGAATGCTTTCATCGTAACTAACAGTGCAAACGCATTGTAACTAAAAGATTTGTTGAGTTTTGGCGCGTCCAGAACTAATAAACTCGTGCTGTTTGATTGACAGCTCCAGCGATTGCAAAGGGAGCGTTCTTTGATCACTTTCTTTATATAATTTAATCACCATTTAAATAACAGATTCATCCTACTAAAAAAAAACAACGTGAAGTTGAATGTTTAGTCACTGGTTTGATTCACTGACACATAAACAAAGAAACATCTGACAGTACATGAATCATTACATATCAGATCAGGCATTAGAATTAACAGTTACTTACACGTTGTTGCATTACTGTCGAAATCATATCCCTGCGCCGAAATGTGATTGATTTACCAAAGAATCCACAGTAAAAGCTTAACTGAGACATTCACATTGTTGAAAATAAATAACCATATTCCTAGCATTAGGATCCTTTGAAAGGTAATGCTATTTTTGTCCTGTATCACTCTTCTCTCCTCCTCATCTCACTAACATGCCAGTGGGCGGGGCTAACATGGCAATGATGAAGTAGGTGTTGATTTCTTCTGCAGAGGCGGGGTTTCACCTATCTATGATAGGCACATTCCAGGATCATTCATTCGATGGGGCGTGGTACCAATAAAAGCTTTAATTGGACTAACACGAAAGTTTTCAGTTCTGAAACTTAAAGGATATTCTTATAGTACAATGACCTCTTATATATCAAAAGCTCAAGGAAAATTTGATTTCTCAATTCACGACCCATTTAAAGGTGCTATATAAAATAAAGTTTATTATTATTATTACCAAATGTCCCCGAATGGATAGTGAAATCTCAAATCACCAGCATTTTGGGGAACAGCCAACAAACATGCTACTGCTTATTAAACATGCTAAATGTTTTAATAAAAATGCAAAAACACAATGTGGTTTGTGCAGTGAATGAAACCAAAAGAATTCAAGACAAATTTGTACAAAATGTATGCATTTACATTTTTTTTTTTTTTTTTTTTTTTAAATTGAAGTCATGTTTAAAACCATGTTAAAAATTTTGCATACTGCTGGACCCATGCAATTAATGGAAATAAAACAATAAACAAAAAATGAAATAAATACATTTTCTTATATATTTAAATAAATGAAAATACATTTCTTATACATTTTAAATAAAAAAGGAAAATGAATAAATAAATGGTGTTTACTTTTATATAATTTTGGTACTGTATTTGAGCCACTTGATGTCTCATGTAAAATGTGGTTTATAAAAGCAAAATCCATCACTGAATAAATTATTACACTATAGAACATTATTTCACTATAAAATGAACCAAAGTAAGCCAAATGTCCCCAAAAATGCAATAATATGCATGTCTCTTCATTAGATTGGTCCTTTGCCAACAAAGTGGATGATTCCAGCTGTAAACATCAGACCATCATCCAGACCTGCATCTAAATCAATCCATAATCAAAGCGCACATGCTTAGACCAATTATTCCTGCATTAAAAGTTCCTCTTAAAATAAGCATTTGCACATGAAAAGACTCGGTGACTCATGGCTGTCTGCCTGTCCTCAGTCTGACACAGAGAGTGAGGAAAAGCTGCAATTGGAACACTTCAGACGGCTCACTTTCACTTAGGAAAACTGAACAAGCAAGTTCCTTATTTTATATGAGCGTGTTCCTGTGTTTTTCTGTGTTCAGAAATCTTCTAATGCTCTTCTCCATCATTTCATCCATCATCATGATTTGATGAATTACTGCTGCCACGAACGATAGAAAATGTACTGAAATGTCTCTTTTAATATTCGGTTTACCGTCTGCTTTCTACAGGCAGGAATAGCTCACCTTTAATTACGGCAGGTAAATAGAGCTGACTTTTGTGAATAAGGTGCTATAATGAGCCTAATTTACATAGAAAGCAGGTATGTCTGTGCTGAAAAAAATATGACAGTGGCTTAATTTAAAAATTCACAGTGCAGCACTATTTTGCGCCTGGTTAAACTGTATTGTGGCTGGTAATTGAGTAAGATGTGGGTTTTTACGCTGCAATATTGCACGCAAAAGTGCCACAACTGTTTTGTGAATTCGCTCTCAGAGTAAAAGTACTGTATGCTTTTGGATTATGAGAACAGGAGCATCTCAATGTTCTCCAAATGTTTGCATTTTTTAAGTTTTAGATACATCTTACACAAATTCCACATACTTGTCATCATGTGTGTGCATCTGCAGGTATCCGTCATAACAGCGCCTGTCCGAAGCCTTTCCCTGTATTATTGTCTTGGGGATCAGCAATGACAGCACTGGTTTATGGGTGTCAGAAACCTTGGCTGTTGCCATAGCAATGCCACACTGCAATACTGTGTGCAGGCAGACCGCGCTTGCTGCAGCGTCGACACGAGAACAGGAGCGAGAACGGTGAGTGTTGCAGGAGAAACCTGCTGAATGTTAATCAGCTCCTCCACAGTTTGTCCTTCATCAGACCAGAGAAACACTCAGGATCTAGATTAGATGTGCGCTTTCTCTCTCTATACATATATATATTCTAGAACACAATATCCACAAGGAGAAACATTTTGTTTGGTAATCTATTTCAATCAAAGCTAATATGCTCTGATTCAATGCTGTATTCCAGCATTGTCCATGATTTTGTCTTTTTTGTTTGTTTGTTTTTTAGGATCAGTTTTAGAAATATTTTAATGTTTCATAGAGCTAAAGATTTATGTTCTATAGACTTTTTAAACATTTTTGAATGAAGTGCTCATAATTACAGTAAAAACAGCAAGATTGTGAAAATGTAAATAGTCATTTTTAATTGTCATTGATTCCTGTAATGGCAAAGCTGAAATTATTCCAGTCTTCACTCAAAAATACTGGATTAAATAGTTTTAACATATAGTAATAAACATGTCTTACATGTCTTATCATACACAAATGAAAAGGTAACAGTAGGCTACTAATAAAGTTAAACTGAATGTGTTTTAAATACACAATAACAAGGTTTATATATTTATCATCAATAAATCCAATTTTTTCAATATCATACATTTTAACTGACTGAATATTGCTGGGCCTAGAGATAGCCATATTTTAGCCATGTTCATACTTTTTATTATAACTAAATAATTTTAATGGCTTTCACAACAAACAGATTTATGCTGATCTTAAGCAGTTTGAATAAATGCACTTTTAAAAAAATTATTATTTAAATAAAATCAAATGGATGCAAATCTTACCCGTTTCATTTATGACTGGCAAATATGCATCACATTAAGTATGTTTATATTAAAACTGTGTAATCCAAACAGATGGAAATTTTATGAAATTCAAATGCATAAATATTACATTTAGGTCTTATGTAACATTATAAATGTCTTTACTGTTACTTTTGATCAATTTAATGCAACACAGCTGAATAAAAGTTGTAATTTCATTAAAAAAAATTATTTTGCTGTTCACACATAAATAGTTGAGAAATGCAGTGTGAGAAATACATTTTTAAAAGTTCATATATTACATGTAGTCTTTCAGTTAATATGCTATAAAATTGACATGATTTAAAAAAAAGAGTGCTCAAAATAGTTCAGGAAGAAGTAAAGCATGTCACACAGCAGGGCACTGTTGGATACACCAACCACCCTCATAAACTTTAAACTTTAAAAAATCTTCTGCATGTTCTTCTTTGTCATAATGCAGCACATGTGGCCCAGTTTTTTACTTTTTACAAATGTCTGCAAAGTATGAGTACTTAATCTGGATCAGAGGAAGCAGAAACTGAGTGGGTTTTCAGCGAGCAGTGAGTGAAGCTCTAAACACAGAAGTTTGCAGCTCACATCAATGCTGTCCGCTGAGCTCAGATCTGTTTACATTCCTCTGTTTCACGTCCCTGACAGACTGTCCACTGTAATTGTCTCCAGCCTCACAGACATTACTTAATTTTAAATAAACACACATTCAGTGTCCTACAGCAGTCAACAATGGCTTATTCCTAACCCAAAAGTTATGCAGCGAATCTTCAAAATCACATTAGCTCTAAAGTTGCATTCACACTGACAGAGATTCAGCTGTTTGAGGTTGCTAAATTGCTGTACTAATAGTCATGCCTACTTAACTCAACAACATCACGTGACAAATTGTTCAAGCTTCACTGTCTGTTCAACTTTGTTGTCACCATCGAATACTGGCATCAGATGGCCAACTTTCATTGAAGATGAATGACTTTTAAACTCTTGATATGAACGCCTATTCAATGGCTTGCTTGAAGCCCAAATACATTGTCTATTCCCAATTCTTTGACTTCTGAGAAACGCTTATGGCCTGAAATAACTACATATACAGTAGAGGACAGAGAAAAGGAGGAAGGAGAAGCTCGTCTAAACACCCTAGAGTGATGGGAAAGTTAATGGGCCTTTTCCTAGCACCAATCAATCTGCGCTAATCTGCCCGCCGAGAGTTCTCCAGGGAGACGGCGGCCATGATTCCATCGGTGTGACGGCAAAGTCCACTCAGCCACATCGCCTGTTAGTCACCAGGCCTTTCACTCTTTAATACACTAAGTACAGGAATAATACACCTCAGGAATAGACAGACAGATGGAAAAGACACGTCACGTCAATGCACGTCATTGAAAACATGCTTCTAAAGGGATAGTTCACCAAAAAAACTAAAATCTGTGATTATTTACTCATCTTTGTCGTTCCAAACCCTTAAGACTTTGGTTAAGATATTTTTAAACACCCCCCTGTGGTGAAAATCAAGTTTTTAATGTTGTTTATGTGTTTATGTGGTGTTTTTAATATGCTTTAAGACAAACCATGTGCAAATTTATATGTCAACACCATTGCTGAGTAGTTTCTTCTTAAAACTGCAGTGAAAACCTGCAGTTTGAAATCGCTGGTGTCTGTGACATCACAAACTACCTTGTAACCAATCACATCAACGTGTCGGCGGGCTTTAGCATATCATTAACAGTGAACTAGCAGGGGAGTCTCGAGAGAAGCCAGGTTATCCCGGTATATTTTTCTGTTGATATGAACAATCGTGTAGATTTAGCAATATGGCGGCTGTATGATGTATATTCCGATGAACAATATGCTTTTCTCATCTGACATTCTAAGTTGTTCAAAGCATTTGTAAGGATACTGACTGTTAGAAGACAGCTATCTGACTCTGAGATGAAGAATGGGAACATGGTTTGTGTAACATTAGCAACACATTATTAGCTGTTTGATACCATAGTCAAGCAAAAGGCTAATCATATTAGTTACCGTTATGTGTCCGATGTTGTAAAGAGAAATACCATTGTGCAGCGTTTACCTCAGTAAGTTGACCAAGTGGATCTCTGAGCTGGCGTGAGTGAGTGGAGGTGGGGCTAATTTGCATATTCATTGATCCACGTATACTAAATGAGGCAAGGTTATAGAGTTACATTCAAGCTATTTTAAGGCACAAAGACATTTTTTCACAGGAAAAAAAAAAGACATATTTAAATGTCATTTTTGTGATCAAGGTAAGTTTTAAGGGATAAAATTATTGACTACAGGGGGACCTTAATGAAACCTGAGAGGTTTCTGTGCCTCCAATGAAAGTCCAGGTAACCAAAAAACTTAGAAGAACCAAAAAGATTATAAAGGCATTGTAAAATGAATCCATATGAATCAAGCGGTTGAATCCAAGTCTTTTGAAGAGATATGATCTCGTTATATGATGAACAGATTTAATTTAGGCTTTTATTCACATCTAAACACACATACATAGAGTACATCACATATGGTAAACACAAAAGTTTGTGTTAGAACAAACCTGATTGGTTTTTGTGCATCACATGATTGAGCTTCACCTTATGTGATGTGCTCTGTGTATGTGTGTCGATCATGGTTTAAATGTAAATTAAATCTGTTAATCATATAAAATGACCGTATCACTTCACAAGACTTGGATTAAACTGCTCAATTCATATGGATTCATTTCAGGATGCCTTTATGGTTACCTGGACTTTCAATGGAGGGACAGAAACCTATCATGTTTCATTAAAAATATCTTCATTTGTGTTTCAAAGATTAACCATAGTCTTATGGGTTTGTAAAGACATGAGGGTGAGTAAAGTATAAAAGAATTTTCATTTTTAGGTGAACTAACCATTTAAGTAAAAAAAAAAAACCCACAAATCAAGGTAACTTTAATAGCTATCAATGACATTGTTCATTTTAGCTATGCTTCCAGCTAAACATGTCCAATCATTTGCGACAGCATCTGACTGATGTCCACGAACGCACATGACTAAATGCACATGACTAAAGCAAGCAGACGTTCAAAATGTCCAGTTTATTTTGAAGCCCTGCTCAATCACACACTTCCCCTTCTGTGTGTCAGCATGGGACAGGCTCGTCCAAGTGCCTTTTTTTCCAAGCAATTGTGCCAATGTCCCACATTCCAGCTGGCCTACGTCCCCAACCACCGTGGATGTGGGGGCAGGGCGTCTCACTTCCTGAACCAAAAATAACGCAGATGGTAATAAAACCTTGGCCGCTATGTACTCCCCAACGATCCCATCTCCCTGTGACTATGATTTACTTGGGATTGATTAACCATTACTACCCGGTCAAGGGATTCTGCTGAATTGTTGCATATAACATTAATAATAAGCAATCAGACTCGCCTCTAAGCTGTACTCTTCCACAGTTCTCTTCAGGGGATCCACGATCTGCCAGCATATGAGGATGCACAAATCAATCAGCAACATCCCACCCACGATGATAAAGAGCTTCTGGTCCTTGATAATCTGAAAGAGAGAAAAAAAGAAAGAAAGAAAAGCAATGGATGAGGTGATTAAGGGATGAGAAAGAGGCAGAGATGGGCAGTAACCATCAATGGGCTGTTCGCTCAATTCAAACGCATGATCTTCTCTCGCATTCTGAACCTTTGTGGATGAAAGCTCTGCTCCTGTCTGATCTTTTTCTCTTTTCTTCTATTTAACAGTGGTTGACCTGATCAGAACCCAAATCAAAGGAAAGGTCATGGCGAGGAAGCCTGGGTGTATTCAGACGGCGGGAACGAACAAATTCTTCCATGATTCAGAACAGAAATGCTAACTCGTTTTGATCTGATGTCTTTTGATGGCTTACCAATACCAAAACCTTGCATCGTGGGAAACAAGGAGGTGGTGAGTTACACTATGACTATTGAGCGCCATGCTGAATTCTATCAGAATGGATGCTCTTTATCTTCAATCAAACAGAGGTTGAAGGTTTCATTAAATAGCCAGACATTTGAAATTACACAGGATCATGACACTTCAAGATGCATTAGCACAATCACTGAAAGCAATGCTTGGCCATATGACCATAGAACTTTATTGCACAAAATCTCCTTTTATCTCAGTAAACGGAAGGTGATGATGGATCAAAAATAAATAGCAGTCCTAAAATCCCCCCTTCCACATTTTACGGCTACAAACAGCATCTGAACCTTTTTTAATGTAACAATCACTTCTCTGAGCTGATATGCAACAATCACTTCTCTGAGCTCCCATCGAAAGGGAGAAGAATACGATTGGAAATAAGTGGATTCGAATTTGGGCTGTTTATGCCAAAATCTAAATAGAGAGTCCTTATTCTCTGCATCATCAGTTGCTGGAGAGACATTCTTTCTGGCCTAACCAGGAAGATGGAAAGACAGCTATTTGTAATAACTGTAAATATACACAAAATTGTAAATGATTCTCAGATGACTCTGTCTAGTTTATAGGTATAAAAAATGGAACAAAAATAATAATTGTTTTCAAACAGGTTTCCCAAAAACTACTTTTCATCCCCATCTGCCATTTTTTTTTGCTAAACTAACCCTTTAAACAAACACTGACACATATGGTCTAATTATAGACATCTGTGCACATTAAACTGGGAAAGAGTGCATTAACATCGAAGAAATGACACGCTTCACCTTTAATGCTGCTAATCATTAGCTTGTAAACCAATAACATTTGGTTTTAAGACCCAATAGCTCTGTTTAAGCTTTTGTATTCACAGTTCAAATTGCTCACCATTAAGATTGCTGCAGGTCTACAAGAGCATGTGGTGCATTAGTGTCAGATTGTGTTTGTGCTCAGTCTAAGTTATGCAGGCCATCATGTGCTTGTGTCTGATTGAATTTACAGTGCACACATCTCTGATGCCATCTATTTGTGACACTGTATGTTCCATAATGTAATCTGAATGATGCATGATGCAGTATGTGGATGTGTATGTAAGTTTTTTTGCAATAAAATGACAAATATTTTCTTGTTCTGCATCCAAAAAATAATTCTAACCGTATCTGCAGATAAAATAAACAAAAAACCAGGAATCAGACTGATAGACCAAAAAAACTGAAGGCTTAAAGGGATAGTTCACCCAACAATGTAGCCAAAACTAAATAAACTAAAACTAATAAATAAAAATACAAACTATATAGTTGTAACGCACTTGCAGGCGAAGGCAAAAGATTATAGTACAATACAACGAAGTTTAATATCCAAGACAGGCAGACAGGCGACAGCAAAAACACGTAACATCCACAATACCGGACAATGAACTGAACTCAGGTAGGAACTTAAATACACAAAGGTAAATGATGAACAGCTGTGAAGATAGTGAGTGTCCATGGTGACTGATGAGTGGTGGGAACTAGACAAAGAAAACACATGTGACGAATGACAACCAAAACAAACAGAACATGACGGTGACTGTGACAATAGTCTTATTAAAAAACTAATAAAAATGACTAAAATTTAGTGGAAAAAATAAAATATATAAATAAAATCTAATTCAAAATCTGAACAAAAATTATAATAATATAGCAATGATACTAAAATAACACTATTCTGAAGTCATATGCTAACTTTGTGTGACAAACCGTATTTACTAAACATCTGTCTATCCATCTTAGCTTAATCGTTTCAAAGAATAAATTGATCTGAATGATTCACTGACTCTCTGGATTTTTTAACGCTTTCGTGATAAGTTTTTGTTGTTGTTGTTTTCAGTCCCAATATAATCGCATGAAAAAAAATCAACCAGGAAAGATTTCAGATTTCAGAAAATTTAAACAGTTTTTTTTCCATGTAATGAACATCAGAGGGGTCCAAAACAACATTGTTTGTATGTGTATCTGCTCCATCTCCCTTTGTTTCTAGAGCTCAGATTTAAATCCGGAAGATGCATGGTCCACAGAGGTGATTGACACAGCCCTCGCTGCGCCCCGAGGGCGAGACTGTAACAGACCCCTCAGACCACCGGACCCGCATCAAACGGCGGCTGATTTGCAACGGGCTGTCTGTGGAGTCACATACTGTGAGACTGCTTCTCAGCTTGATAAAGAGATGGCACACCCACATGCACACTCACAAAACACAGTCCTGACAGCAGCCATCGCTTTAGACTGCCAAAGCCCAGCAGTCCATCACTGTGTGGAGCGGGAGTCAGCTCACTGCCAGCTTCCTGCACACTGAAGCGCCGGAGGGAATTAAAGCCCTGAGCCTGGGCAGTACCTGTCTCTGAATTTATTTATATGTAGTGGGTCCAGTTAAGAACTGCTAATTGAGTGTGAAAGTGCAACTGAAGAGAAGACACCAGGGAAAAAACTGACATGCAGTGTATCAAGCTGGAATTACATCACATACTCCTTCTTAATCTTTGTTTGGAAGTCTGTTATCAGGGAAAACAGGATTTTTGTTGCTCCTTAACTCTAAATTAAATAGAAATAAAAGATTTTGACATAGAATACAGTATACAGTGTGCTCGACCTGAGTGTTCAATTTTTTTGCCTTTTTGCAGACAGGATAGTGGAGATTGACAGAAAAGCTTTGGGTGGAGAGAGGGAAATGAGATCGGCAAAGGACCTCTAGTCGGATTCAAACCCAGGTCGGCTGGAAGCACAGTTATGCCATATGTCAGTGCCCTAACCACTAGGCTATCAGCACAAACACCAAAGATGATTTTTAACGTTAATCTTTCTTGACTAATCATTTGATCAGACTGGAAAATGTTAACACATTTGCACAAAAATGGATAAAAAATGCAAAATATCAGCTTTTATTTACATGATGATAACTGGACACCACTCGATTCAGAAACTTGGTCCACCATTTTAAAGCTTCAAAGAAAGAGGGGTAAAAACTGCACTGCAATAATGTAAAACTACAGTACTGAACTAAATTCTGATGCAACGTTATCAGTGGACTTAAATGCTGTAAGTGTAGAATATGGCCACTTTAAAAGAATCACATAGCTTCAAGGAAGCTCTACTGACAGTATCTAAGGAATAAAATTGACTACCACACAAAAATATTGTGACAAAAAAAAAACAAAAAAACAATGCTTCACTTACAATGGAAGCACATGGGGCAAACATTAAAATACACAGTTTTAAAAGTAAAGCCTCAAGACTTACACATTACAGAATATGTGTGAATCACTTACTTAGAAAATCTTCTCACATTAAATGACTTTATAAAAGTGCTTTAACAAAAACACACGCTTCACATTTCAGCATTTAAATCCTTTGGTTTAATTAACTTACATTGTAAATGTGATACTGTAATTTTTTACTTTTTAAAAAAAAAAAAGAAAGAAAGAAAAGAAAGAAGCAAAAGTCTGTGGTAGAGGTCTTTACAGGTCCACTTGGAACCGAAAACCTGAGGCCTGACCCGAGACCCAAGCGGGTTTCGGTCCAAAACTTAGACGAGTGTCACGGACATGGGTCGGGTCTGATATTAGTAGCCTCAGGTCTTGGGTAATTTAAAATAAATGTACTTTTTTTATCAAATGGACCCAAGAATATTTTAAAATATGCCAACTTTCCACTGTTCGTCTCAGGTGTTTAACAATATTTTATTATTTACAACAAATACTAATATTAAATAATTCTATGAGAACACTATTATCCCCCTTCTTCTCTGTCAATATGCGCTTCTACGAGTTCCAAACCCTCCAGAATACTGGTGAGTGCAGCAGCGGAGCATGCTCAACATAAAACTGCGCTCTTGAATACCTGAGCCATTCGAGAGGATAAGTGTGGGGACTTACTTCTTAATATTAACATAAACACTTTAAACAGTTTATTTCGACAGTCCACTTTCAAATTCTACTAACTATAAATAACTTTGCAGCTACATGTCAAATACCAGTTAAGCGCGTGACACGCTAGAACAAACCTAGTTGGTTTATGTGCGTCATGCATGGGGTGGTACTCGGTTTTCGACCGCAGGAACCAGGGTCTAAATGAAGTTCCAGATAAAACTTTCCCCCTCAGAAAGTCCCTGCTCTCAAGGTAGTACTTTTTCAAAGTTCAGGAACTTTCGGGGGTGGGACTTGGGCGCTGAACATGCCGATTGGTTGAGTTCACGCAGCATTTTGATTGGTTGACTCCATGCAGCATTTTATTTCAACCATCGTCTTTAAAAGTCTGTTGCGGTGCGTGCAGTAAGAGTTGTTTGCTATTCGAATCAACAATGGAATTTAAAAAATACGACCAATGGACCAATGATGAAGTTAGGGCTTTATTAAGCTTAAATGCTGTGGATGAAATACAGAGGGAACTAGAAAGTTGCACGTATTCCTACGTCACCAGAATTAATCTTCACGGTACTTCAGTTCTCTCAGTTACCAAATTTACCCGCCGCATTGTTTATCACTCTATGTCCTACTCTTTCTTTCTGTATATATTTTTCTTGAAATCATCCCACTGTTTCTGACTGCAGCAGTGGAAGTAGGCTGTGAGCTCTATAAATAAAGATGGCCAGCAGGGTGCTGGAGCTGTGGCTAGCCATCCTTTACAGCACTGTCATACAGTATCAGCTGCCTCACTCGCCACATTCTTACGCTGCATTGAAAAACAAGAGCAGGGAGAGAAAGACAGTATGAAAGGAGGTCAGTGTGCATGCATGAATCTGTTGTGTTAAAGACCTGCATGGATGCGCTTGTGCGTAGCTACAGTTCAAAAGAAACCCACTGCACTATTCCTCAGAGTGTGATGGGGTTTTTTTTCAGAGGAAATTCACACGCAGACACCGTGTCTAGCGGAGCAGGAAGACACTGTTCTTTAGAAGAGATCAGAGATTCATTGGTTAGCACTGGGAGTGCAGGCTGATTCTGGATATGTCAGGAAACTGAGCATGGAGACAGCAAACTGACCTTCAGTGAAAAGAGCATTTCTATATTTTAGCTTTTTGGCAGTTAAAAAATGAGACGGCTGACAGCCCAGTTGCTTTCCCATGATGCTTTAAGCATGGAACCTACATCTCCTTCTTCAAATAGGTCTCTCTTTTGTTGTTTCTCCATCTCATTATCTACATCTCCATTCCAACATCCATGTATAAACTAGAGTATAATTTTATCAAGTTCTGGTTTTTTTTTTGTATTATAATTCTTATAAAAATGATAATATATAAAAATCTTACCATAAAACTGTCCTGAAATGTGACCATTATGAGAGAGATGACAACATATACCAGTTTCTGTGTGTTCTGCCACACTGGAACCCAATTAATTGTGCCATATGACCAAGAGTTTGGGGTCAGTAGGATTTTTTAAAAGAAATTAATGGTTTTATTCAGCAAGAGCACATTACATTGATCAAAGGTAACAGTAAAGACATTTATAATGCTACAGCAGTTTGTATTTCAAATAAATGCTGTTCTTTTGAACTTTCTATTCATCAAAGAATCCTGTAAAAATGAATTATGTAAAAATGAATTTAAAAAAAAAACAATTAAGCAGTGTGACGGTCTTGCTTGACCCGCTCCAAGCGGATTCGAACTGGCGTCTCTGGCATTAGAGGCGGGCACGCTAACAAAGATGCTAAAGACCACAGTATCTCGCGTCAGTTGCTAGTGTGAGTCTTGTGGCCAGGGAAGTGAGGTTTACACGCACAGCTCTTACTAGCTTGCCTCCGTTACAGCAATAATAAAATAATAAGAAATGCTTCTTGAACATCAAATTAGCATGATTTCTGAAGGATCATGTGACACTGAAGACTGGAGAAATGGCTGCTAAAAATTCAGCTTTGCCATCACAGGGATAAATTACATTTTACAATATATTACAATAGGAAACAGTTATATAAAATTGTAATAATATTTCACAATATTACTGTTTTTACTGTATTCCTTGGTAAACATGAGAAACTTGTTTCAAAAACAAAAAAATTTACCGACCCCAAACTTTTGAACGGTAGTGTATCTGTGGCCAATATATTATTAATGATATTAAATATTTTTTATTGATAGTGATAATGATAATTTGAAATGTTATATTTGTTTTCGCTAGTGCCAGTGTGACCTGGATCTGTTGCTTTGTGAGGTTTACTTTGAGATATAAATGGAGTGGTGTGTTGTATCTGAAATGCCTTTAGAGTCCATATCTCACCTTCTTCTTCATCTTTACATTCTTGAATATGGCGTGCACTCTCCAGGTCTTCGCAAACATGGCGCCAAACGCTGTTGTGTAACCCACAATGAGGATCCATGTACGGACCTAAAAACGTTAAATGTGAAAGTAAAACAAGGTTGTTACAAACCAAAAGTTCTTATAATTTAGGCACTAGAATGCTAAATGCTATCCCAAATGCAAGACTGACTACCAGTCAACAGAATACAAAGCAGCAGAAACAAAGCAGGAAGTGATCCCACTTCCACTATTAGAAAGCATATCGGATGTCAGGGTGTGTAGTGAATTCTGTGGAAGTTGTAGAAGTTCTGAGGCATATTTTTTTCTCTTTGTCCTCTCTTTATCTTCTGTCTCTCTTACTCTCTCCCACAGATCTAGTGTTCTTTATTCTGATCTCCTCTGGGAAAGTAATTCTCAGTATGTGTAAGGCAGGACGATAAGGCTCGGAAACAGTTTGAGAGCTTTGGGACAGTTTATAGAACTGCTGTGCTGTCGCTACATCTTGTTTGTTGAGTTTTGATGTGGTTTTATGTGATGTGTTGAGTGTTGTTGTGGATTCTGCTGAATTAAATTAACTCACAAAATACATGTTAAAACTGTGACTGAAATATAATGACCGTTTTGTCTTTGAGTCCAAGGAAAAAGAATATGAATTGCCTAATTTCACCCTATCCTTAAAGGATTAGTTCACCCAAAAATGAAAATTCTGTCATTAATTACTCACCCTCATGTCATTCCAAACCTGTAAGACTTTTGTTCATCTTCAGAACACAAATGAAGATATTTTTGAGGAAATCTGAGAGCTTTCTGTCCCTCCATAAACAGTTACGCAACTGAAACTTTGATGCTTCAAAAAGTTCATAAAGAGATCATAAAACTAATCCATATGAATTAAGCGGTTAAGTCCAAATTTTCTGAAGAGACTCGATCACTTTATATGATGAACAGATAAGCTCAACTGAACCTGATTGACGCGCGAGAATTGCGTAACTGTCTATGGAGGGACAGAAAGCTCTCAGATTTCATCAAAAAGATCTTTATTTGTGTTTCATAGATGAACGAAAGTCTTACGGGTTTGGAACGACATGAGGGTGAGTAATTAATGACAGAATTTTTATTTTTGGGTGAACTAACCCTTTAATATCACAATGCAAATCTTCAACAGGCTGGAGAGAACAGAGCCCATCTCAGGCAGGTAACATGTGCCCTGCTCAACACATTTGTGAGCTATTTCCCCTGTGACTTAAGTTACTGCAGTAGCCAAAGCCTTGTAATTAAAAGGTGGATTATGGTCACATGCAAACAGACAGTGGAGGCGTACCGAGACACATCCAATCCTGGTGACACAGCCTGAGCAGTAGAGGTGAAAAGCATTTAGATTCAAATATAGAGTAGACCGGGGATAGTTCTCTCAGGGGAAGTTATCAAAATCTCAAAAAGGTTTTTTTGAGTCAAATTATCCAGTTGCACAAATGCTTGTTTTCTCTAGCACTGGTTTGGAATGTTGGTTTAAAACAGCAACGAATTCTAAATGGGTTCTAAATTAGAATAATTAACAATATCCTTCAAAAGAAATTCCAATTTCATCATGTTTGCTTATCATTTTGACAATTTATCCAATACAGTACATAAATGTACCATGAGAACACTTACAGGACTAAAAAAAATGTGACAACTAACCCATGGTCTAGCCAGACTCACATCTGATTCACAGAAATCAGTCATTACTCACAGTACAGAGGGTCTCAAACTCCTTGTCTGACACAAAAGATCCATCCAGACCAAAGAGGAAAATGGAGGCGTACGACAGCAGGCCACCCAGAATGATCAGGTTGTTCATATAGGGACTCGACATTTTGATCAGCCTGCAGATGGATACATTAAATATTTACATTTCATGTATTATTAACTACTGCAATTAAATGTGCATCTACACCCATGACTGTATCATATACAGTGGGATCCAAAAGTCCGAAACCACTAGTAAAAATGCCTTTATTTTGCATTATTTAAAACATGGAATGCACAATGTCCCATTGCAATTTATAAATAAAAGATTGAATGAAAGAGCAATCTTATGGGAATCAAGAATATCTGACAGAAATACAAAATGTTTGTGCATATCCAAACTCTGAATAATGTAATTTATTCCTGTGACCGCAAAGCTGAATTTTCAGCAGCCATAACTCTAGTCATCAGTGTCACATGATCTTTCAGAAATCATTCTAATATGCTGATTTGGTGCTCAAGAAATATTTTTCTTAATTTCTTCATTTTCTATCATAACTTTTCAAATTTACAGTTTTCAAAATCCTAAAACTGCTTTCCGCATGAAACAAAAGATCCCAGATTTTCATTGTGGTCTCAGACTTGAACTATTTCCTGTCGTAGTCTCGCTCAGCCCTGACCTGTGGTTGCGGTTTTTGATGTTAAAGAAGAGGAAGGTTCCTGCCATGAGCATGCCCAGGATAGTGATGGTAGACAGGATGCTGTAGAGGGGGACGTTTATTTGCCGGCGCTGCAGACGCACAAATGTCCGATCCTTCGGTGGTTCAACACCTACGAGAGTCATGATGGTTCACAGTCAGTAACTCTTGCAGTCATCTCTAAGAAAGTCACCTCAGAGAAAGCTTTCAACCTTTCCTAGGAAGACGCTCCTGTGTAATTTAAATGACTAAGGTTTTAAAATGCCACTCATATGACAAACAGTATTAGCTCTATTTCTGCACAATGTTACATAATAATAATATTTATGGATGGGTTTAAAAATGGTGATCGTGATGTAAGATGCGATTAGATCTTACATCATAATGAGACTTTGGAAGACAGTCGAGCACTTAAAACAAATGAGTCATCAAAATGAGTTAAGAATTGCATGAACAAACCTGATGTCTTGACAACCTTGGTGTTTTCATGTAAAACTGTGAGGCTTTACTGCTATAAGCAGATTTTTATTTTGTACATTTTAATTGCTCTTAACTTATATTTGAACATTTGAACTTACATTAACCCCTTAAGCTCTGAGGGTATTTTCAGAGTTTTTTTTGACACACAAAAAAGTAAAGACTCATAACAACAAAACTATAGCAAGGAGAGTCAAATATCTCTAAATATGATATCATTTGAAAGGAAACTTTTTAAATTTTTAAATAGAAATAATTTTAAAAGATTAACTTTGGACAAAAAAAAAAAAAAAAAAACAAGTGGAAAAAAGGGAAAACTTACATATCTTTCTAATTTAAAATGAAATTTCTCATGAAGGAAATAAGTTAGTGGGATAATTTTTTTTGGTGATGATCCACTAAATTTGAGCCGTATCTGGTTCAAATTTTGTGGTGATCGCATGAAGAAATCAAAAGTTACAGTATTTGGAACAAAGGTAGGCATTTTTAATTTTTTTTTCTTTTTTCTGAGTGACATGCACAAAAATAATGACTCATAACTCCAAATCTCTAGCAAGGAGAGTCAAAAGGTTGGTATCGTTTGAAAGAAAACTTTTTACATTTTTAAATAAAAAAATTAATTAATTAAATTTGGACATTTTCATTCTAAGAAACTGCTGATAAAGTAAAAAATAAAAGTTTGCTAATGGGAAATTTTACATATATTTCATATTTTACATGCAATAACTCAGAAAGTAAATAAGATACAAGGACAATTCTTTTTTTGGTGATATTCGTCTATATATGTGAGCTGTATCTGGAACAAATTTTGTGGTGATTGCATAAAGAAATCAAAAGTTACAGCATTTGGAACCAAGGTAGCCTTTTTGTTTAGCCATTGGCACCCCCTGATGGGCATTTTTTAAAATTCTTCTTTCATGTGGAGTAACTTGTGATTGACGCATGGGATTATGTTGATCCTGGACTCATTTCAATCGGGAGCATCTACTGTAAGTAATGATGTGCCATTTTCTACAATCTATGCATGTTTCATGAAGTTATAAGCTAAAATACCACATGATAGCTAAATTTTAATTGTGCGCCTGTGGGGTTTTATGTGTCGTAATTGCGTGATCAATATCTCGTGATGGGCTTATTGGATTATGCTGATGTTGGACTCATTTTAATCGTGAGAATCTGCTGTAAATAGTTTCCACAATCGGAGCATGTTCCATGAAGTTACGAGCCAAAACGTGACATAAATGCCACATCGGTTTATTATTTACATATGGGTCTTGCGGGGCTTCACGTACAAAAACTCGCTCAAGTTCAGTCAAAGCCCAAAACAATTATACTTGTTGTATTCTCCTCTGTGAGACCTTTCAAATGACATAAAACACATGATTATCTGAGCTGTATGATGATTTTGACACATTGGAGTACATAGTACAAATTTTTAAATTACTTTTCAGCAAATAACTCAGCAGTACTTGGGAGTTAATCAAAGTGGCTACATTTATTGTAAAGTTCACACTCTAAGCTTTCAAATGACACCTATTTTGTGATGATTAAGGCAGGAGTTTTGAAAAATGTGATTATTAATTTTTTTGTAGCTAGGTGGCGCCCGCGGGTGGTACACTCCGTTTTAGAGCGATGACTCAGCACTCGTTAAGAGTTGAACAAAATGGATGCATTAAAAAGCTGAGTTTCTACGCTTTAAATTGATACCTATTTTGTGTTATTCCTGTCAGTGGTTGCTTAGTAATTTGATTATAAATGTTTTCGCGGGGGGTGGGCGGGCTTAAAGGATTAGTTCACTTTCAAATGAAATTTTCCTGATAATTTACTCACCCCCATGTCATCCAAGATGTTCATTATAAGGATTATTCTCCTTATAATGGACTTCAATGGCCTCCAAACGGTTGAAGGTCAAAATTATAGTTTCAGTGCAGCTTCAAAGGGCTTTGAACGATACCAGACGAGGAATAAGGGTCTTATCTAGCGAAACGATGTCATTTGAATTTTTTTTTTTAAATGTATATGCTTTATATAACAACACTTTGATAGCATTAGCATAGCATAGCAACTGCTGAATGAGGCAATATAGAACATTTAACATATATCTGTTCTAAAACCAAGCTCATGCTCCACTGGCCACCATGATGGTTACTCTCCCTTTAGAGTGCCATGGAAAAGCATACTGGGAAATAGAAATCCCAGCCTAAAACTCAAAACAATCAAACAATTCAGATTACTGAAAATGTGTTAGTTTTCTGTACTCAAAAGATAAAGAAAGTTCTAAATACTCACAAAAGTTAATTTGATTAAACTAATTTGTTTAATTTAAGTTTACCCTACTCAAACCAATTAATTATTTTGAGCATTAGGGTTTACAGTGTTCCTGTCTACCACGGTGTTCCTCAGAGGCAGTTTGAAAAAAGAAATATCCAGGAAATATAAAAAAACAAAAAACAAAACAAAGAATGTCAATGTGGGCAAACAGAAAAATAACTCTTGAATTATTCAGATGACCACACACGGAACAGTGAGTACACAACATTGGCAGGCATGTGAACCTTCTGTCTCTCTCTCACTCAAACGCTGACCTGCAAACACACACAAACGGGGCTTTTCCTACCTTGGAACCTGATGGTGTTGTTGATAAGGTCCAGTATATCTGCAATGGCATTGTACTCGCCCACCTTCACCTCTTGACCCTCTGTGAAAGACAGCAAGAACAAGAGGACAGCGACGATAAGAGCAATATGTTCAAAGCTGGTGGCCCCCAGAGAGAAACAAGACAATAGACAGTAAATTTAGTTTCTGTGCACTCCACTGCAGAACCCGCCCAACATATTGTCCCAAAATACTCAGGGCGATGTTGACCTAAAAAGTATGTAAATTGCAACCTCATGCATTTGCACATCAATTAAAAGGCTGCTGATTAGAGAGTATGCAAAAACAATGATTTGAAACATTGATATCATGATGAATAACTCAGAAAACATAGCTTTTTTTTTTAAACAAGGATGCATGGTCAAGTCAGTTTGCTTTGAATACAGATTGTTTCAAAGCAGCTTTACAGTGATAACAGGAAAATTATGCAGACAAAGTTTGGTTCGGCTGTACAGCACCTCTAAAAGAAAATAGTGTCACTGTCCAGCTTAAGTAAGTTCAGTGTTGATTAATTTCCATTGTAAAAATCATGTTATTAATTTAGTTCATTTATCTATACAGCAGCTCTGGAGAAAACAGTTATGTCATCGTCCAGATCAGTTCAGTTCTCATACAATAGTGTCAATGCAGTCAGATCAGTAATATTGTTGAATATTAAGTGTGAATTTTTACACATTTTTGGCTTTGACAAAAATGTCCTTTAAATTTACTTTAGACAATATTTAGCCTTGTTATAATCATTCATTTTAGCCCATTTTACTCTGAATGAAATGACATAATATAGTAAAATAAATGAATAAATAAATATTTCAAAATATGACATGATATATACAAAACTTTAAAAGTTCGGGGTCGGTAAGATTTTTTAATGTTTTTGAAAGTCTCTTGTGCTCACCAAGGCTGCATTTATTTGATCAAAAATACAGAAAAAACAATAATATTGTGAAATATTATTACAACACTTCTCTATTTAAATATATTTTATAATGTAATTAATTCCTGTGATAGCAAAGCTGAATTTTCAGCATCATTACTGTTTTTTTCTTAGTTTTTTGGTTTATTTATTATCATAATGCATCTTTTTCCATCTTGTCTTTGTTATTGCAAACAAAAAAGAAAGAAAAAAGAAAATAAGAAAACTCAACTAGATATTAAAGATGAAAACAGATTGTTGGTTAGATGGAACTAGAGGTTTTGTATCCAAAAATGCAATAAAATAAAACTTAGTGTCAATAAATCCCCAGCAGAACAAGACTTATTCTCAGAAGCCAAATATAAGGCAAAGTCTATTCCAAAAGCCATCTTAAAACTCAATATTTCCCCCTGGTGTGCACTTCAAGACTACTTGTGTATTGACTGTCACACTTGCAGGGAAAAATGCATTCCTTCTTGAGACTAAAACTAACTAAAAAAAAAGAAAAAGAAAAAAAAAAGAGAGAGAGAAAATGGAAAATAAGATATTTATCATTTAGCTCCTGGAAGTATATTTCCTGCTCAATGCAATTCATCTGATGGTCTCAGATTTTCACATATAACTGCTGTGGGTTAAACTAGGCCAAGCTTTAATGTGAATAACACAATTTAAATATGGTAGCTAACAAGATTAACTAGTACTACTACTAATGGACCTCCTTCAATCTGACATTTGATTAAGTTTTGTGCCCTAGGTGGTCACGCTGTGTCATTGACTGTGATTAATCAGGTGCTGTCACAGCTCCATGTATAGCGAACATCAGGTACTTATCTGACCATGAGATCAATGGGACACTACAAAGACCACAAGCATGTAAAGTGATGCACAGCATTCAGTTATTAGTTGTCAACTGTAATGACTTATAAAGACTTAAATATTGGTCAGGCAAGAGGCTTTCTCAAAAACGCAATAAGAAAGAAATAGTTTGGCCAGAACACAATCTTGCCAGGAGGTTATTGTCACATAACTAGGTTAAGAAACAGCTCTGAGTGTCCTGTCCAGATGGTTTGGTGTGTGGTGGCAGTAGGTGTGATATAGGAGCTGACAGACTAGGACTCTAAAGATGGATGGCAGGCTCAATTGAGGATCAGCACGTCTTTAAATATTCAGCCTGGGCTATCCTTCCTATCCTTTAACAGCAAGGGATGAAGAGAGAGAGAAATGAGCAGAGAGAGAGAGGTTGGAAACTAATGAAATCCAGAAAGAAACAGGGAAATCTGAGGGAATTAGCAAACCACTCAAGTGTGCACTGCAAAAATCATATTCTTAACACATTTGTGTCTTATTTTTAGTTCAAATATATATTTTTTACACTAAGATAAAATACATTTGTATTAATGATGCACTCTTTGATAACAAATGAATGAAATCTTTCAGTGTTGATTCTCAACAGTGTAGGGGGAAGTTACTTTTAAAAGTAATGCATTACAATATTACGTTACTTCCTAAAAAAAAAAGTAACTAATCGCATTACTTAGTTACTTTTTAAGGAAAGTAATGCATTACGTTACTTTTGAGTTACTTTTTCTTCTATCTGGGCTGGGCTGTTTGTTTGTTTTTATAACAAAAAAAATGTTTTGGCAAATATTAAGGCCCCTTCACACCAAAAGTGAAATGAATAAGCCTCAGGCTGAAGGAAATGCAAATTCACACCTGTACAGTAGGGGGCGCAACTCAAACAAACAAGCAGGAGAAGAAGTAAATGTTAGTCTAGAACTAGTCTAGAATAACCATCAAGTTTACACAGCACACACAACGCCTCTGCACTCCCGATTTCTCTCAACATGGGGACAGGAGAGGTGTCAGCCAATAAATAGGAGTAACAAACTAACTTGTGTTACTTATTTGAAAAAGTAACTCAGATATTTTGTTGTAAATGTAAAAGTAATGCATTACTTTACTAGTTACTTGAAAAAGTAATCTGATTACGTAACTCACATTACTTGGAATGCGTTACCCACAACACTTCTTCTCAATAAATAAATCTTGTTTCAGGGATTTTTTTTTTTTTTTTTTACTGGAAAACAAGTTAAAAGGACTAATTAAAATCTCATTAAGAAGTCATTTTAGTGTGAATGACAGAGAGTCAATGTGTGATTCAGTGAGTGACTGAAAGTACTGTAAGTTAATGAATAAAGTGAATGAGTGAATAAGCGAGAAAGTGAGTGAATGAAGGGAGGGGTGTGTTTGTTTGGGTTGATTTCAAATATCAACAATGTTCAACAATGATTCTCAGAAATCGCTTACTGCACCTTTAATGTGAATAAACAAATGAGCGAGAAAGTGACTGACTGAGTGAATATGAGTCTGAGTGAGTGAGTGATGAAGGAGGCAGAAAGAAGAGTAATAGAGTGAGAAACCCAAAGACAGAAGGAGCCCAAAGCAAGTGTGCGCTTTGAGTCGGGTGTGAGTTGTGATTGTTCTCGGTGTAGAAGAAGACGCTCTCTAGGGCGCTGCTGATAACAGCTTCTTTCTTTTTTTCATTATTTATCCCTGACTGCCATTCGGCTTCATATTGACAGACAGTTCAATCACCCCTCAGCCAAACAACCCTCCGATTCTGCGGCCTGCTCACAAATACAGTCTGAAGAGGTGATGTAACACACTATGGGAGGGATGCCTCTGTGCCGAAGCAGATAAGACTGAAGAGGGTGGGGAATGCTGGCCTGCGGCTGCCGTGGGGTGTGAGGGGGGAATCCCTGCTCCAAGATTAAATCCCACAAACCAGAGTTAATCTCCCCTGCCCTCAGGAAATACACACACACTGGATTAATCACATCAGAGGGCCGAGCAGGGGAATTCTCTGACCCCCATTAAACTACAGGACGGCACCAAAGCTGCTGCTGTGCATGTCGACTATTTACGTGATGTATGGCACAAGCACTGACTCAATGTCACACTGAGATATGTGTCACACATTTTTTTACGAAACGACACTGGCATGGATTGAGATGTTCATTTAAGACGAAAAATGATCAACATTGGCTGAATTTGATCCAGCATTTCCTATAAAAAGGCTTGTTAACCATGAAAAATGACCATCTAATGGACTTACCTTGAAACTGGGTGAATTTTATGGTTCCCATGCGTTCCCCGTTCCTGAACATCACCTGACCCTGCAAAAAAAACACACAGCGAACAACCTTCACAAGAGCTGCTTATCATGTGTAAATGGACAGTTTGCAGAAGCCCTGATTGCACAGTTGAGATGATTAATATCGCGGCACATAATCCAAGTTGGACAGATATATCTTACAAGGATCGATTTTCCATCTTGTTGCCATATCCTTCACTCTTGGCACACCAACAAATTGGGAGTGTATAGCTTGAAGTCTGGCAAAGTGCTTGTTTTTTTGGCTCATTTATTACTTTAAAGATCTGTGAATTGATCGCATTCTTGAGGCAAACATAATTAATAGCAGCACAATTGATTTGTTAAAATTAAAGAAGCACACAGAGGTCTGAGTTGGTTGTCAGGTTGTGCCAGCTGAGGAGAACTTGGATGCTTTACTGGTTCATAAATAAAAAATATAAAATATCCAGTGTTATATTGTTCAGGTCCATGCTTTAAAAAAATAAATAAATAATAAAATAAAATAAAATAAAATAAAATAATAATTAATTGTTGTAGCATGCAGTTAATATTGTCAAAAGTAAATATATGCAGAAGTGTTTTATATATATAAAAGTGGTACAGAAAATATAAAACTGAGATTTTGCATTTTCCTTCTTTTGCCCTTGAGAGATCATCACAGCAATAAGAGCCTTATAAGAAACTTTGGATTAAATGCATCTTCTAAAGGGGAAGAAACCAATTAATATTAAGTATATATAAATAATAAATCCCTTCACCCAGTTACAAAACACAATCATTAACAGAAGAAGTAAAGTTTCCGGCAAAATCATGAATTCAAATATGATGCGAGGCCTCATCAAACCTTACAGGTTAATCATGGATATCTGATCAAAACACAGATGAGTATATAGCACTTTTACATAAATAGCTCCATCACTGGATCAAAATATTATCTAATTTGCTCATTATGTCCTAAAAAGGAAATGTGTAAATGCAGTTTGCTGTCTGTCTGCCCCCGGAACTGCCTAATGAGCTATTTAAAAGGATTTGGGATCACTCGGCCCAATAAAATAACAGGTAAGAGGCATACTGCATTACCATGGCAATAATTAGAATCCTATTAAAACCATGGGAGGCAACTCAGAAGTGATCATATCTCTAAAAATGGTTGTCTTTGAAGTGTAGAGCAGGCTTCAGTCCCAGTGCGATACGATTCTTTGTTTAGCTGCTCTGACGTGGGCGCGCTGGATAAATGCTCGCCTTCACAAAACACATTAAAGCTGCAATTCAGAGTTATGTGTGTAAACAATATATAATGTGAAATGCAGTACTCCTTGTCAAATGAAATTTACTGACTCTGTAACAAGACCTGTGGTAATTTATTTCATAGTTTTCAAGACCTAATTTTTTATTTATATGCTAAGAAGGATGTCATTTTTGTAACATTGTGGGGACAATACAACAAGGAGAAACAACATTTCATTTTCACTATTCATTTTATAAAACGGAGGAAAGGAAAAAGTCATTTGGATGGTGGCATGAGGGTGAGAAAATGGTTAATGTCAAGCTGGGTGGGGGGCTATTCCTTTAAGACTCAAGTGAAAAGCTGCAATAGTAGTCATAAGGTTTTTCTAAATCAATGAAAACTTTTTCTCAGTTTCTTTGTTTAGACTGGTTTCATAACATTAGATGAGCTAAAAATTGGTATGGAAAAAATGGAAGCTTGTTTCTGCCACTGAATAAAAGATAAAAAAGGTAATTGCGATTTTTTATCTCACAATACTGACTTTTTTATTGCAATTGCGAGTTTACATCTCAACTTGAGAACTGCGTGATATAAACTCGCAATTGCAAACTATAAATTCAGAATTGTGAGATATACTCACAATTAAGAGTTATAAAGTCAAAATTGTGTGATATAAACTCGCAATTGCATGTTATAAAGTCAGAATTGGGATATAAACTGAGAAAAAAAGCGTCTTTGAGAAAAAAAAGTCAGAATTGCATGTTTTTGTGAGTCCAGATTTTATAGCTCACAATTCTGAGTAAACTCACAATTGTGAGAAAAAAGTCAGAATTGTGAGTTATCTTTTAAATTGTTTTATTCCATGGTGGAAACAAACTTCCATAGAAAATAGATTGTGTTGCGCTGCAGGTGTGGGCTGATGGGTCAAACATGTTGATGCACCTATATCAGCGTGTGTGTGTGTCAGAGGTGTGGACAGGCCGGGAGCAGGGGGCCTTATGGAGATCACACAGGTGTGAAAGGCACCCTCAGGCCTGCAAAAGGGGGTTGAGGGTGGAGGTGATGAAGGTGATGAAGCAAATGATGATGTTGCTGTCGAACAGCCACTTATAATAGCAGACTGCAGCTAGTTTGGCCCTAAAATATCTCTCACACACATATATACGAAGAGATCTCAACCTGACGATGCAATGACTCCATGCTTTGAGATTTTCTAAAAAAGGGCTTTACAGCCCACATCTGCAATGCAACAATATATTTTCAGCTTTTCTGATATTATAAAACTTAAATGAATATGTTTTAGAAGACATGTTTGAAATAGAAATCTTCTGTAAATTATAAATGTCTTTACTGTCACTTTTGATCAATTTAAGGCCTTGCTGAATTAATATATATATATATATATATATATATATATATATATATATATATATATATATGTACACCTCAAAAATTGGAATGGTATGTTTGCTTCTAGAATGTACCATCAGAGAAGTTGTGCTAACCCTTTCTTAACCAAATGAAAGCAGCAGCACACCATTACTCGTCACTCAAAATGATCCACAGAGACTTCTCTAAGATAATGTTTTACTTCCTGAGGCATGCTGGCACTCAATCGATAGCTCTCCTCAGAGGACTCAAAGTCTGATGGAGAAGCAAGAACAGCCTGTTCTGTTGGACAAAGACCCAGCCATTGGTATGAGACAAACCTGATCCTTTTGGGACCACTATATCTGTTGTAGTCAGATTGCAATCTAGTTTTATGGGACTGTGTTCCAGAAGATTCTCTGCAATCATTCAGCTTTGATTGGAAGAACTTATTTTTCTCATTTTAAATTAGAATCTGATATTATGAATAGTGCGTATCCATCTGATCAGCCACTAAAACATCAACTATAAATAGTGATGCACGATATAAAAAGACTGATAATTATTAAAGGATTAGTTCACTTTCAAATGAAAATTACCCCAAGCTTTACTCACCCTCAAGCCATCCTAGGTGTATATGACTTTCTTCTTTCTGATGAACACAATCTATATATATAGATGTTGTAAAGCACATTGGTTTGAATAGTGCTATACACATAAAGCTGACATTGACACTGACAATCTGAGTTATATTAATAAATATCCTAACGCATCCAAGCTTTATAAAGGCAGTGAACGAGACAAACGAGTTTGAAGCTCAAGAAAGTGCATCCATCCATCATAAACGTACTCCACACGGCTCCGGGGGGTTAATAAAGGCCTTCTGGAGTAAAGCGATGCATTTGTGTAAGAAAAATATCCATATTTATCAAGTTATAAAGTAAAAAATCTAGCTTCCGCCAGACCGTCTTCTGTATTCAACTTACAAAGAAAGTGTAACACCTCTCGCAGTTCAAAACTCCTACACTACGTACTACGCCTTCCTTATTCAACTTACGAAAAAACGTAACTGACGTGACACAACGTTAGCATAGCTACTTCAGGAATAGAAATAGCTGTGTTAATTGCATTTATTATTTTTAACATGTTAAACAGCAAAAATTAAGCGTTTGATTTAGTACTGATATTTTTCTCAGTACTAAACTGAGTTCTATTTTGCTGCTTATTGCGCTTAAATAGTCAAATACACACAAAATAATGTCAAAATGCCAGTCTTGGCAAGTATTCGCATAAACACAGTCAGTTATGTTTTAAGTATACAGTTGACAAAGAAAACACATGTGTAACAGTATAATGGATTCGTGCATCAGGTCTTAAAGTGACAGCAGCATAATATACCTGCTGCCAAATTATGAGATGATATTAAAATATCTATATGGCATTTTTTCCCTATGGTATCAATGTCAAAAGTGTAGCCGGTGAAAATGCTGAGTGGTTAGTAACTTTGGAAAACCACTAGCCACAGTGGCTGGTGAGCAAAAAAGTTAATGTCAAGCCCTGTCTGCCAATAAACGCTATGGGACCGATATATTGTGCATCGCTATCTACAGGTAGGTAGAAAGACCAAATGCTCTTGTTTGCCTTTCTGCTCATATCTCCACTGGTCTTCCAGCAGTATTTTCTGTTTTTATGTGTGTTGTTTGTTTTTCCTTCCTCTCCATTAAGCTTCTGCTTTGAGGTCTCGCGGCACAAGCATTGTTTGTTAGCAGCCTGGGCAAACATAAAACATACTCTGAGAGATACATGAGAGATAACTGCTGGATAAAAGCTGAAGATAGAGGCCTGGAGGACATACCGCACTAAAACCCAAAATGCCCATTAACCCCTATTCATATCCCAAACCAAAAGCATTTACTGCAATATCAAAACTCCTTCCGTTTTTTTTTAGAGAGATAGGTCAATTCTTCTTCAGCACATGCCTTTAGATTTGCTGACTTGCCTTCTTTTTGCGCTCTGTGATTCTCTCTTTTGGCAGCCTGTAGCAGCGTGTTCTCATAAACAAACACACATTCAGTGATGTCTGCAGACAGGACACTCCCTGAATACCAAATATCTCCCTACCTCTTATCTGGTTCTCATTCTGTCAGTGGCATCGCATGTTTAGCATTACTAGCCTCTAATCCCAAGTTGCATTTTTAAATGTTTGCCCTCCCCTCAGCCTCTTACAGGCAGCTTGCAGCAATAAAAGCAGGCCTACCTCTCTTTTGACTTGCTGATCACAAAATGGCCTTTACGATTCTTTAGCTTTAGGAAATTATGGCTCAATATAAAATGACATGCCTAGATTGTGCTAGCCACAGTAGCTTTTTTAGTGGAACATGTTACAGAATTGTAAAAAGGCCTACCAAACACTGCGCTTGGACTCAAGCAAAGCCACAGATCATCTGTTAACACAAACTTACCGTCACTCCAAAGAAGTTGGTTTCATTCATCACATCCAGGACCATCTTGCCCACCTCTCGGTCATCCACCGTGAAGTTATGGTACATGTCGTGCCTCTCCTTGTGTCTGAGGAGCTCCATGACACGTGTGAGTGTCTTTGCAATCACCCAGATGCCATCATAGGCAAAGCCGTGGAACTTGCTGGCCTCAACTCCTTTCTGCTCTCGCTCCCGATTGTACTCCCTCTCGTACTCCTGTGGCGTCTGAAGACAGACAGGTAAAGCAGCACAGCTTTAAAACTTATACAAATAAGGATGCCCAAGATGATAAAAAGGGAGAAATATTTTAAAAATCTAGTTTGAAACATATGTAGCAGGTTCTTAGAAATCTAATATTTGTGTCCATGTTGGAAATATATAGATATTTTCCCTATTGCACATGGTAGAATTTTTTTGTCTGCCAGGAATCAGAAATGCCATTCATAACTCGTGAGATCCCACCGCATTGCAGACACTCACTCTTCCTGATATTCCTTTAATCTGTTTGGCACTGAGGGGCTCGAAGTCCACACTGATATAGCCCTCCATGGCTGTCAGCAGCTTCTTAGTGGTGCAGTTTGTGGAGTTTGCCTGCTCCCACCAGTTCCCCTGATACCATCCTGGGATGATCCACTGGTACTTACTGCCATACATGTTCAGATTATAAGCCTGGAACACACACACAAGATCAGGGACTCAACAGTCATCTCATTTTAAACGAAAATAAATGTTAAGCGAATTATATTTCGACCACTTCCATGGTGATGCAGTTAAACGTTTCTGTGGCACATGTTCTGTATATTACAGAAATGTAGAGATCAATTCAACAGGCCAACAGTATTCAACAATTCAACTGAAGGAATTCAACAATTCAACAGTAAGTCTGAAGCTGGCTAAGTTTGGCTAACTTACACAGCAGAAGACCTTAGCAGCCAGATTCTCATCAAACTGACCGATGATGATCCGAACATCATTATCCTACAGAGAGAGGGCAGAGAATATGTTAAATGGGTAGTAAATGGCTAAATAATAATAAGATTTAAATATAACAGATATAATGGTGAAATGTACAGTATGTCACAATTTAAAAAATCCTAGGCGTTAACCCAGGGATTATTCCAAAATAATTACATGAAATAAAATGCACAATAAATAACCAAACATAAAACAATAAAAAATGATAATAATAATTTCTGAAATCACTGGTAAAGTGTTTAATTTCTGCACAGCTAAAGCACCAAACTAGTGTTGTCAAAAGTATCAACTTCGATACCAAGAATGTGACTCTTTGAGTGCTGTTGAGTGGATTCGTAAACACCTCTGATTGGCCATTGTGTTCAAGCACTCATCAGATATGTCTGTGATTGGCTACAATAATCAACGCTTCAAAAACATGTTGTAAATAGACTTCAATGAAGCTCTTCACCGAGTGCTTAGACAGATACACACAGGAGTGTTTGAAAGCAGGCATCTATCAGTGGACCAGTCCGCTGATAAAGCCTGCCTTCAAATGCTCCCGCTTTCAAAATGCTTTCAAATTGATCATTGAAGCCAATCACAGACATATCTGATGAGTGCTTGAACACAATGGCCAATCAGAGGTGTTTACGAATCCGCTCAACAGTGCTCAAAGCGTCACATTTTTTAAATTTCAGTATGAGCTTGGCATCAAAGTCAGTACTTTTGACAACACTACACCAAACAATACTGCGTAAAACAACTGATTTCAAACACTCTTCCCTTCTGTCATTGTTCTGAAAAACAGATAGCCCAACCCCACTCATGCTATTGGTTAAAATGTTGTTAGGTCACTCCCACAAACAAACATATTGCAAATCCATTTGGAGAATAAACTATACATTTTGTGTTCAAGGAAATGTGTCAGAGACACTGGCTAAAAAGTAGTGCACACACTCCAGTCGGTTGTATGGAAATGACCAAATTTCAAATCCAGCTTAGGCTAATTTCCAGTACTGTAATCCATCTCTTCCAAATCTTTTTGTTTGGTCTTGTATTGTCGCTATTAATAAAATGCCCAAATGCTTAAAAAATAAAAGAAAGCAGGATTTTCATGAGAAAAGCAGTAAAAAAAAAAAAAAAAAGCTTTGGTGAGACATAAAGACCAAATGTATTAAAGCACAATAGTATCAGCAGTATGAATTGCTTCATATCCAGAAGGAGAGAGATATCTAAAACTGTAACCAGCACTCATGCTGCATGATTGAGTCTGTAAATAATTCAGGCCACTTCAGCATTGTGTTTCCACCTCATCCAGTTCTGCATCATAAAGATCAATCCATCACTAGAGCAGGATCTCTATGAAAAGGACCTTTAAAGGGTTAAGGGTTTAAAATATCTTCTTTTGTGTTCAACAGAAAAAAGAAACTCATACAGATTTGGAACCACTTGAGGGTGAGTAAGTAATGACAAAATTTTCATTTTTGGGTGAACTAACCCTTTAAGACCATGAAGCCAAGACTGAATCCATGAAAATGCTCTGAACACATCTGTCATGTGCTAAAGGCTATGCTAATACTTCGAGATATAAACCTGCATATTCTTCTGAGGTTATTAAGTATCCTTTTTCTCATTCTCTAATAACATCCCTCTCCACCCTCTTAACTATATCGACTTGATTCTAGCAAATGCCAATGAAAATTTCAGGTGGAAGTCAGACAGTCTTGTTTGAGGGTCGCCACGGACCCATCCATCAAAAGATGTGTCACAGCTGCCAGGATATTGAAATGCCCACCAGCGACTTTAAGAAATCATCTCTGAATCTATCTTTTTGCTTTTTCCTCTCAGGATGTCGTCCTCAAGCAGGAGGCTACCAGAAGAGCATTTAACATGTACAACTAATAAGCTGCTCAAGATGAAAAGTATCATGTTCAAGCAGAAGGAAAAATATGACTCCGGTGGGTGGGCTAGCGACAGCTCTGAAAACAGTAGCGTTTACAGGTAAGATCACAGTGGATGCATTAAAACTGATCCCTAGCCTGCTCTAAACTAGACAACAGTGACATAAATGGCGTTCGCAATGGGGCCGGGTCGCATTCAAACGCTGTTTAAAAATTGAATGTGTGGCTTGTGGCAAACAGTTTCCTTGAGACGTTTCTCAGAGACTGTCTCATTTGCCACAAAACCACCCTCTGCAATGGTGCCAAAGAACATGCTGAGATATTGGAGCTATTGTGTGAAATACTCCCGCATCCCTTTTCAGAACCGACTGCTTGGGTCAGGTGCTTCTTGCTTCACAATCAGCAGCCGTTACAAAGCTCGCTGCCGCTCCCGACGGCGTGGGCACTTAACCTGAATCCCTCCAGCTGTGTAAGTGGCTCCAGCTGTCCTGGAGTCCTGGCAGACACAAGCTTCTTCCACCCAGTCAAAAAGGAGGCTGGATCCATGCCAGGATGCCCCAGGACATCGGTCACCACTCGCTTATCAAGAGCATGGTTGCAAGACTTTCCCACATTTACACAGCAAAGAGTAGCCCAACTACAGTGGATGTGTGTTTAAAAAGTCTCAATGTTTTGTTTATTTTGTTATATATCCCAGATTTGGTGCACAGCCATTTTAGTGTGAAATATAATGTTGAATTTACAGACTCTAAGAGACGCTGTAAACTGGTGAAAAATCTGACCGTGCAAAATTTGAAGAAACAGTTCTTCAGCAGTTCTTTGCCATTTGGGGAATTGCGATAATGGAGGTACTAAGTCAGGCAGGTAATAGAAGTCATAATAGTTTCATGGTGGAAAAAAGATGACTCCACAAAAAAAAGGTGGGAACAAACCTTTAGTTGGAAATTGCAAAGTAAGAGAAGAAGCAGACAACAATGGAACAATGGCTATTCAGATCATACACAGACCCAAATAAATTTATCATGGCATTCCTGCCACATTGTTTATGATAATGACTAAGAAAACATTTAAGAACTGTCTTTAAGCTAAACTCGTAATGGTTAAAACAATGACATCATAACTCATTAGCATATCATTAACACACACACACACACACACACATATATATATGTATATATATGTGTGTGTGTGTGTGTGTGTGTGTGAAATTTACACCCTTACACCATTTGAATTGTGCTGTAAAAGGGTGTACATTTCTTTAGTAGGGACATTTTAATAGGAAACTGTCAAAGCATATTGTGACTGAACAGAAAGTGAGAAACAGACTAATTTTAAGCTCATTTGCATTATATAATAAACACACAAATGTCACTGTTTTCTCAGAGGAAATAAATAGAAATCATTTATCTAATAAAATTTCATAATTTTTGGCATTTTTCAGTAGAAACGTTAAAATGAGACAAATTGTTTTTTTCATTTTTTTTTTTTTTTCATTTTGAGCACAAATGTTACAAAAATTCAGTGAGATTTATGCTCAAAACAAGATTTTTATTATTATTATTATTCATTTATTTAATTATTTTTTTGATAACAGGATTGGGAATTTGGCCCAAGCTGAATTTGAACTCTGGTGACTTCCATACAAGCATACTTCCATAAAAGCTTTCCAGTAATTCAACACAGAAAGTTACATCTAAGAAATCCATTTAAAAAATATATATAGACATTTATTAATATATGAGTGGGACATTGTGGACTGAGCTATTCATGTTTTCTTAGTGGGGCCTGTAAGCTTCCTTACCTTCAGTTTCTTCACATTCACACAGGGATCATTAGAGAAACTCTCAGTGTCTGCAATCTGGATGTCTGCCTTCTCCAGCTCATTGGTCAAATCATTCCGCACCTGTCAGAAAGGGAGAATGAGTGAGAGAGGGAACTAGAAATGAAAGAGAACTGAATGAAAGCGGGGTTTGTGGATGGTGAACCACCCAGAAAAGTATCCAATCAAAGGCAGCACTCCCTTCCTCTGATACATGTCTTAATTCACTCTAATCTCCTGCCGATCTGACATTCCCCCTGCATCCCAATCAGCCTGGAGCATCCGTGGAAATCTTTCCTCCAAGGATCCCACTGGGCTTTGGATAAAACATGGCTCCAACCAGCTCTGCTCCCCACAGACATCATCCATCCTTGTCCATGGATGCTTTTGAAAAATAGACCAGTCCATTGCAAATAAAGTCTCAATACCTTCAGCCCTCCACAAAGATTTATGGCGTGAGAATCAAAGCATGTACTATATTGAGGACTGGTGTATTATGTAACACAAAGGGTGTGAAGAAGGGATCTTTTCATACACTCAAAACCACTTGCTGCAAAAATTCCAACCCAACACACATTATTACCCAAAAATATACTCAAACATGGGCTGTAACCAGAGTACGCTGTGCTGTAAAAGAGCACATGTCCTGTACGGTACATAGTAAAACTCTTAGAGAAGCTTCATCTTTAATAAAGTCATACACATTAAGACATCATTGCTATTTCAGCATCTCACACCAAGTGTTGTGTTTTAAATAGCTCGACCATTTAACCAGCCCAATTTTTTATAGATTGAATATTTGACAAGTCAACCCACCGACTAGTCCATTTTGAAAACACACTACTGTTCAAAATTAATACTTCTATTCAGCAACACTCTTAAAAATAAAGGTTTCAAAAAGAGTTTTTGAAGTGATGCCATAGAAGAACCATTTTTGGTTCCCCAAAGAACCTTTTACTTGATTCTGAGAACCAGTGTGAAGAACCTTTTTCCACTATAAAGAACCTTTTGTACAATGGAAAGGTTCCATGGATGTTAAAGGTTCTTTATGGAACCATCAATGCCAATATAGAACCTCTATTTTTAAGAGTGAAGGATACATTAAACTGATCAAAAGTGACAGTAAAGACATTTATAATGTTACAAAAGATTTCTATTTCAAATAAATGCTGTTCTTCTCAACTTTTTATTCATCAAAGAATCCTAAAACAAATATTTCATGGTTTTCACAAAAATATTAAGCATTTTTCAACACTGATTATAATAAGAAATGTGAGAACCAACTCAGAATATTAGGAGAATATTATTTCTGAAGGATCATGTGACACTAAAGACTGGAGTAATGATTTTGAAAATTCAGCTTTGACATGACAGAAATAAATTACATTTTAATATATATTAAAATAGAAAACATTTAAATTTAAATAATATTTCACATTATTACAGTTTTTACTGTATAATCCATAAATACAGCCTTGGTGAGCATAAGTGACTTTCAAAAGTACTAGAAGAACATGACTGACCTTAAACATTTTATCAAACATTTGTCAAAAAAAGCTAAAATGTCTTGAAAATATTGGCACTAAATGATATGATGGTAAGTAAGTGACAATAATGACAGTACTTTTTTTTTTTTAACATAATTATATGAGCAACGTACTGTACTATTGCTATTGTTACCTCCTTAAGTAAACAGCAGGTGAAATGCAATACATTTTGGTTTGAATTTTTAATTTTGATAAATTTGGAAAGAAATTAATTAAAAAAAAAAAGAGTTTATATTTTGGTTTTAAAAACATTTTGAATGCTACTGAAATTTTGTAATATGTAATATACATATGTAAACCTGTTTAAACACTTTGTAAGATCTGTCGATCTCTCTCGGCTGACCACTCGGCTGAGACGAATGTTTAAACCAGGAGTAAACTGTGTCAGAATGTGACAGAATCCTGAACTCATTCTGCCAGACATTACCTGAAAAGCCTGGCTGATCCACATTGTCTTGATTATTGATGCGTTGAGCATATTTGTAGCTTAATGCTGGCAGATCCTGGAAACCCCTTTCCACATGAGCAAGTGTGTTTGCTTGTTTGTGTGGGAGTATGTGCATGTGGATCTCATGAGCATGTATACGCAATGCACAGGTGTGTGCTTGTGTGTGAGCACAAGAGACCGACTGATTTAAGCAAGAGGAAAGAGACAGAAAGTGAAAGAGACACAGAGAGGGACGGGTGGGCACTGTAGTAAAGGAGCTCCAATGGATTATGGGATTTGAGAGCTGTCCTAAAGCTGAGGAGAAATGAGCATGATGTGATGTGAAATACATAATGCATTTATGTACTGACCTGTCAAATGAACCCAGAGAAAACGGTAAACAGGAAGCCGCATGAATCAGGTAGAGAGACACAAGAGCACAATACTGGGTGTCAAAAAGCTCTGCAGGCTAATTTACCATAAACCCATACACAAACTGTGTATGCCCTAAATGCCTACAGTTTAAGGTTTTCCAAGGAGACCACAGTCCAGTTCAACACAACCTATTTATAATTTATTTAAATTAATTTAAAGGGAACCTATAATGCCCCTTTTACAAGATGTAATATAAGTCTCTGGTGTCCCCAAAATATGTCTGTGAAGTTTTAGCTCAAAATACCCCACAAATCATTTATTATAGGTTGTCAAATTTGCCCCTATTTGGGTGTGAGCAAAAACACAAATTTGCCCCTATTTTTGTGTGTGTGTCCCTTTAAATGCAAATGAGCTGCTGCTCCCGGCCCACTTTCCAAAAGAGGGTGGAGCTCTAACAGCTCGCGCCTCGGTCGCTCAACAACAACAAAGCTGGAGTATCTCACGCAGCCAAAATGATGATTGTCAGTAATGATGTTCAGCCTTATATTGTTCAAACCGGAGTCGGACACTGATGGAACAGGACATTTCTAAATTGCTAGTGCATAAATTTAGTGAGTTAGTGGAGGAGAATCTGCTGGCAAAAACAGAATGCGACAGAGCTCGTAATAAAACAAGAATCAACATCGGCTTGGCTTTTCTGAGATGCGAGAACTGAGGGATTTGAAATGTAAAAGCAACACGGAGATGGCGTTTTTATTACTCAAAATGTGAGTAAGGTATTTTATTGAACAGATAAATTGTCATATGTAGCTCTCTAACAGAGTTCATTGTGGAGGGTCATTTCATTATGGTTTTTGTAGCCCTGTGCTAGAATTTAGTACATAGCTGGTATAGCTACAATAACAGCTAGTCAGCTTGAGATTCTTTCCGTCTAAACTGGTTATATCTCTTAAGCCTAGTAGTGAATGTTCTATGAGCTGTAAGATAATCTCTTTCTTTAGTTATGAAAAAGAACCATATTCATCACCACAGTCACGCAGATCCAAACATTACATAGGGCACTTTTAAGTAGAAGTACTAAAATGACTTAAACTAAAAGTGAAATTAAAATAAAGCTAAATAGAAATATTAAAAATATGAAAGCTAATAAAAATGGCAAAAGATGACTAAAAATTAAACTAAAATTAAAATGAAAACTGAAAATATAAAAATGAAAGCAAATTCAAAATATTAATTAACACTATAATCATATATAAGTACTTAAAAAAAACTAATAATACTAATACTAAAAAAATAGTAATAATAAAACCATATTTTTGGATTGAATTTAATTAATTGGTATTAGCATTAGCTTTAGCTTCAGCTTTAGCCTCAGCATTAGCCACACTCCCCACTTTCAAGTGATCCTTTTCTTCACAGCATCACAGATATCCACCAGTCATCATGAACCAAGCAGTAACATGTTCTCTTTAGAGCTGCCAGGCCTGTAGATGATGAATTAACAAGACTAGTGTGGGTCACAGTTTGCTGTGTCACTGCCTTATTTTTCCCTCTTTTTCTAAACCCAAAGCAGTCCATCATCAGGCACATTTACCACGCTGCTCAAGTCCCCGTGCGATCGAGCACCACGAGTCTGTGATTGGCTGCGTTTGGAGATATATAGGAAGGTGTGTGAGTGTCAGCCAGGATCTTCTCTGTGATGCTGACGGCACAATGAGGTCTGACAGAGGACAGTGGCCTGATAATGTAACCCGCCACTGACAAATTTCATCTGTATATGGGCACTGAGGATGCAAACTAACATTATTTCACTTAGAGTAGAAGGGGATGCTCAGAGATTTCTTTTTAATTGAGCTGTTTTTGAAATGTTTAGTTTTTATTAGGCATGTCTGATTTTGAATCATGTTTAGAATTATTTTGTGTTTAGAATTATTTGTCAGGGTGTTGCTATGCGGTTGCTAAGATATTATAGGGCTTTCCACACTGTGCGTTCTAAATACCGCTTTTAACCCTGGGTAAAGGAACATTTCACACTTGTAATTTAGAAGTGGGTTAGCACTGCTTTTTACCTAGGGTTATGAAACCCTGCTCCAGAGCAGGTTTAGCACAACTTTTGCGGTATTAACCCCACATTGCGGTGCAAAACTTGTACAGTGTGAAATGATGCAGTGAATGTTACAGCTAGCAACAGACAACCAATCGTGTACTCATATTTGCATGATTTGGACAGTTACGGAAATACTGCGCATTGTATATAAACAGTTAATTCATCGTTTTAGAGGGAAAAAGTCAAATTCTAACAGAAACCATGACAATTTAAATGAAGAAAAGAAAATTTCATTCTTACCTATATAGTACGAAATGTCCATTCATTATAAACTCGATAGTACAGTCAGCAATAAGAGGATTTTATGTAAACTGTTTGCGTGCTGCGTTCATCCAATGACACCGCAAATACGCAAATAAGAACGTAGGGTTTAGGAATGTACAGTGTGAATGTCAGCTTGAATACCCAGGATCGATTGTTAACCCCGGGTAAATTATGAGCAGTGTTACACGTGAAGCAAAATAACCCAGGATCCCGTTTAGCCAGGGTTTAGAATAACCCAGGGTTAACTATTTAAAGTGTGAAAAGCCCTTTTAAATGGTTTTAAGCACACTGCTAAAGTGTCAGCGTGGTTGGAGCAAATTTGTGGTTACTATAGTGTTATAGGCAGTCGCTAGGGTGTTGCTAGGATGTTCCTGGTGGTTGCTTACTTGTGATTGCCATACTTGTGAGAACAGGAACAGGTTTCTCTGAATGTCTATGAGAAGATTTGACAGAAAAAAGTACTACAAAATGTATTTGTAAGGTCATCAAAGGTAACTTCATGTTAAGATATTAATTAAATATACTTTCACATATACCAAATTTGATATTATTACTGTTTTATTTTACCAAGACTGATAAAAAAACAACAACAACAAGAACAAGATTAATAATTTTATTCAATAAAAGTCTGCACTATAGACTTTTATACACACACACACACACACACACATATATATATATATATATATATATATATATAAAACTATATATATATATATATATATATATATATATAGTTTTTTTTTACTGTTTATACATTGTTATATATATGCTATTACTTTTTAAGAAAGTCCCCCATATTCTGTATTAAACGCCTGGTTTAAATGAGGACATACCACAATAGTCCGCACTATACCCTTTTATATACAACTAATTATAACCATAATTATAATGTTAGCCTACCCCACCAAAGCCCAAAAAATATTTATAATTTTACCTTTGAGGACATTCCCAAGTGGAGCTTCTAGGGATAATCTTGTCCCCAAAGTATAGCTAAGTAAACACACATGCAAATTTTTCTTCTTCATGAAACCCTGGACACTCAAAACAAGCAAAGACAAGAGAAGAGACCCTCAATGCTCAAAGACAGATGTACTATGTGCACCAATCTTTGTCCATGTGTTATTTTTATATTGAAATATTCCCACTGGCCTCATGCACCTGTGTTCTGGAGGACAGATGCGAGAGAAAGATATATTCAGCCTGATGTAACTGTGGACAAGTCTATACTGGATTGCGCAGTAGCGTCGGGATTCCCACGTCCTCAGGAGCAGCGAACGCATCAGGACGGGTCTGACACAACGCAAGCGAAGAGAGAGAAAAAGCTAACTCGTTTAATGCACCGCTGCGGCCGAGGGGACATATGCATCTATTTATAGCACAGGTTTTAATGAGCCTTTAAACTGAAACAGACGCGAACAGGCACAAAGCACAACACAATGGCCAACGCACGCACACGAGCTGATGCGCACAGATAGGACTGCCCATGAGGTCCAATCCGTGAAAGAGGGATTGGATGACTTGTGCTTGGATCATCTCCTTAGGGAATGCAATTAGCTCGGCTGAGCCAGCCGATTGTGCTTGTGTTGCCTGAATGTTTAATCAGTGATCAAACAAGCAGAAACTTCATTACACACACACACACATATACACACACATACGCACAAAACACACACACGTACACCTGAATAAAGCCCCATTACTGAAGCTGCTGGAGTGTGTCCAATAGGTCACTAATGGAGCACCTTGGTGTAAAAGAGGACATTGCATGTACAGTAGAGAAACCATATGGTGACCTGCATAAAACACTAGCTTTCTTGCTTTATTTTCACACATTTAGAGAGAGAGAGAGACAGTGAGAGAGATGAAGAACCTTTGGTCTGATGCAAGTGAGACAGTCAAAATATCTGTGTAAACATTTGTTTTTAATTACTGCTGTACCCTGAATGGGATGTAGGCAAAGGATTAAATTCTTTCAGAAATTCAGATATAGAGAATGTGTATATGATCACATTTAAAAGGGATCTATTATGCCCCTTTTTACAAGATGTAAAATAAAACTGCTTTTCTACAGTCGAACCAAACGGTTTCATTTTCCACTGTGGGGCTGATAACGGCCGCTCTTTGGAACTCTATATACCCCACAGATAATTTTTTATAGGTCCATTTTAATGCAATTGAGCTGCTGATCCCGGTCCCCTTTCAAGAAGAAGGCAGGGCGTCAAGAGCTCATGCTCCGGCATAGAGACAGAGCACATTTAGGCCACGCCTCCTTGTCATTTCTGACTTTGGACAAAAAACAGAACAATGTCTAAATGCTGCTATGTGACAGGGTGTACAGCAAACAAGCTAAAAAAACCCAGAACCAAGTTTTTTTAAGCTACCAAACCGTAAAAGCCAGCCTTTAAGGAGACAAAAGTGAATATAGGCAATAAGATGTGAAGCATCAGCAGGAAGAATGGGTAAATTGTGGGATCCTGACAGTCAGTATGCCTCAGTATGCCTACATGTGCAGTAAACATTTTGTCACTGGTAAGTCAAATGTCCAAATGTCAGTTTTATATATTATATTTCCTGTCGCCGATTACGTTCGGTATTTAACCACAATCCACAGACACCAACTGTAAATGCACAGCAATTTGTTTTAGATACATACAAACACACAAACGCACACAATCCTACTCAAAGTGCGAGGCCTGACAAATGGGTTTAATTCCTCATCGGGGCCCAAGTCATCTAATCTTTTACCACATAAAAAGGGGATTGGGTCTTAATCTGTAAAACAGCATACTGGAGTGTGATTCATGCTGTAGTGTCAACAGCCCTTAATCCACTCATTGATAGACACTCAGGCAAAACACTGACAGCCTCCTGCAATGTGTCCGATATCAAGCAGCAGACAGGACAGGTGCTAAATTACTTCACTGGAACAAGCTGAGATAGAAAACCAGAGCATTCATGCACAAAACACACACACACAAATGAAAATCTCTTTGTTTATTCCTTGTATTAAAGGAAGGATTTCCATATATGCAATTAGACTGAAGCACTTCTGCTTTTGAGATGAATATTATTAATCCTCTGTGACACCTGCAGTCAACCCAAGTCTTCTAGAAAAGGCCAGCAAGTGAGGTTCTAGATGCACACCTCCTAATTTGTGTGACACAACAGATGCACCTCCTCATGAAATGTCACATCACACAGCGCAGGCAGCTACCCTGTGATACGGCACTGCTGAGGGTGAGAGAGCGTGACACTGCCATGCTAATCAGGCTTCCAGTGCCCTCCTCAGGCAGGCTGGTGATGGGATCAGGCTCTTCTTCAGCGTCTGTTCAGCAACTCCATCCAGAGGCAAAGATAAAAGGATTTACACCTTGCACAACTCTCCCTGGAGCTCCTTATCTCCCCAAAGGCAAGAGCACAATGCTGTTTGCTCATTCAGATAGAGAGTGTTATTGCTTATTTATTTATATTTACTTATGTATTTACTTATTCACTAACTTATTTATATATATATATATATATATATATATATATATAAAAGGTGCAGCAATTATATAAAATATGTGAAAAATAATGTGTTTTTTTAACATCCAAACTTGAAAACCTATTTTCCCCATAGACCCCAAATACAAAATCAAGCGCATTGGTCCACTTTAATACAAATTAGCTATTATATTTGACTTTTTTCAATAAGGATTAAGACATTATCACTTATTACAACTAATCTGTCCTCAAACTGTAATATGTTTCATACAGATTTGTGTATTAAACTTTTGAAAAATAGAAAATACATGTATGTATCTTTTAAATATTACCAACATGTGCTGACAAAAAGATAATATTAATATAAAAAATCCCTTTAATAAGGTATCACAGATATCGCACTTGCTTTAAAAGTGCATGAGAAACCTGGTTTCCCATAACATGTGAAACATGTAAAAAATGTGGCAAAACAATTTATCTACAGCATGTAGGCTATAAATAATGAATACATATTGCATCACTCTTAGTAAATTTCAGTATTTTAGTAAATAAATGTGTAAATAATATCACACACAACTAAAATGCTGTTCCTGATCTGCTTTAATCACTAGTTCTCATCTTGGGGGACAGGGACCACTGAGGGGCCTCAGCAAATTTTCAAGGGGGCTGCAGGATGGCATAAAAGTATTTAAATAAATAAATAAAAAAGATTATTAATAAATTAAATAATATACATCTGATTTAAATTAAAATGCTAAAACTATCAATAACTTAAATCAATAACTAATCACTAAAAATAATTACAATTATTAGTTATTTGTTATTCACACAGTAAACTACCGAACAGTTATTGAAAATGATTAAATTACAAAATTAATCATGCTTCGTTTTACTTAATTTTGAATGTCTTCAGTGGGAGTCTGAGAATAGCAGGAGCACTATTTGCATTGGTAAAAGAAAAAGTTTTAAAACGTTTTAAAAATGAGGCAAAATCAAAGTCAGCCTTTAACTTGATTATCTTCTTTCCATAATTCACCTGCTATTTTCCATGTCACAAGCATGATATGTCAGCTTAATCTCAAAAATTGTAAAGAAATTGTTTAGGACAACTTCCCTGATTTTAAACAAGTCCTATAAAGTAAGCTAGCATCACAGATAGATCAGCTAAAGTAATATATGGTGTGAACTGACAACAAAATTCAATTCATTTTTTGAACAAGAAAGAATAATTAATTTCAGCTCGAAACAGTCCGCTGTGGGCCTTTTCCCCCACACGTTTCTACCAGCAACATAAAACTGCAGTGTCAGCGTAATAGCAGCAGGATTTGCTAGCACTAGCAGTACCACTGATCCATGGCTAGGTGGATCTGTAATGATGATCCAGGTTTTAGATCTATCACCTGAGGAATACTTTGAACTCTGACAGCACACGGTTACTATGGAGCATTCGTGTGAGAAAGAGACGCTAATGTCTCTCTGGCCCTGGAGGGTTTCTGCTACATATCCCATTGGAGGAAGGAATTTCCAGAGGCTTACAATAAACACACAAACACACAAGACAAAATTCCTGATCATGTTATGTATAAATGTCTCAACCAATCAATTCAATCTACATCTACCTCAGTCATTGAAATGAGATCGACACTGAATTCCACAGGGAAATCTTACTGGGTCTATTCATATGACATACAGAGGGAAAATGATATACACCCACACTCAAACAGAAAACAATAGGGCTTATATTTCTGAGAAGCATTCTTCCAAAACGTGGTGGGCAGGTAAAGCTGGTTATGTGGAGCAATATAGTATCTCTACAATTCTTCATTCTCCCAATGAGAAGGCATCAGTTAGAGGAATATACCAGGTTGCTCCAATACAAGTTGGCAAATAATGCTGAACACCACAAAAAGAATTTAGACATGTATCTTTGTTTTCGTTTTGCTTGTTTAAAAAAAAAAAAAAAAAAAAAAAAAATCATGTTTGCAGTGAGGCACTTACAATGGAAGTGAATGAGATCAACTTTCAGAGGAAAGCAGAAATGTGAAACTTATACTTTTATATAAAAATGTTACAAATGTTATAAACGCAATTGCGTGTTATAAAGTCAAAATTGCGATATAAACTCGCAATTCTGACTTTTTTTCTCAGAACTGAGATATAAACTCGCAATTGCGAGTTATAAAGTCAGAATTGTGAGATATAAAAAAGTCTTTTCCCCCCTCAGAATTAGACTATAACTTGCAATTGCGAGTTTGTCACAATTTTGAGAAAATAAGTCAGAATTGCGAGATATAAATCGCAATTACGAGAAAAAGGTCAGAATTGTGAGTCTATATTTTGCAATTCTGACTTTATTTCTAGAAATTATAAGTTTATATCCTGCAATTCTGACTTTATTTCTCGTAAATTCTAATGTTATATCTCACAATTGTGAGAAAAAAAAGTCAAGAACTGTGAGATAAGTAGCAATTACATTTTTTATTTAGTGGCGGAAACAAGCTTTCATACTTTACACAGAAAAGGATTTTATTTTTTATTTTACACTAAAATCACGTTAACATGCATATTATCTGTCATGTGGCTATACTATTAAAAACAGAGTATTTTAAAGTTTACAGATTGGCTCCATTCACTTCCATTGTGCTAAATTCACTATATATTCATTTAGTCATTCCAAGTGACTATTTTAATTTAATAAATAAGGACATAAAACATAATATCTACTCTCTACAAACATTGTTAACATTTTAGTTTGAAGACTGACTCACAATATCATGATTCATGATACATTCAGAAAGAGGGCAGGTTATTTTTGTCAACATACCTCAGAAAAGCGCTGGACATCCTGGGTCAGGGTTCCCACTCTGCTCCAGTTGTAATAGTTGAGAAACTTCACCACAGCGGGGTTCACAGCATTGTCCGATGGGACCGTCCTGAAGAAATTTGGATACTTTTTCCTGTCTGCCAGGACAGGAGTTGTGGCCGCAAAAGAAAGCTGAAAAAGAAGAAGGTTCAGTTTAGCCAAAATCTTGTAAAGATAAATCTGTTCAGTGGCCTTCTTTGTCAGTGATAATATTGTAGGTAACAGTTATAGCCTATAAGTACAGCTCTTATCTGCTTGAAAGAACAAAATCTACAAAACCCTTTAAAATAAATTACATATTATGGAAGTAAATAAGGCCCATCAACTGTTTGGTTACAGACATTCTTCAAAATATCTTCTTTTGTGTTCAGCAATAAACTCATTAATGTTTGGAACAACTTGAGGGTGAGTAAATGATGACATAATTCATTTTTGGGTGAACTATCCCTTTAAGTGTAATACAGCACTATGGCGCATTTGGACTGAGATTGTGTTCACGTTCAACTTTCTGCAGCATATAACATGCAGAAAATGGCTGGCCCATAGCCAGTGTGCCAGGACTCCAGGAGTCTACATTGTAGGTGTGAATGAATCAACACACTAACGCATCTCTATAAAAAGACAGCTCTCACACCTTTGGTGACTGCCTGTGGTGACTAGAGCTATGAACATTTGCACTACCGATGGTCAAACTCAGCATATCAGCTTGCGGATTTAATATATATATATATTAAGATTTATTTTTTGCCTTTATTATGAGATGACAGTAGCTAGACAGGAAGCGAAGTGAGGGGGGGTATCAGGAAAGGTCCGTGAGTCGGGACTCGCAATTATGGCAGAGGATGCAGAACGATATTGATTGTTATCGTTTATGATTTTTAACCCATTTTAACAGACGTTTCCAAGATAAACTCTCTACCAATTTTGATAAAACCCGTTTACCTTGGTGGCATAATTCACAAAAACAACATTCAAAATGTGACAGAAAACCAAATGTTTACATATGCAAAGCATAAAATCATGTACATGATCAGCAAATCATTAGAAGGTAAAGAACATGTGAGCAAGTGAATGGCCTGAAACTCTCTCTTACACTGCTTGATTGTTGAGTTCCGCGCCATCTAGCTCTCCTCTGCCTCAAGATACTCAAATGTTAATAAGATTCTTTTAAAAAGCTCTATGAACTGTTCAAGTATTGCATGCTAAGCATGTTTATATCTTTTGAGCTTTCAAAAAGGAGACCGTTTAAAAGAGGCTTCACACTTTTGAAGACTTTTTTGCTCAAAACATGCCCTCTTTAATGTCAAATACCAGGCAGAGCATTTTAATCCTCAGCTGGAGCAAAAAACAAGCCCAGAACATCATGGTATGATTTTTATGCCAGTGCCCCCGTCAGTAGATTAACAAATGTTCCTCCGGTTATAATACATCCTGAGGGTTGTTAGTCTCTCAGAGATAAACATATGGAAATGCTTTGAGTTCAAATAGCAAAAGCCGTCTTATACTTGTTAAAGGAGCACACTCTTTGCTTACAGTCATAAAATGTCTGTCGGCTACGTGGCTGCACATTAAATTTGATGAAATTTTCAGTGCAAAGCAAAAGAAAAATCTAAACTGAATAGTGAATGGAAATGTAATCATTCAAAAGCTAGATGTTGATGTTTTTGTGAAAATTTATATGGATGTCTTGCTGAATTTGCAGGTGATTTAAGCAGCAATTTACATATAGTACTAACAGAGTAAACTGCATTTCAAGAGCACAAGGAAGCACTTCAATATAAAAATGTGACAAGTTCTATTCAATTCTTGTCTACATCAGGGTTTTACCTGAAAATGAACTCAGAATAGGACATTCCTTTGCTTGGGATTGGATCAACTAAATTACTTTTCCTGTGAATAGAATTGAGGGTGAAATGGAATTGACTTTTGCTCTGGACTATGCAGTGGCCATGACCCCTGACCTCTGGCAAGCTGTGTGAACAGTGTCTCATCTCCTCTGGTGAATGAAGTGGTGACATAATCACATGAACACAGTGCTGAAGGGAACATGGTCTGAATACAGCTTGTTAGGTCTACTTTCTGATACAAAGAGGAGATTCAGGCTCCGTTCTTGTCAAGTTTAAATTATTTGTATAGCGCTTTTCACAATACAAAGCAGCTTTACAGCAAAATTACAGTGGAGGCATAATGTAAACATAGCAGTGGCATATTCTATCCTAACTTCAACATCACACTCCGTCATGGCAATATCGCGAGACAGCTTTTCACCTCAATGAGAAATCTCGTCACATTTTTAATCTCGCGAGATCTCATGGCACGAGACCTCTTTACATCTTTATAGCGGTTATAGATAATTATAGTTCTATAATATACAAGTATAACATAAAACTATAAGTTGCATATATATATAAGTTGCATATATATATATATGAGCTGCCTTGATGTCTTCTGTCTACAAGTGACTATTTTGTCTTAATCTTTTGATATGCTTGATGTAATAAACACTTATCAATGCTTAAAGGGATAGTGCATTCAAAAAATGTCATCAAATATACTTTTTTATCTTCCACAGAAGAAAGTCATACAGGTTTGGCACGACATGAGGATGAGTAAATGATAAACGGATTTTCATTTTTGGGTGAACTGTGTTTCACCTACAGTAGACACAACGGGATTCATCAGGCACTCATTTCAGCTTAAAGTGAACGTCATTGACACATTTCACAAATTTACCTGAGTTGAACCTCCTTACAGATACAAGCAAGCTGAATTTGCAATGCAGTGAAAAAAAACAAAAAAACTTCCTCTTAATTCTTTCCATCATCTCACAATAGTGCGCTGGTGTATACACACCCTGACAGCCAGAGAACTTGAGAATAACAACAGTCTAACATTTCAATGAATTCCATTAAACCCTGTTAGAAACATTTAGACCTGTGAATATTTAGACAAGGGAACAGACAGATTTGGGTAGGATTTATTTACACTGTTATATTATATTGGAAACGTGTGAACTAAAGCTATAGCTGACAGCAGACATCAGAGCTGACATAATCACACCACCTGCTCTGCATTTCAAGAGGAAGAAGGGTGAGCAGAACATCCATTTTTCTTTTTAATATGGGTATGAGCAAATAAAAGGGGATTGTGATGGATTGAAGAAATCTAATATAATGATTTTGTGTCCTCTAAGAGAGATAGATGTTAATCAAGGTAGGGTTAATTGCAGTGCCAAAAAGATAAGACATTACAATTCCTGATAATGACACAGGTTAGTAGTCTGTGGTTTTCTTTGATGCCAAGTGTGCATTAACTCACAGATAGACACTATCTAGATTGGTCTGGTTGTGGCCTTTTCAGACCTGCCTCAAAAAAGCCATTTCCTCACTGACAATCTTGAAAGAAGAAGCCAATCTCAGGACAGTGATGTCACGCCTGTTGAACGTGTCAAAGCCAGTACATTCAATTAAAAGCACTTAAAGGGACAGTTACCCGAAAATTACATTCCTGTCATCTTTTAATCACCCTTATGTTGTTTCTTTCCTCTGCGGAACACAAAAAAAGATGTTTTGAAAAATGCCAATGGTTTTTTCTGTACAATGAAAATCAAAGGGATCCAATTTGTTTTGGACCTCATTGACTTCAATTATATGGGCAAAAACAGTTTAAACATGTTTATACATGTAAAACAAAATACCTTATTCTGTGCTCCACAGAAGAAAGAAACGTGTCCTTTTAGACCTTAGACAGCTCGAATTCATATTTGCATTCATCGTATGAAAAACAACTTGGTCATTCTGCTAAATAACTTTTGTGTTGCACAAAAAACAAACATATTATGTTGATGTTTAATTTTTGAGTGAACTGTCCCTTTAAGTCGTTTAAAAATCTGGGCTACACAGGGGTACAATGAAAGATCTTGATGAAAACTTGAATAATGGCTGCTGAAAATTCAGCTTTGCCATGTCAGGAATAAATTACATTTTAAAATATATAATAAAAGTTATTTTAAATTGTAATAATATTTCAAAATATTGCTGTTTTTACTGTACTTTTGATCAAATGAATGCAGCTTTAGAGAGCTTTCAACTTTCAAAAACATTCAAATCTTACAGACCCCAAACTTTTGAATGGTAGTTTTTGTTCTCTATATATTTTATTTACATCTTTATGTACTGCTTTACCCAAAGTGTAAAAATTCAAGATACTCAAAATTCAAATGTACTGTTTCAAAAAAAAAAAAAGATCAACCCTCTCTTCACAAATGAGAGATCAAAGAGTTGAATATCTAATAAACCTAAGAAGCAATTTGTTCTTGTGCAGCATATTAGCAGATTTACAGCCTCTATCAGAGTTTAATCCTGCTTTCACATCAATGGCCAACTCCAGAATAAGAGTCATGCCACATCACCCCGTCACTCATCTCAGCTCAATGAAGTGCTTGTTGTTCAAAACACACAGATTAGTGCTGCCAATTAAGGATTTTTAACATGCTAGTGCCACTAAATCCAAATGCACCTACGGGACTCACTGAGCATTAAGGGTCTCTTGGAGGTTGCTCTAATCTTTGTTTAGCGGAGACTAGCCTACATGCTGAATGCTCCATCCTCACAAGGGAAAAGTCAGAGCATAATGCACTCAGATACAACCATGTTCTCTCCACAAGGACTGAAAAAAAAAAAGATGAGGAAGAGTTTGCCATTATATTTTGCTTTTAAAATCTCTTTTAGGATAATAAATAAACATAAAATCTTCATACTCAAAAATAACTGATGAGTCACAGGAAAATTTTGCAACCAAATGTTCCAGTATCCACCAACAGCGGCTATCTTAGACATGCTGGCAAGCCAAATCTTGACTACATTTGTAGTTAAAAAAGTAGTTTTGACTGTTAAAAAAGTATGTTCTATATAGTATGAATGTGTGTATTATGAATGAAATTCAGCCATGTTGTCACTGTCATTTGACCTACGGTGTCAGTGGCGCCGCTTCACCAGCATTCACAACTCCTCTCCTGTGGCCTCATCGGATAGTAAAGTGTCAATCGAATGCGTACTTCAGAATCTCAGCAGAAGTAGTAGGTCAGTTGGGTACTTCTTGCCTTTTTGCCCTTGTTTTTTAAATACTATGTATTTGGCCATTTGGCATACTGTATTTCATATACTACAAGTATTCGATTTCGGACACAGCAACTGTTTCTTGACAGGTTTCTTGAGCACAACCAACATCAGCCATTGGCCAGACAAAAAGACAGTCCTGCCCCCAAACTCATGCCATTGGTTAAACCAATGGTGCTTTTGTTGTGCTAGCTGGGCTGCTCAGATACATAGAGTAATGTTTTGATAGCGGCCCAGTGACTGCTTCCCAATACTCTAATTGATGCTTCCGCATTTCTTGCTCATCCGTCCTCCAGCCTGTGACCCAGAAATCAATCGAAGTCCAGCATGAGAGATTCATCAGTTCTCTAAATGCTGTGATGATGCGAAGCCTAAGAAGAACAAAAGCTTGTAGAGTTTTATTGTACATTTTAAAATGAATATCTACTCATTTTTCATACTGTGCATTATGATGTTGTGATGAATAAATATACTTGCAACTAGTGTTAGGTTTTAATTATTTTTCTTTTTTTTAAAGTATTTTTATAGTATCAGCCATTTATAAGTTTGACTTACCAGTATTTGTCAGAATTTTAATATTGGTGCAATAGGTGATTTTCTAAAGAAACATTTTTTGTTATACTGTGTTAAATAGTCTAAATGTATTTAAATAAATATATATATACATAAATATATATCATCTGTGGAAGGCTTAGGACCATAAAATGTTCATCCAATCATTATATTCGGTCCAAATGAAATAATACAATGTCCTACCTGCCTGTCAATGTATGTTTTTACATACCCTTGTGCACCATGTTCGTGGTGGTGGCACTAACAAGAACGCTAAAGACCGCAGCCTCTAGAGTCAGTCGCAAGTGTGCTGGCCATTACACCTTGTTTATCAGAATAATCTTAACAAATGAACAAACTTTTATTAATTTTAAAGTCTAAATACAAAGTATGACAGGGACTTTGTGGTATCTATTGGTTGTTGATTGAATGGAGGCAGATCTAAATGCGAGTTTGCAATCGATTGTAAGAGATGGACGGCTTTAAGTGGACTAAATGATTGGCATATGTGACCAGAGAGAAGTCAGTCATTTCACTGGAAGATCAACATTTTAATAAAAAATTAGGAGCTTTTTTTTTTAACTTATTGCAACATACACTGTAAACCTGAATAAGTTGGGCTAACAAAAAATTTGAGGTAATCAGTTACATCAAATTTTTTTGAGTTATGATGTTGCCAATTTTAAGTAAGCAGAACTATCAAGTTTTGAGTTTGTTGTATTCATGCAAATTCCTCTTAACTTGAAGTGCTGAGTTACTAACTCATACATTTTGATAGCAATTAACATAAAATACTTTTTTCTTTTGAGTTCTTGCAAATCAAATTAGTTATTTACTTCACTGTAAACCCTAAGAAAATACAGAAAATGCCAACTTGCTAATTTGCTAACATGCTAACAATAGCATGGTATAACACTTACTAAATAAGTACAGCAACTTAAAACATGTAACTTACCTGCTCTCAAACCAAGCCACATGCCCTACTTGTCACCATGATCTCTCCAAAAACCCACATTAACAGAAACTACTCTAAATTAACATAACAAAACATTAATCACTACTAAATCTCCCTTACCATTAATCTTGCACAAAAAAACATTATTTAACACTTAATTTTAGCATTTACTCTCCCTTTCGAGTGCCATGGGCAAAGCATGCTGGTAAATAGAAATCTCAGCCCAGTTTCGGTTAAACTTAAGTTCGTCTCAGTTAAAAGAACTTGAAATATGTCAGTGCTGTGAACTCAAAAGAAAAAGAAAGTTCTAAATACTCATAGCAGAACTAATTTGTTCAATTTAAGTTCGTCCTACTCAAACTAATTAAGTATTTTGAGCGTTCAGGTTTACAGTGTATGCATGGATGAACTGTTCACAATAAGAGCAATAACATGCGTTTAAAAAATAGATAGAATGAATTTCCATTTCATGCTGACTTTAAAAGTCGCATGATTTTTCGGCATTGATACACCTCTAATTTTACAGATACATATAATTTCAGTCCTTCCCTCCTCGCATTTCATCCGTGCACACTTGCATCTTAAAAGGGAACAGCTAAGACACAAGGACAGGAAACAAGTATGCACAATTAAGAAATGAGAAGCACCCAGTGACACTTTTCAGGAGACTCAACCCACGCATGACTTACTTACAGCCGTCTATGCACATTAAACCTGGATAGGAGGAAGAATGTTAACATTCAAAACACTACCTTTAAATAGTCTGAATTGCACCTTTAAAGCATCTCTCTGAATTCAAGCCAGCTGATCTGTGAACTCTATGTAATGACATCTAATGCATTAGATTCCCTTCACTTCCTGTAGAGCACATGATCAGTCTGAGCACTCGCTTTCTCACCATGAGAGAGTAAGAAAGTAAGTTATCACACAAAATTAGCCTCTCTCCTTCCCACACAGATCCTTTAGCAGCAGGAGGTCTGGCATCTCCAGGTGATATCCAACCCAGAGTGTCTTATTTAAATCTTTACATCACAGTAATAAGAGAAGTGCGTAATTCACATTCACTCTCATTTTGAAATTCTCGCAGAATGCATTTATGTGCATCCAGAGTAAAATAAACATGCTATTCCAAAACAACACATTTTAATCACATCACAAAATACACTTCATTCAAAAGTACTCCTTCTGCAGCGATATACATCTTTTCATCCTCACAAACACATAAGTCTAAGGCAGGTGACATCCTATTGGTCTCCTAATCCTGCTCTCTCCTCTTCTTCCCACATTGTCTCTTCATCCTGTTGCTTGTGCCGCCACAGAGTTTTAATTGCCACCCCCTGCCAGAGGCAAAGCCGTGCCGACAACCCGCGTCTTCTTTCCATCAATCTCCCAGTGCCAGTGTTAATTAAAACTACACAGAGGAGCCACTGCCTGTCACACCTCTCAGCTCCACAGCCTGGGACTGGAAGGTCACAGTGCTCACCTAGTCCAATAAAGGGGACTAGGGATTTATACTCCAGAAAAATACCAGATGACTTTGATACTCTAGAGGTGAACAGAATGAATGGAGTTTGAGAGGAAAGATATGTGGTGGCACAGATGTGCGTTGGGCTACTGAAATGAAAAGGTAAAATCTCCAAAAGCCAATAAATGTATGTTCCGTTTAAGTGCACATTTGCATTATTTACCTTACAATGAATTAAATTTACCTTCAGTATGATCCTTCAGAAATCATTCTAATATGCTGATTTGCTGCTCAAGAACATTTCTTATCATCAATGTTGAAAACAGTTTATATATATATATATATATATATATATATATTTTTTTTTTTTTTTTTCAGGATACTTTGATGAATAGAAAGTTAAAAAGAATATAATTTATTTAAAATAGAATTAATTTTTTACATAATGGATGTCTTTACTGTCACTCTCGATCAATTTAATGTGTCCTTGTTAAATAAAAGTATCAATTTCTTTAAATAAAAAATCGTATTGACCTGAAACTTTTGAATGTGAAACATTATCGTCTCATCGTCGAGTTTTCTAAGGAGGCACTACCTCCCTTGCCTCCTCGTACAAAATGCTTGTGTTGCGTGGAAGTGAGCAAGTGAGTGTGTGGACATAACAGAGGGACATATTGAAGGGGGAAAAAAATGGTGGGGCAGAAAATAAGGCATTTTGCATTCTGGAAGCGCAGCCTAACTGAGTGAGGTCTAGTGTAGCCGACTCTCTTGACACTCCGGCTGCCTGAGTCAATAGATAGCATTTCATTCTCATTAAGGTTTTCTAGCCAATTCTAGAGACTGTGGCCTTGCAGAATGAAATATTGACAACACTGCACAACATTGTTCTCAGCAACACTGCCATCGACTTGCAATGAGCTTAGCTTCGTTGCTCTTTGTAAGCTGACTGGAAATGGAAAAGATTAACCAAATGCAGTTGTGGTTGTCCATCTGACAGTATCTTTAATTAATGGTAAATAATGTTTCCGTTCACATGTTCATCCCTCCTGAAACACATTCTTTTCAATTGTCTAACAGTCAGTTCTGTAAATAAAAAAATGCCATTTATTTTTTTTCCACAGAGAAAACATATTGAAAGTATGTGAAAACATATTGACCGGACCGCTTCTGCAAAAGTCATTATGATTTCTACTTCACTGAAAAAAAAAAAAAAAAAAAAAATTAGATGAATTCCTGGTGAAGAACTACCCAAAATTAACCAATTACTGAAAATCCAAAAGAGCAACCAATTAGAGAAGTCACTATTATACACCAAAGAGCTCAAGAGAAATTGCTCTCAACTCCTTAAAGCACTGGCAATTACAATCAAACTATTCTCAAGCTAAGTTTTTTGCAATGAACAAACTTTTTTTTTTAATATTAATGCTTAACGATTAACACTGCCTTTACATGCTATCAGAAATTTCCTACTTTCCACTTCTGAAGTCTAATTGCAAATGCTTTGTTGTCAGAAAGAATAGGAACCATGGAGGACTTCATGTTCATTCTTGCCTACTTCTTGGGGAAATATTATTAAAGCCAAAATGTATTGAGGATATTTAGCCAATATCCAATGATCACATTCATTGACAACAATATAAACATATGCCCATGCTATTGTATACATTCATCTACACAGCTTGCTTATGATTCTGGAATTTCTATCAAATAAATGCTGTTTCCGCTGTGTAAAATACATACAATATGCATCAAATGGTTATTTATATACATATATAGTTCAGTCATGAAACTCTTCTGAGCAGCTGATTGGTTCACTTTGGTCGTACAATCGTTCTGTTTGTTCTATGTACGTAGCCTATTTATTCCTGACTTTGAATCGGATCAGTTCATTGCAGCTCCAGGAAAAATCATGCAACTCTGCACCGCTCACATACCCTGGTACTAAAAGTCACAGTAGTAGAGCAAGTAGAAAAGTATTGGAAAAATGAGAGGGCATCTTCAGGCATGAGGCACATTGTTTTCCATGACCAGAATACCTTAAAAAAATAAACCAATAACGTCAGGATGTATCTCCAGGGAGGAACTAGCAGCAAGTAAACTGAATCTCAGGGTCAAAGGAAGCCCAATTAGTTAAAGGGAGTTTTTAAAATAGACAGCAACTGGGGAGACTCAGGTTCTCACCCTCTGACCCTCCAAAAGGAATAAACCGTCATCCTCACCATAGGTCCAATCATCAATAACAGAGGACTCACAAACAAAGTGCTCCTCAGAGACCATGATGGATTCTTGCTCATTATTTACAGTTCGCATAATCTGAAACAATTCATCCTGTCCTGGACTGTTTCAACTATACATTAACCTTCATCGCAACCCTTACTAATGGGAAACAGACATTAGACATACCATACAAAAGAAGAAAAACATTTATAGAATATGACATTATTGATACCGGTTCAAACTTTGGAATAATTACTTTGGACACTGATGGAGAGACTCAGGAAGAAGTTACAACTTTTTAGAATGCAACTGGATGTTTCTGAATGGTTAGTGGATAAATTTATGTAGTTGCTGTGGAATTGCATGTTGCACTAGCATGTGTCGTCATGTTAATCTTTCATGCAAATCCAGCGTTGAATTAACCCTTGATTTGACTGGCCATGGCGTTAGAACTTGTTCACCATTGTCGCTTGAGAAAACAAAATGGCGGCGCAGTGGGTGGAAACGTGCAGATTAAGGGGTAATAATATTATAATAAGATCCCCTTCCTACGTCACTAGGGGAGTGAAATCTGAGCGGCTCGTTTTTTCACATGCTTGCAGAGAAAGGCTTACCACAACAAAGTTACTGGGTTGTCCTTTTTCACGTTTTCTGGGTTGGTAGATGCACCGGGGACTCGATTATAGCAATTAAACACGGAAAAAGTCCGATTTTAATATGTCCCCTTTAAAAATGTAATTTATTGCTTTGATGGCAAAGCTGAATTTTCAGCATCCTTCAGAAATTATTCTAATACACTGATTTGATGCTCGATTATACAATACTTACCCCAAACTTTTGAATAGTAGTGTATCACGGTAAGCAGCCAAATTGTTTGCAACACTGCTAAATATATGAAATGTTAATAACCTCTATTGCTACAATGTTCATTGACCTGGGCCTTGTCAAGGGACTTGCTTAGACAGAAGCAGGGCTTCAATGGGACATCAATAACACATGATTAGAGGGGTCATCCAAGGTCCTTTTCCATCCCAATATTTGCCATAATGAGGGCAGGTGGCTTTCCAAGGCGTCCACGCACATAGACATACAAGACAAAGTCAACACGAAGATGACTGTTTACGTCATTACCGATCTGATATTCATGGCGGGATATTCACACTGGGGAAGAGGTTTAATCAGCTGCTGAGGATCATGAAGTCCACACAAAAGATGCGTTTGATATTCAGTATTCAAGAGAGGCATTTGGCACTCGGCATGAAAGCTCTGCTGCTCATGAGGAATGCTAGGCTGGTACACACACATACCCAGCTCATTAAAGCATAATATACACCCCAGACAGGGTAAGACTCACCAATTGTGTTTCAAGAGTCTAGTTCATAAAGGCATTTGGGAAATATCAGGCCTATTACCTGTTATTCCAGAGCTTGTTGTTATAAAATGTTACAAAAATATTCTATTTTAAATAAATGCTGTTCTTTTGTTCATCCTGAAAAAAATGTATCAATGTTTCCACAAAAATATTAATCAGCACAACTTTTTTTCCCCAAAATTGATTATAAGAAATGTTTCTTGAGCACCAAAGCAGCATATTAGAAGGATTTCTGAAGGATAATGTGACCCTGTAGACTGGAGTAATGATGCTGAAAGATGATGCATTTTTTAAAACCGAAATATCTTAGTGTGGCTATGGCAACCACATTTATATGATGCTTACATAATGTCAATATTACCAAATACCAGCTAATATTGGAATATTCTATTTAATATTCTGTGGAGCTCATGTGACTTCCGCCAAAAAAAAATGGTAGTGCAAAACCAAACGGCAACCTTCCATTCTCTCTCTTGAATCCAACACAAAAGTGACTTATATCATTGACTGGCCGCTAGAGACAGGCTCCAAAAGGGAGTCAATCCTATAGACCCCCCATGTTAAAATGCCCAACTTTACAGCAGAAAAAAATATGTTTACAGCCTGGTACAAAAAGTGGTTTTGGTCTATATAGCTAATTTTGTTCTTCATGACAACTGTGAGAGGGGTGAATTTTTTTATAACTCATCTGTTTAAATTATATTAAGCCTTAAAGTTCAGCATAATTAAGGGCGTGGCCACTTGAGTGATATGTAGATTGCTGCTGCTGTCACTACTAGCCGTTTGTCTGCTGTCTGTTAGCTGTCACCTCAGCTAATTACCTCAAGAGTAAGCTAGAAATGTTCAAATATCAACTGCCAATATCTTCCATCCCAACCGCCAATGCCCCGACTAGCAACCTCTATGCTAGCAGTAGCATATAGCATTAGCTCCTTAGCCTGAGCTAACTTGATCACGTTGAGCTAGGCGGGCATAGTTGCAGCAACCAGGCACCTCAGCTCCACCCACATCCCACCTCTTTGCCCATTTCCGGTAATCCGTGAGTGATGCGCTGGCAAGTTGGCGACGGCCAGCTCCGCCCATTTTGGGCTTCAAAAATGCTCTTCAGAAACCTATGGGTGACGTCATTGACACTACATCCATTGTTTTATACAGTCTATGTGCAAAACTATGCTGTATGTGTCTTGAAACAATGCTGTACGTTCAATTATTCTGCCAGCTGCATGAAAATCATCTGCTAAACTGACACGGAACCTATTGGTTTGACAATTAGTGTGTGTTTGTGTGTGTTATTGTGCACATCCATTATATTCATACCATAGTACTGTAATGTATATGTTACTTTCTGCCCAGAACCTTGCGTCATGACCAAAAAATATTCATCTAATGAGCAACAAAAACATAATTACCCACATATTTGGAGGTTATTGAAGCTGTTACTCACTGACACCTTTTGGTTTGACACTATAGTAAAACTATCAAAGTCGATGTGAGTCACTCTCATAATCAATCTCACGCTGGCATCTCTAGCCATGATAGTGGCCAATGATTATAAAAGCTCTCTCTCTCATAAGTAGCAGACTCAAAACACACACACACTCACACAGAGAAAAACCCATTAGAGGGCACCATTGAAAAGATGCCTCTCCCTTTCCACCATCTGCAGCCATATCACCCCCTCCCACCCAGCATGTGGACCCAATGATGATATGGCAATCGATTTTGTAAGGGAGCCGGCGCTTCATTCTCCACACCGCTGCGAGCGTTAGCGCCACATGAGTGAGTCTGCTGAGTCTCACACCTGTACCTGCCCCCCTCCTCCCCCCTCCCCTCCTGCAGGAGCAACGGAGAGATAGAATAGAGGAGCGAGCGGCACAACTCTGCCAATGCACTGCTAATTGAGGGCATTTAACCCCAATTACCGCAATCCATCCGGCAGGTTGTTTAGATGCCTGTCACAACAGAAATGACCAGCCCTCGCCCTGCATTTCGCCACCATTATTTCCCACCAACATCATGCACATGTGACGGGGTGAGAGGGCACGGTGCTTTTTATGTTGGTGAGAAACACAGCGCCATTTTCAAGAGCTTTCCATTCATCCATAATTCATTGCTGCATATCAATGCATAAAGGAACAAATATATTAGGATTAGAGAAGTGCTTGTTTTCATGTACAAAAAGAGAGGCTACATGAGAAGCAAACAAATGTTTAAGTTGTTTTGTTACGGTATATGAAATTTGTGGACTTGCTGGAGGCCTGTTCTAGTGAGTACTTGATTATTCATTCATAGTGAATTTACAGCAGTACATTTCCCCAAATCCATGTCTCAATCGTGCCATGTTAATTCTTATAACAGGCTGGAGATCAGATTTGGTTGGAAATTATATAAATAACCACAAGACTCTTTAAAGGGGGGGTATAATGCTATCTCATGTATTCTGACTTATTTACACTGTTAAAGAGTTGGATTCTCATGCTAAACATGGCCAAAGTTTCAAAACATGAGTTGGACGAATGACGGAGTATTTCTGTGCCAAAAATTCTCTTCCAAATCCTTACAGGATTCGGGATCTTTTTTTCGAGTATGTGCCTGAGTGATGTCAACAAGGTCGGAATTCCTTATACGGGCACTTCTCCCTGAAGGGCGCGCACGCACACGTCAACCAGAGTGAGAGAGCAAGAGCACGCCCATGTGTTCGGCTTTACGGAAGTCGTCGGCAGCGCTGCATAGGTCACAGGACTTCTCGAAATCAACAATGTCACCAAAGAAGTGTGTTTTTGGTTGTGAGGGAAAGATAACCTTGCTTTCCAAAGAACCCAGTGTTAAGTAGAGTTGAGAGTTTTGTGCTCATGCAAAACATTGATGCGCTCTTGACATTTGTTATTAAAATAACCATAGAAACTGATAGTTGCAATCACTTTTTTACTGGTTAAAATGAATGGAGAATATCTTGTGTTTTTCCGTGGCTGCTCGAGCCATCAGGATCGGCGCTTATGGTTTCATAAACAAGGCCCAGTTCTACACTGGATTTACAGATCGCTTAAAAAATGAAAGATGGAGCGGTCACAGCAGTAATGCGGTAATCGCTACGCAAAAGCTGCGTCCTCGTCACTCTTTAGCTCCGCTCACAGGACATGCCTCCAGGCGCTTGGCTGTTTTCGGAAATACTAGGTACAGCGTATGTATCTTTTATAAATATGATAAAACTAAAGACTTTTTGGAGATATGAAGGATGCACACTACTACTCTATAGGTACTCAAGATTAAAATGAGATTGGCAGAAACTGTGTGTGATCCTCTTGGTGAATTCATGTTAACTGGAATAAGTGTCCATTCCACCATTTTGTATCTATGATGGAATGATCTAGGTCACACTATGAGTCTTACTACTTGAATTTTGAAACTGTTACAGCAAAAATCCATCTTTTCATTCATCTTAAGGTTCACGTTAGGGCTGCATGATATATCGTTTTAGCATTGATAGCGCAATGTGCGTATCCAAGATAGTCACATGGCAGGATGTGCGATGTCAAGTATAGGGATCGTATGATCTGTACGGACCAGACACCATGGTTAGAAATGTATGTGATTCTTGGATTGATTGCAAAGTTTAACCATCATAGAGAGAAAGTTTATCGTTTGCACGTATTTTAGGTCCTGTATCATTATATTGGATCCGTGCATTCGGTCTTAAAGTGACAGCAGCCTAATATTCCTGCAGCTGTCTATGTCATTAATGTTAATCAAACAACAAAATACAAAGAGAAAATCAATTTTGTAGCTTTAACAAAGATTAATTATATTTAATTTATACAGTGAAGACTGCACTGTTATGCAGTGTTATTTTACATATGATTATTCCATTTCTGTACCTGAATACTGTTAGTTTTACCTGAAAAACATAAAGCACTGTTTATTTCATTTGTATCTTTGTTCTATTGTATTTATCTATGCTTGTAATTTGTTAATTCTTTTCTATGCCCTACAAAATTACCCCAATAATTCTAGAACGATTAATTCTTTCCAAATAGATCTATCATCTCTATAAGTAATCTGGTGAAATTGTTTTCATATCACAATATATATCAGGGAAAAAAATATGTCAGTTTTTTCCAAAATTGTGCAGCCCTAGTTCAAGTAGTATTTTTACACAACTAAATTGTGGCCCTGCCACCATTCTGGTTTCTCCATACTGTCAAAGTCAACAGAGCCAGTGCAAACTGTAATAGAGCAAGGAAGAAAATCTGCATCTGCAATACAACAGTTGGAGAGCGAGACAAAATGTTGCACAATGATCCACAGCGCTCAGAGTGAGGCATAAATATGCCAGGCTGGCCTAGCCTTCTCTCTCAGCAGGGCAATTCATCTGTGGCATTGTGTTTTCCCGTGCGTGTCTGGAATTGGTGATTTGACGAGCTGCAGCATTAATCAATAGGGAGAGTTAGCTGTCACCACTGCTCTTCTGGATGAAAAGGAAGGAGAGGGAGTAAAAGTGTATGACCTGGTTAAACAGTCCGGGTTATTGATCATGTGACTCGGGTGTCCTTCAGACTCCCAAGTTTCCTGGAAGATGAGGATACTATTCCTCCTGCGCACAGAGAGAGGGGCTAAGGAGCCCTTGTTTCATCAGCTTATTGATCTGCTGCATGACCTGCAGGTCTTTCGGTTTTGAATCCCATTATAATCACCTTTAGAGATTGGAACCCTTTTTTAGTTTTATTTTGGCCGATCTCTATATTCCGGACTTGCATACAAACTGCATTGCAATAATTTCCCAAAATGTCATTTGTGTGGAAATATTACAAAGTCTGTAACAGGACTTTAACACAGACCAGAGAGGAGACTTGAATACAAAGACGCGCCAGCAGATTAAATACTGTACCAGACACAGCAAGCTCACTGTTCGTGATATCAAAATATAGGAAGAAAAATATAAATATTGAATTGGGGGTTGGGGTTTACATGAATGTATCTCTAAACGGAACTGATGTCTTTAGAAAAGTTTCAATGGCATTTTCTTTTCCTCTTACTGTATAAAGTAGTGTTTATAAGCGCAGCGCTGCTTTGTGTACAGCAGTACCCAAAGAAACCGATGCTGTTCCATAAGTGCCACCTACTGTCAGAAAGTGAATTTGAATATTTATTTATTTAGTCTGTCTGCAGTTTTTATTTTGTGCAGGTGTCTTATATAGCATAATTTCATAAATCTAAAGTCAGAAAATTCTGTTTTTGTTTTAAATATTAAAATTATACAATCTAATTAAAAAATAACTTCTCATGCTACGTGTGTAGCATCTTTGTTTGGATCGTGATTAAAATGCAGTGGTTGCATCTAATTTCAAATAGCTGCAGATATTTTTAAGGCCTTTTATAGAACAAATAAGCAACAAATAAATTTGCTTAAAGAAAAAAAAAAGAAAAAATCAGCAACCAGTATCAGAATTGGCTAATTTGCTTGTAAAAAAAATCGGAATTAGAAATGAAAAAATTATCACTAATCACATTTAAACGATCATGAACGCTGGCAATCTGGCTGCCACTGAAAAGCGAGGAGGAATTGAACTTGAGAGGTTTGTTTAAACACACTGTTTTGATTCCTAGCTAAAACCTTGCTAATTCATGATCTTGCTGAGTACTTCCATTCAGAACTTAAAGGTATAGTTTACAATTGATTTACAATTAAAGTCAGTGGGGTCTAATGTTGTTTTGTACCACACTGACTTTTATTGCAAGACAAAAAGAGAACTTTTTGAACAAGAAAAAAGATACATTTTTAAAAAATATCTTTTTTTGTGTTTCACAAAAGAAAGTCCTGCAGATTTGGAACTCTCTACCTGTCTGGCATTGCCCAAACAAACAGGAAGTTCCACCCTAAACTCACATCTTGGACCTTTTTTACACATTTCTAGGGATCTCTGAAGCAGAAGTCATCACAGTTGGGTCAACTTTTATAGTGGTGAACGAAAAATGTTTTGGCTGATTTGCAATAGCAAAATAAATAAATAAAAATGTAAAAATTCATGATTGCGTTTCTATGACTTTACAAAAGAGGAAAAAAATTCAGAGAGGTTGCTTACATCGGTCAGAAGAAAGAAAGATGCATGCAGCAGTGTTAAGTAGTTTTCTGTAATTAAATGGCAAGATAATATAACACAAGTATAGCGTTTTTAAAAATGTTTAAAATATACACAATGTTAATATCTGTGGAAACTCTTACACATATCAACTTTTAATATATTACAAAATGTCACTACAACGAACATTATATTGTTTCAAATGACACTGAAAAAGCCATTCAACAACCCTCTGAATTCACCCTATGGTCTAGAAAGCAAAAGGAAACATTTCATGAGTTTGAATAATTAGCTGTAAGTAGCCACAAAGTTTTAAAAAAATGAGCTCAATTGTAATTGTTCTTTAAAGATTAACTCTCAGAATTAGCACAAAGTGTATTCATGTTTTCTCTATTGATCATGCCAGTGGTTTTCAGCAGTTTATCAAATTACCTGTTATCAGTGCAATGGAAACACTGACCCTTGAATAAACAGATGTAAAAAATGAAAGCAGCGCACTCAAAGAGAGATGAATGATTGTGTTCCATCATACTCTCTATAACTCTCTCTATTTATAAATTGAGATTTGATAGCGTAACCCGAAATCTCACTGCGTTGCCGCTGCTGGCAGATCGGGCTGTATGAAAGATTAATGAGCAGATGCTGAACTGTAGAAACCATTATTATTCTTTTTCTTCTCCTCGTCACTCCTTCCAACAGGGAGGGAGAGGATTACAATGCATGCGCTGCTATCTCTCTGTGCTGAGCAGGATATTTGCAAGCAAAAAATCCTCCTGCTGCCCCTAACCCACCTATCGAAAGAGAGAGAGAGAAAAAAGAGAGTAATGTTTTCATCGCCTTGTCTTACGGATCTGGCATACGAGACTAAAAATCTATTTATCAATGTTTATTTTCACCAGTTTCATTCTTGTCATTTATAATTTATGGTATTCTTTTTATAATGTTCCAGAAGGCAGCATCACATACACGCTGGTGTTCCCAGAATGCATTGCGACTGTACTCTGACAACTAGTGTATGAATTTTTAGAAAGGTAGTGCTTTTTTTTTTAGACAAAAGCACATTTTCCATTTGAACGAAATGACGCATCTGTTGTGTTCCCACTAGCTTTAGGATGTGTAGCCCACCCCCTTCTGCTATTTGACCATTTTATGTTTTTCTTTGTCACTTGAATATATAGAATATATAGTATAGGGTACTTAGAGTGAAAAGAAAGTGTGCTTAATTGTATTAAATGTGCACTTGTAATGAAATTGTAGTGTGTTATTTAGAACGTACTAAACTGCAACTTTATCATTACAAACATTTAAACAAATGCTTGTCAGTACATTCGACAGTACACTTTAACCATATTTTAAAGACAATAGAAGTAATTTTGAAGAATTATTGTAAAAAAAAAAAGTACTAAAGTTCAACTAATTTAATTTAATATAAATGTAACTAATACATTTTCATGCAATTAAGTGTCTAAAAACATTACATTAATTTCACACTTAAGTATATTATTTTAAGTACTCTTTTTAATAGTATGCTAAAGTGTACCTAAAGGGTTTATTGTGCATCTTACTGTATATTCCAAAGTATACAAAACTGGATGCAACTTGAGAACAAATGCAAAACAGTACATGACAGAGAACAAAGATGATTATAATTCATTAAGTATAGATAAAGATTACTTAATTAAAATCATGGTTTTACCTAATATTGTGTTATGTATTAGGGGTGTGACTAAATTGAGATTAAAATGTGACGAGATTTCTCATCGAGGTGAAAAGCTGTCTTGCGATATTGCCATGCTGGAGTGTGTGGGTGAAATTAGGATAGAATATGCCACCGCTATGTTTACTTTATGCCTCCACTGTCGTTTTGCTTTTTATAGAAATAAAATTCATTTAATTAATTTGGATAATGGTCAATTCCATCCAGTTCATCCAAAACAAGCTGCAGAGTTGTACGTAATGCAGCAGGAAGTTCATTGATCACGTGACAAGAGTAAGTGACGAGATTACTGACAAGACCATGGCGGAGGATTCGTTGCACAACAGAGCCTAAGCGTCTGACAAATGTCTTGTAGAATGCGCGTCTTAGCACTGCCGTTCCCTATACACAAAGTACACGCGATCACGAAATCGAAAGTGAAAGTAAAACGCGAGCGTGCATTCAAACACAATTTCAATACCCCGCATTTTGAAATCTCTGATGCATGTAAATATCTCCCAATATGAAAGCTGTCTTATCCTGGGCTGTGTAACCATCTTTCAAAATGTGGTCTCTATTTGATGAGAATGAAGAGAATGTGTTATTCATTTTTATTTATAATGTTTTTATTTCTATGATCAATTTGTGGAAAGGAGTTCAGTTAGGAGGTCAAAAGTTGTAGAAGCTCATAAATCATGTACAGTTCTAAGGTCTGAAGAGACTGGGTGATTCATACAGGAGAGAAATCCTTAAAAATACTTAAAAATACAGTGTAAAAATATTGTCTCTTTCTCGTGAACTCAATCTTGTCTCATGAGTAACCTCTTTAGTAGTCTCTTTACACCCCTACTATGTATATTTAAGCTAATTAGGGTATCACATTCTTAGCTTACAAACATGCTAGGACCAGCTCCTCAGGTCTATTTGTATATTAAAGAACTAAATGTATGACACATTGAGTAGGGCGTTCCATATCAACCACTTATGAACTTCTTTTTCAGTTAGGATGCTGTCTTAGAAGGCAGCTGCTTGTGTAGGCAGCTCACTAGGTTTTGGAACTGAGCCTATGTGTTGTTCATATGGACTATGCTGTAAATGGATTTCTCTTTCTCTCATCCTCTCTCTCTTAATTCATTTGCCAAAGAAACATTAGGAGGCAGAAACAGGGGAATCTTCACTTGAGGCTATTTGGCTCAGTTTGCTTGAACGCCTGCTTTTCCCTCGTCCAATTAAATTGTTGATGGAGGCAGAATAAAGAAGGAATGAGTAAATACAACCAAACAGATATGAATCCATAAACCTTGAGTGCAGAAGCCTGATGATATTTTAAAATCAAAACAGAGGGGCATTGACAAGAGTATGAGTCAGTATAACCAAGGTAACTTTCGAGGTGGGAAGGGAACATGAAATCATGCTGGTTGAAATCAGATATTTCCTGGCTCAATTTGATCAGACAGGAAGTACCGTGGGCTCTTGAGCTCTCTTTTCGTCTTAGGTAGCACTGAAGTGTGCTAAGATTTTGCATTAGTGGGCAATTGAATATAATGCGTGCTTGAGAAGTTACAATGACTTGTCAAAGTCTCGGAGGCTCAGACAGTAATTGGTTATACATCCGTAGAAGTGCTCCCTTGAAATTAATATAACTGGCAGGCCCATTTCCTCCCTCCATTCACAAAAAAAAAAATAAAAAAATAATCCTCCATTTTCATTTCTAATGTCATGGAGATCGGGACAGCCCTTACGACACATTACACATTCCTCTTAGCTGTAGTAATTAAATTTACAGTCCATCAGTTGTGTCCTCACAGAAAGATGGAAAGATCTGTCTAGAGTTCATCTGGATGTGTCACGAGAGGCACCTAATCAAACTAGGTCTCAGATTCATTACAATTTGACAAGCTCTGGACACAAGTATCTGCTCTTTCATGTTTTTTAAATTGTGCTGCAAAAAACTGTATTTAAAACCAACAATCCCAAACTTCTTTCATACCTCAGGAGACTTAATGGTCAATTATACAGAAGGTTTCATTCAAGCATCACGTGTGTCTCAAATGTTGCTCCTAAGGTTCCTTAGAAAAAATAAAGAGAATTGTTGATAGAATATAGTGCTATAAAATTAATTTGGAGAGCAGAGATCAGAAGATTTGGTTCTTGATCAGAATTTTTTTATGAATATTTCTGATCCTGATATTTTTGATTGGACACCTTGGTATCTTTGCAAATCCGAGCACAATTTGAGACGCTGTTGAGATATTTTCTTAAACTCAGGAGAAGTTACTCGATTCTTTTACTCAGGAGAAGAAAAAAATGAGTAAAAGGAATATTAAAGAGATAGTTCACCAAAAAAAAAAAAAAAAAAAAATTCTGTTATCATTTAGTCACACAATTGATGTTTTGGTTCCCATTGACTTCCATTGTACGCACAGAATAACTGACATTTCTGAAAATATATTTTATATTCCACAGAAAAAGAAAGTAGTTGCACTTTATTTTACAGTATGTGAACATGTACTTACAGTGTATTTACCTAAGAAAGTACTGGGTAATATAAGGTAACTACATGGGTTAAGGTTAGGTTTAGGGGCAGTTTCAGGATTAGTACTTAGTTATTATCCAGTTATTGTAATTGCTATAATAAGTACATTATATGTATGTGGAACAGGACTGTAAAATAAAGTGTTACCAAGAAAATAGATTTGGAAAGGGTGAGTAAATAATGACTTTTGGTTGGACTATCCCTTTAAGTAAAAGTCTCATTTGATCTTCATTTAATCTCATTGCTTTCTAGGAGAAACAATACGTCCTGAAATAACTCTGAATTAAGAGAAGAATTAACATAACTGTGAAAGTGAATGTTGGTCAGCTGACCAGATATCAAATTAGATTTTGAAATTGATTCAGTTAGAAATTGAAAGTGGCTCAAATCAGATTAAAAAAAGGTGTAAACTTATAGAGGTTAATGTGACTCATCAAGGAAACATGGTTTCATTTCACATTTTCTGCCACTTTAATTACTGAATTATTCATAATAATTTCTGAAATATTTATAACAAGTCACGGGTGGTCATTTTCTCAGTAGAAAGCATCAGATGACTTCTTTATACTATATTATACTGTTCCTTGTAGTCAGAGAATGAGAATTAAGTGTTTTTAGCTATAATATAGAGGGCAGTGGGCCAGTATTCTCACACCAACAACCGCAAATATATTCCGTTGATAGAGCAAATACGTTTTTAAGCGGTCCTGTCAAGAAAACAAACATCCTGACAACAAACACTCCGTCAATCAACAGCTGTGTTTTACACACTCGCGCCTCACTGCTGGGTCACGATTCATACAGAAGAATATCAGGAAATCAATAAACAAGTGAGCAAATGAGGAAGTCCTTATCTTGATGGGACAGCTGGGTTGTGCTGATGTATTCTGCAATACTAACTAGGCATAGATAACACAGACACACACACACACACACACACATCTGTCACAGTGGGTTTTTCTACAAAAATAGACATTACTACATTCTTATGAAATATATAAAACATTCTAGAGTTTAATTACCAAAAAAAAAAAATCACACTACAATATGATATTAAACTGTAACTGTGACATAAAATGACTCACACCATGCTAGATTTCGGTCATACCACCCACTCCAATAGTACTCTATCATACAAACCTGTACTCTGCTGTTAGATCGGAAATTTCAACATCAGCGGGCATTTAAACATTGACCAGAAGAAAAAAAAATCAACACATTACTAATCAGCTTTGGTGGAGACAGCTTCAAAGGAAATGCCATGCCAAAATCCTTGTGAGCAGCAGCTTCCACATGAATAACGTATGAATTTAATATCTAACCCAGGCACTTACGTTGCCTTCACTTCCCAGCCACGTGCTCGGGCCTCAGCGCCGTGGATTATGCCGGTTGGATTATTACAGCGCGACAGAGGTCTGCGTTTGGGTTACGTGTCACTCAGCTTGCAGACAGATGCTTAACCTGAGCCCCGATGTGAAACGCACATACGCTTGCGTACTCATACAAAGCTGATGCTCAGAATCAAAGAATGGTCCTAAATTAATTCAAGAAGTGCTCCTTTTTCTCCATGTGCTTGCTTATAATTTATCTTAATATATAGACTTGTGGCGTCACTGAGTTGGCCTTTTCGGAACGTTTTGTTTTGCATACAGAGGTGAGAACGTGAGGATTTGTGGAGGGGAAGTGATATCACTAACTGTTTCTGACACATGATCTTTACACTTCCCACCTCTGAGAGTGTACACATCATCCATATACTCTAATGGAAACACTAAAAGCCATTGTGCTTCCATTTTATGTCCAAAAACATCACTTAATTTTGCATTTATGATAATTGTGCAATTTTTTATTTTTATTTTTATTGTTCTGCGTTACTGAGGGGTCAACAATGGTGGTCCAGTCCAGTAAAAACATTACAACTATTTAACGAGGGGAGAAATAACTACTAGTTATTGCATATATGTTAAGTGGCTTTAATATTAAAATAATAATAATAAATTTAAGTGACATTAGAGATGATCATAAGGAAGCTTTTTTCTGCCATGAAATAAAAAATAAAAAGATAATTGCGACTCTTTATCTCACAATTTTGGCTTTTCTCTCACAATTGTTAGTTTATATCTCACAATTTTGTCTTTTTTTTTCACAGAATTGCAAGATATAAACACAATTGGGAGTTATAGTCAGAATTGTGTGATATAAAGTCAGAATTGCGAGATATAAACTTCAAATGTCCAGTTGTGAGGGAAAAAGACTACATTTTTTCTCACAATTCTGACTTTATAACTCAAAAATGCATGTTATAAAGTCAGAATTGCAAGATATAAACACAATTCTGAGAAATAAAATCAGAATTGCAAGATATAAACTCACAATTCTGAGAAAAAAAGTAAGAATTGCGAATTATAAAATCAGAATTGCATGATATAAAGTCAGAATTGTGACTTTATACCTTGCAATTCTGACTTTTTTTCTCGCAATTGCAAGTTTATATCACGCAGTTCTGACTATAACTCGCAACTGTGAGTTTATATCTTGCAATTCTGAGAAAAAAGTCAGAATTGCATAATAAAAGCTTGCTATTGCGAGAAAAAAAGTCAGAACTGTGACTATATCATGCAATTCTGAGAAAAAATCTGAATTGTGAGACGCAAACTCGCAATTGCAAGAAAAAGTTAGAATTGTGTCACAATTACTTTTTTTTCCTTTTTTTATTTAGTGGTGGAAACAAGCTTCCATAGATGGCAGAATACTTGTAATATACAAATGAACGTGAGACAAGCACCTTTGTTATCTACAATAAGACTGCAATTTACTATTGAACAAATTAAACATTATTTTCAAAATAAGCTTTTTTTGGAAGTTGCATTTAAAGTCACCATGAAATCAAAAGGGACGATATCTTAATGTAATTTTGCAGTGTTTATTATAAATGAATTATCTGTGCACACCATTATTATTATTTTTAAATTCATGTAACTTTATAATCGTTAATCAAAAAATGTACTTCTCTTCCCCCTCACAACAACACTTCTCTGATAACGTGCACTGGCGCAAGGGCTAAACAATAATTCCTTCCCTCCAGCAACCATTCACTCACATGTGATCACAGCAATAAGTAAACAACAACAACCAGACAATCCAATCAATTCCCAGTAGACACAAATCAAGTCCCGCCCTACTTTTTTACCAGTTTGAGAAGCCATTTCACTGGAATATACATCTCAATAGAGAAGAAAAGACAAATCGCAATTTCCGTTTCATGCCGACTTTATTTCCAAAATAAGCTTTTTTTTAAAGTTGCCATTTAAAATCCACTTAAATGAAAAACCAGACACTTCTGGTGACACATCTGACAAATCAATGTAAGTAAAACAATCATACCCCGGAAATGTGTGGTGGGCCATCTAAATGATCTTCACATTTCACATTAGTGATGTAACCTTACACAGTGCCCGGCGGCAGTGTGGTGCTACTGACAGGCTGAGTAATTATGTAAGACCTGCTGCATGGTTGAGTGAGGGGCTCTGGAGAGCTTTATTTTAGGAGATGATGACGGGAATTTGCATGGCTACTGAGGCAGTGAGCACAAGCTGAAAAAGGCGGAGAGAAGCTGATGAGGTTCACTGCAGGGATTGTGAGAGCGTTTTCTATGAAATATTCAACAATGAATCATGAGTGATAGTGAAACCTCCACCCACTTCTCCATCATCCCTCCCAGCCGGCTAAAAAAGAGCACTAAAGGAGTGTGTTAGCAAAATGGTGCATGGGTGGCTGCGCTTGAACGGACACACCTGAATTTAACAGAAAAAAGTTGCGTGAACTCAAAATTTGATTGTAGTAAGCTGAACTTAATATGACTGAGTTGCAGCAGATTTCTAATTCCCAGCATGCTTTGCGTCAGACTGTATAAGGAAAATAAATGTTGAAATTAGGTGTTATTTTGTGTGTTTTTACATGATTAACATAGAGAGACATAAGTTACACAAACTCCAAAACTGCAGAAAGAATATGAGTTACAGTATAACTAAGCTTGCTATTCTGAATATAGTGCTCACCTAACCTACATTTCAGCCACATCAGTTACTTCTGCCAGTTAAATCCTGTGTAAAGTTCCACCACATATACAAAGGATTTAGCCTTAGCAACTACTAAAGAGATTTTTTGATAGCAAGAGATCCTGTACATGACAAAGCTTTGAGAACCTGATAACAGAGAAGCCCACTGCCCATCCAGCCTAATCAATTCTGACGCCTTGAATCTGGGTGGAAGGGCAACTGATATCAAAGCTGTAGACGTTCACAGTGTCAGCCAACAGACCTGAGACTTCATGTGTGATGTTCCGGAAACTGCATTTCATTAAAAAGACTGAACACTATAACAAAGTGAAATACCAAAACATTATTTTCCAGGAAACAGGCTAAACCCCTTCTCAACGTTTCTATTGTCTTTGTGGGAAAACAGTTGTCATCAACAAGATTATGTTGTGGTTTGCACAGCAATTTGTTTTTACTATAATTTTCTACTCGTTGGTCCAGAAATATAGTCAACTTGTTGGCTGGCAAGCGTTTGCCTTATGTAAATGTCTTAAGGTGTTTTAATTTGCGGCTGAAATTTTTGCTTGTTAAAAAATAAATACGACCTCACATTGTGTCAATCACGTTTACACACTGCCTCCGAAACTTTCATCCGTCATAAAATTCGGTCAGGTTTTCGCATCCGTGGCACATATTTTGAGAGGTGTTTTGACAATTCAGAGCTACCATACAAGCGAACGCCAAAATCCCCAATGTCATCTGACAAGTTGATTCACGTCATCTACAACACAAAGCAGTAGCACTGTATGACAAAGTGTGGAAAGAGACATAATATAAAGACAGATTGTGCCAGTATCGCTAGCAAAGTATCAAACTGAGCCACTGACATCCTGAAGTAAGCTTTGAAACACTCGGGATAATCCTTGATGAGAACTCTCCTTCCTCTCTACGCAATCTCGGGATTGGATGGACCTAATATTTCCTTTTTTTTTTTGTCTTTTTAAGAAGAGAGAAGACAACTAAATCATGCTCACTGCTTGAAGACTTCACTTTGTATTGTTTTGCGATTTTTTTTCGCAACAGATTCATTAATACGCGTCGGACTCAGTGTGCAAGGTCTCTGTACGTGACAAATTTTTAGGATCACGAATACGAAAAAACGCATACGAAAATTCCGGTCTCAGTGTGCAAAGGCCTTTACAATGTGCAGCAACAGAAGCATTTGCTGTTTCCTTGTTCATACATGACAATATATTAAAAAATGTATATAAGAAATGCCTATATGGCATTTAAAATGAATTTTCAAAGCAAATCCAGGCCTAAAAATATACATCAGGTAGGTACAGCATGTTCGTGAATTGCCTATTTATAAAAATACATAAATTATTTGACTAAAAATTAGCCATGATTTGTTTATTTCCCAAAATGGTAACTCTGAGGTAAAGTGTGTCAAATGCTTAACGGTTAAGTTGGACCACTGGTCAGTGGTCACTATACAAAATACTATTAAAATATTAGTGCAAGATGTTGAACTTTTTTTCTTTTCTTTTTTTTTTTTTTTTTTACAAAATTCAAATATTATGAATATCAAATCTGGCTGGATTCTGAAAATGAAAATATTCCTTTAAAGTAAGATTTTGGACTGGGGTTAGTAAATTGTTTTCTCACACGTACACTACCATTCAAGGTTTTGGGGTCAGTAAGATTTTTTTTTTTAAAGACATGAATATTTTATTCAGCAAGGATGCATTAAATTGATCAAAAGTAACAATAAAGACACTTATAATCTTACAAAATATGTTTGTTCCAAATAAATACAGCTCTTTTGAACTTTCTATTCATCAAACAATCCTGGAAAAAAATTAATCTCAGTTTTCACAAAAATATTAAGCAGCACAAGTGTTTTCAATAGTGATAATATAAAGAAATGATTCTTGAGCACCAAACAGCATGATTAGAATGATTTGTGAAGGATCATGTGATGCAATGATGCTGAAAATTCAGCTTTGCCACCACAGAAATAAATTACATTTTAAAATATATTCAATGGAAAACAGCTACTTTAAATTGTAATATTATTGCACAATATTACTGTTTTTACTGCATTTTTGGATCACCTAAATACAGTCTTGGAGTAAAAGATACTTCTTTAAAAACATAAAAAATTCTAAAACTTTGAAAGATAGTGTATGTTCTTTTTTTTTTTCTTCTTTTTTTTGCAAATTCAAATCATTTACATATTTACCCTCCATATGACACAACTTACCCCTAAAGTCATTTGACTGTCATGTGATCCATGACTTGTCAACACAGATTCAACATAGCGACTGGCGGAATAACTAATCAACTAATCGGTGCAACACTCTAAGATGTGTGAGAGAGAGAGAAAGAGAAAATAAAGAGAAAAGGGGGGAGTGAGGGGAATTCTAGCAGATGAAAAACTTATCGTCAAGGATTCTTCCCACATAAAGCATTTTATTTTCCTGCAGCTGCTGTGACTGCGGCCCCTACAGCATTGATCACACTGATCTGAATCTGCAGACACGTTGTGATTAGGTTTTGCAGGGTTATCGACTTTGTGTTAAACTCTGGGCCATCACACAAACTCCTAGCATACGTCTGCCTCCCTCACTACTTCACCATTTCTTTCCTTACTTTTATCAATATCTCTTGTTCTAGTCATTTCTCTGTCCTCACCACCCTCAATGTGTCCACCCTTTCCTTCAGATACAGAAGGAAAAATGGATACTTTAGTAGATACATCTCTTTCCCCAAATAACATTTCAATACAAATAATAATGTGAAAAGTTAATACACTTCTATTGGTTTTAGCACCAACAGGTCATAAGTTCAGACACTAATGATTTAAACTTGTTCAACTACAGTTACTCTACTCTTTAAAAAAATGTTACAGTAGCTACACTCCATTAAAAAGTAGCTAACTACATACTACAAAAATATATCACATTATATAATTTCTAATCAGAACAGTATTTCTTGATAACAAACAATGATGCTTTTTGAATAAATGAATACTGATTAGGGTGACAGCATTCAGTTTCAATAATACTCTATTTTCTGTGAAATCTGTCAACTCTGAATGCTGAAAATCTGCAGACTGGCTCTGACTTTCAACTATCATCACCCCGTGAACCGATTCGTTAAACCAAATCAAATTTTTGATACATGTTAAAAAGTAAAGACATTTTAGGTATTGTTTTTGCACAAAGAACATAACCTTTCTCTGTCACATTTTCATCGCAGTCATATTATGGAAGATTTTTATTAATCAGAATATAAAAGAATCAAGTATAATCAATGTGAATATAGCCATTTATGTTAACAAGTTATTCTACTGTTATAATCACATATTTGTATATTGTGAGTGTGTAGGCCTATAAGTCTTGACATATGGTGAACAGCCATTATAGAAAACATGGTAAACTAATTCTCTCATTTTGACACAAGAGAACAAAATGTAGTGAGGCCCCTCGTTTAATTTCAAAAAGTTTGTGCAGTTCCTGTCCATTTTTTTTAAACAATAGACTGGAAATAGTCGGTTTTAGGGTCACGGTTTCGGTACGGTTTGTGCTATGTTCAGGGGAAAAAGGACTACTGTCAAATAAAACTAAAGAAAATAGGAACAAAAAATAATCAAACTACAATTTTTTAGACATATACATATATATTTTAGGGGTGTAAATCTCTTTGAGAGTGATTTTTCAGAAGCCATGATATTATTAGAATTATATTCAACGTATATTCAACAATTATATTCAAATTATATTCACTTTACGTAAAATATGCAAGTAACTATTTTGGGGGGGAGTAATATTTAATAATATTATCTCGTGCATTTCAGACTCATAATGTAAAAAGCTGTTTTAGTTTTTGTCACTGTATCTGTCAGTCCATTTCATACGTGTCCTGGTTCTTTTAACAGCTCTGAGATGTCTTCCCTAAGCATTCACACCTCTTACGAAAGTGCTCAAATAAAAACGGCACAGTCTATGGCTGGATGAAAGATGTTATCATCTTCCTGCACTACCAGATGGCTACATTACCCCAAACCCAACTTCATCTACTTCAGTCCTTCAAGTACCCATATGTGGCACAGCATCCCCTAAGGCACTGGGACCCATCTTGAGAGCAGCAGTACAAGCTTACATTTCAAAGAGGATTGAATGGAGTATTCTAGAATGACTAGCTATTGTATTTAGGCAATAATCTAACTACTTCTCCATGTTCTCTAGCGTATCTGTCTATCCAAGCTAGGGGCATGTTCACTTTCTTGCATTCTGTCCCTCAGTAGGAGGCATGTTTCTCCTGAGTGATGAAACACTGAACTAGAGCAGGTGATGGTGGATGAAGTCTAAACTTCATTCCCTTGGGCATTGCAATGTGAAACATTAAGAGCCGCACTCATTCACTATACGCTTGTGTCAAACTATACACACCACTTCAAACCAGTGGGACTCCTGCTGATGACCATTTTGCTGAAAGATCGCTTGACGGGAGTTGTTTTGAATGGAATGAGGTAAAATAGCTTGTTTAACATGGATTCAGCATGTACAGCAGTGTTGATATTCACAAAAAAAGCACGATTGGGTGATTGCTTTAATACAGCTGTTCAATAAATAAGAACTTAAAATTGAGTAACTTACATTCAAACACAATATTACTTGCTACGTTCTCCATTTTTGCTCTGCCAAAGCAAAATAGTTTTCAATATTATTGTGACTCACTTGTGAAATCAATCATTTCATGGATAAATCAGCATTTTTGAACAGATGTGATGAATGAATGATTCAGTGACTCACTTGTGAAATCAGTCACTTGTTTCATTCATGAATGAATCAGCTTTTTACACATGATATGCAGGGGGGAAAAAAGTAAATTGTGTGCACAATTTACTAATTCGTTCCCTCGATTTAGTAAATAGTGCGCACAATTTACTATTTTGTTCCTTCGATTTATAAATCCTGCACATGATTTAGCAAATCAAGGGAACGAATTAGTAAATCGTGCGCATGATTTAGCCTACTATTTTTTTCCTGCATGTCATGTGCGGGGCTCCATAGGTTTTTGAACTAGACTGAATAAATAACTCACTCATAAAACCAGTCACTTATCGGCACCTACTGGTACATCAATGTAACTTGCATAAACATTCATTAAAAATAACACTAACACAGTCTAGAATGCACAAACATAGACTACACATATATTTATTATTTTATTTTTATCGCTTTTTTAATATTTATATTATTACAATATCAATATATTTTTCCACAATCACACAGCCCTAACTGCTAGCTCTTGTACTGAGTGAGGGTGTTGATGTCAGAACTGAGTACCTTTGCTACATAACAATGGAATGTCCTCTTTTAAGGTCACGATGAGGGGAAAACCACAATTGACAGAGAAAATACCACTGTGCAAAGAGCATGTCAGTAAAAGACAGACTTCATTAGGACTACAACCCCCATTCTGTCTCCAGAGCTTATGGCCCAGTTGCTTCAGCAGCTCCCTATTCAACAGAGCCTCAGCCTGCCATCTGAAGACACCGCGGTGTGCCAAGCTTCTTGAAATATCTCCTCACCAGGGAAATGACTCTGCCTGTCAACCTGAGAAACCAATGTTCCCCCCAAGCCCAGGCACATTCTCGAAATAGTCTTGCTTTCTTCAGAAGAAGAAAAAGAGCGTTTTCTGTGATTCAGCTTGGCATGAAAGTTTAGCCCTGTGGCAGACACAATGGGCACAAGCAACGGTGTGCGGTGACAAAAGACGAGTTGAAAATCATTTGGAAAAGACTATGAAGTCTGGGACGTTTCGATCCTCAGCTGGTTTTTATCTGGTACACTTTACAAAAAGGTTGCAATTGTTAATATTAGTTAACCATATTAGTTACTAGTTAACATGAACTACAACCATTAAAAATACTTCTAAAGCATTTATTAATCTTAATGGTAATTTTAACATTTACTAATACATTATTAAAAACAAAAGTTATATATTATTTAATGGAGTTACATTTAAGTTAAATTAAGTTAAATATTTTTTAAAGTGCCACATTATGCTTTTTCGGATATTACATTTCATGCAATGTATAATATACCTGTTTGTGAATGTAAAAGGTCTGCAAAGTTTCAAAGATCAAAGTGCACAATAAAAAAGGTTATAGTGTCCCAAAAGAAATTTTAACCTATTCTGAACTGCCTGAAACGAGTTGTTAGTCTTACATCCTGCATGAACCGTAGGTTTGTAACAAATTTGCATAATGCCAGCCTATGGACTTCATTGGCTGCCCGCTATCGAACCGTTTTAGACACTGCAAGACAATAGATGAAGCTGCAATGTACTCTAAAAAGTGCTGGGTTAAAAAAAAAACTCAAGTTGGGTTGAAAATGGACAAACCCAGCAACTGGGTTGCTTTAACCCAGCAGGTTGGGCAAACATTTAACCCAAACATTTTGGGTTTGTCCATTTTCAACCCAACTTGAGTTTTTTTATTAGGGTTAGTTTTGTTTAACTCAACTATTGTTTAAAAATTACTGTATTGCTTGCCTAAAATGGACCCAAAGTATGTTGGAACTGGTATTTGTGGATTTTACATCCGGATTACGCACTTTCCCACTTTTCTGCCCTTCAAAAATTAGGCCAATTCCCGGCGTTCTCTAGACACCAGATTGAAGCGGGTGATGTGGTTAAGATGATGGGCTGAGAGTGGACACAAGCACTCTTGTGTGTGTTTTTCAAGGGGAAATGGTGGGGGTTAAGTGTGCTCAGAGAGATGGCACATCTTAGAGGCCGACACCCAGCCCAGCTGAGGCAGACACCTGCACTTCCTCATCCGTGGGGCTCATCGGCGGTCCGTGATTACGTCGCGTTAGACTGCTTCGCCGCTGACGTGACCGGGCTGCCAATGGATCCTGTTGTCCTATCAGGGTATCGGAGCTCATCTGTGGCACACTGGCGCCAAGGACTCTCAATGTGAGACGCGCCATCAGGCTCCCACTCCAGCGCACATCTGTCTGTAACAGCCTGTTTGTTTTAGAAAGTCAGGAATGAAAGGACATTGAATACAATGGGTTTTACCCTGTGAGAGTGTCCTCTAGCTGTGATATAAGTTTGAGGTTTCCAGCTGCATGGTAACCATCATTCAAACTCTAATCACACCACAGATAATCTTCTTTCCAACCCTCATCAATTGTCCGTTCCCCCACCTCTCTTGTTATTTGCTCCCGGCACGAGCAGTCACCTATAAACATCACTTCCTCCTGCTTATGGCACTGTCATAATAGAGCGATATGAAGGGATTGTTTGGCTTAGGACAAGGAGCATAGTTGTGTGAAGAATACAGAATAGAAATGAATTAACCCGGGTCTGCTCAGTCAATAATGACTTCTCAATTTCCCCTCCAACAAAGGCCGGCAACATGCGCTATGGAGTTGTTCGCCATTCAGAATTGAATTAAGAATGCCTTTTGAATTTCTGAATTTGAACTGAATTTGAATTGAGGTAGCAAACAGGATAGAGAAATTCTGAAATTTTAATACAATTAAAATAAATGTAATTTTAAGTAAGACACTGAATTCAAGATTTGTAGATTTGTCATTACAACATTTTTTTTTTTTTGTCAAATTAACTTAGATAATTAAGGTGGTTTAGATAACAATATTTTGAGTTTATTTTTATTAAACCAGTCACCATTTTATTAACTCAAATTTTTAATTTCAGTTAACTCAAAATTTGAAGGCAACCAGTTAACTAGCTTTTTTAAGTTAAACCAACAATTTTTCTTTTTTTACAGTGTAGATAGATAGATAGATAGATAGATAGACCTAGAGATACGCTCACCATCCACATGGACACAAAAATCTGACCCTCCTGATGAAGAAACTTGCGTTGTGGACAGCGTGCAGACCGCCACCGAATGTGGCCAGCCGAAGTATACATTGGGCTTTACCTTCCCTTCAAAGAGTTTACGTTTAATTTTTCACAGAAATGTCTCAGATAGTATTAGACATCAACCTATCTAAACAAAGGAGTCTTTACTACAGTATTTAAGCTTTAAAGCGGCAGTGGACTTTGAGCTGCTTTTTTAATTTGCCCAGACCTTAGGGGGCAGGCGCTCTCAAGTTCACAGAGAAGATGTAAATATTTAAAATCCCATCACACTTCTTCTGAAGCAGGACATGGCCTAGGTCAGAGGTGTGTCCATGCTGAGAAATCGCCCGTCCCGTGAACGCCATGAGGTCTGAATGGGTTGCGTTTCGCTTTACCCCTCAAGAGACACTTGTATATAGAGGGGAAGTGATTAAAAGATTATTAGATTAACTGCACAAGAGTCGACCCTGTACATCAAATTAAGAGAGCTTAATGTATTTCAGCCTTCGTGTCTACACTGTGTGAAATTGGCATTTGGGTCTGCCAACATCAAACACATGCATATTTTTTATGCTGTAATGTAATAATTTATTTAGCAATAAAAGTCCAAAGTGCTAAACAGTAAGTGTTAATGACCCGTATTGTTTCCCAACAATAAATGTAGCCATGACATATTCAGAATTAGCAGGAACAGTAATAATAATTTCAGAGTAAAGGCCTTTGCACACTGAAATTCGTGTCAGAAATTTTCGCAAGTTAAATTTTCGCAAGATAAATATGACCTCACGTTGTGTCAATCACGTTTACACATTGCCTCTGAAACTTTTGTCTGTAAAAAAAAAATCAGGTTCGATTTTCTGCGTTTTTTGCATCCGTGGCACGCATTTTGAGAGACATTTTGACAATTCAGAGCCAGCGTACAAGCTAAAATCCTGAACGCCGTCTGACAAGTTGATCCACGTCATCTACAGCACAAAGCAGTAGCACTGTATGACAAACAAAGTGCGGAATACAAAGACAGAATATAAAGACAGATTAGCAGTTAAGGCTCCGCCCTCCTTTGGAAAGCGGACTGGGAGCAGCAGGTAATTTGCATTTAAATGGACACACAAAAACGCTGTGTTTTTGCTCACACTCAAATAGGGGCAAATTTGACAAGCTATAATAAATGATCTGTGGGGTATTTTGAGCTGAAACTTCACAGACATATTCTGGGGACACCAGAGACTTACATTACATCTTGTAAAAGGGGCATTATATGTCCCCTCTATATAAAAATACATACATTTAATATATTAAATAATTGTTTAAAAGTTTTTCTTAAAAATAGCACAAAAAAAAAAAATTGTTACTGACCCATCAACCACTGAAATTCATTCTGAACATTGGCAGGGCGTGTTGGCCCTGAATGAAGCCAAACATCTTGTCATTAAAATAAAATAGCCATTCAAGGGCTCTTGAGCTCGACCCTTAGTAGCACCAACACTTTCCCATTGAGCGTGCCGTCTGAGGTGTTAGCGGATAAAGTGCAGTCTCTGCAAAGGGTGTGTGATAAGATGAGAAGCTTTGGTAAAGCCCAAGAGAGCTGAAGAGGTCAGGCTTTATTCTGACACGCACTATATCAAACCACTGACCGTTGAGGCCAAAGAGAGCTGCCAAATACGGTGTGTACAGACGAGATAAATGTGTTATAGAAAGACTACATTGTGTTCTGTTTACTTTTAATCTGTTTCTCTTATTTTTCTCACCGCCAGTGTACAGAAAGAGCAGTCACACAGACGTGGTAATTAATTAAGCAAAAAACGGGAAGCGTTTCCCTGAGTGCCCATAACGAATGACGCAATCGATGGCCGCGGGCTCTGCTGATACACGCTGAGAAACTGGAATCACGGAGCTAATTGTTTTTGAATCAGCAACGTGAGGGAATGCTGAAGGTAAGCTAATGGCTTCTGCTTATGCAGCAACTGCCACAGACTGCATTATTCAGTCCGGCCTTCTGTCTACTCACCCCTGAAGTCCAACTAGAGGCAGCATGGAGAAGGAAGGAGGGAACGGGGATGGTGGAGAGACCAAAGGAGAGATGGGCCCAAGTGTCCATACTGCATTTGCCTCAAATAGCACTGGCACTCAGTCACTTTGATTAATGGGATTTGGAGGGTGGGGTGTGTTTGTATGGAGGAAAATTCATACAGAGCAGTCGATCGCAAAAATAAATACTTCACTCCGGCAGAGTAATGGGAAGGTGTATATTACAATGCAGGGATGGAGAGTCTAAGGATGTTCTTTTCAACAAGTTTTATCTGCTGGAGCAGGGATACGAAAACGCTAATTAAATAGGGCTTAAAGGGTAGCGCTATACTGACATCATCATATCTGGGACATTTGTATTGTGATCTTTAAATGAGAAGCTAAAGGAAATGTCAACAGCTTTCTTGCAAGTTTTCAACTTGGATTTGTTGGCTCGGGTTTTAATCTTTCAAGTAAAGTGTAGGTTACTTTCAATTATTTTCTTATTCATTTTTAATTGTGTTTATTGCTGCTAAAGGTCAGGCTGGCTGTTTGTGTGCATTTCCCAACAGAAGGAAAAGGAAGTCTTGCTGGTAAATCAGTGGGTCTCTTTAAAAATGCACAGGATCCACCGCAGGAAGCCATGACCTGCCACTGCTAACCTATCAAACAACAAATATCAGGAAACACGGCCAATCAAATTGCTGCTCTCCCACATGCATGCTGGGCGGATATGTGACAGGATATAATGGACCTGAAGCAGTTAAACATCTTCAGCGGTAAAGTGGAGAAATAAATGCGAGCAGACATTCATATGAATGTAAATTAACAGGCTGCGAGACATGCATTAAGGAAAGTTCCTGAATGTGGATTTTGTAATATACAATCTTTCCAAAAGTATTTGGGATAAAAGATAGAAGAATAATAAGGAATTTGTTAGCTTTAAATGCTAAAATAATAGTAAGACTCATTAGGAGGTGATACATTTCCCTTTAAATTGATTCCTAGGAGCATTTTTACCTTTATAAAGGCAATTATTTTCTTTAAAGTTTAACTTTATTAAATGTACACATCTTACATTTAATAAATAAATTCAATTAGAATAATAAGACACTATAGAGCTGTTACCAATAAAATGAAATTAATATCAACAAAATCCAACTTTGTATTGCAGAAGTAGCACAAAAGCTTTGTATTTACACAGACTCTTCAATGCAGCTCAGAGGTGGAATGAATGCATTTACACTGCAATTATAGTTGCGTAAACAATACTGAGTATAATGTTTTAAAAATAAATTTTTGAATATCGAAATATGAAACGATTAGGAAATTAATCCACTATCTTAATGAGTGAGTCATTGAGTCATTCATTCAAGCAATTCATTTAAGACAGCTGATTCATTCTGGAACAAAAAGCAAGAGACTGCCTTTAGGAGTGAAATATTGAATCATTCATTAGACCAATTAATTCAAAATGGCTGATTTATTCATTAACAAAACATTACTGTATGTTCCCACAAGACACTAACGTTTCTGCTGTGGCTTTGTTTGGAACTATTTTTATCAACGAAACTGAGCAAAAACACTACTGTGTCTAAAATGTAGGTCATATTAACGTATGGTACATTTTGGGGTAATTTTAGGGTCACTGAATACTAGAAAAAGTACAAATTGTTTACGACATGTAGCTTAAAGGTGCCTGTTTCCCAAAGATTATCAGGAAAACACATCTGTACAAAAACACAACATAGACTTGACATGTTGAAGGATCTATCTCGTCTTGATTTTTCATGCCACTTAAGAGATAGTGATATAAATGCAATGAACTGCTCTGACAACTGCATGAAAAACAGTGTCTGGAGCAACTCAGTAGATATATCAGGCATGTGATTGTATGATTTATTTAATCTAAAGAGACTTTCAGCAAGCACCACTTTCAGTGACCAAGCTTCAACAGAGAGCAAAAGACAAAATCATACATTTCTTCACATCTGTTCTTTTTGTTTGTTTGGGTCTATTATACAGGACTGATCTGGGATCAATAACATTGTGTAATGATTTCTCCCAGAGACCTGGCCAATGCGATAGCAGATAGTGTCAGCAGAAATCCATGAAAATAAACAGTGAATGGAGATATTAAATCTTTAAATTATTCTAAAACAATGATCAAATCAATAGATCTATAAGTCCAGGCTTATCCTCAAGTATTCCCTGACTGCTGTTTACATGAACGTCAGTGTAATGGTGTTCATGATGTTGATAGTAAAGGTCACAATGGTCAACTAGTACAGTGAGATTAACCATTTTATCTACATACATGCATTTTTGTTGTTTTTTGCCACTTTTTTTTTAACAGAGATAGTAAAAAGAGAGAGAGAAACAAGGAATAAACCTGCAATTCCTATATGAGCACCAAATGTGCTAACTGCTAGGCCACAGTGTCAGGGTTCTGTCACTTTGGTCTGGTTTATTCTTGATTTTGTGAGAGAGACCAGACACTCATGTATCGTCTTGTCTTTGTGTGAGCGTACGCTCTTTAGTCTTTGTGTTTTGCCTCATGTACAGACTTTTATGCGTCATGTTTTGTCTTTTGTTGTGAGTGCACATGTTAAGTGTTCGTTCACTCACCGGGCACTTGTCTCATGTGTTTTTGTCAAATGTCTGGTCTTTGTGTTCATTGGTCAACCGTTCTTGTATTGTGTTCTGTGTAGCATGCGGTTTGTGTTCTTCATCGGCCGCGTGCTTTCTTTTTGTAATATTTTGTGTGGACACGCAGCCGGTGCTAAGTGCTCTCATTGGCTGTGTGTTCATGTCATGTTTTGTTTGAGCACATGGCTTGTGATTGTGTTTACTGGCCATGTGCTCTTGTTTTTGTCATGTTTGGTGTAAGCACATGGCTTGTCATGTTTGTTTCTATGTGCCATGTGCTCTCCTGTTTATTGTCTTAACACCATCCTTCTTGTTATCTGATTATTGGTTTATTTATCCCACCTGTCCTCCCTCGTTACCCTCTCATTTCCTCCACTATTCATTTTTTTGTTTTCTGTCCTGTGCTGGTTCTTTTTGTGAACACTTGTGTTCTTGTCAGTCAAGTGTGTTACCGGTCTGTTTCAATCTCCCTGTTTTGTTAGATTTATTTCTGTTCTAGTTTTGCCCTACCATGGGTCTTTTGTTTTCCAGCCCTGTTGGCTGAAGTCTGGCCTTTTGGTTTTAGAGGTACAATATGTAAATTTTCGCAACTAGAGGTCACTTATTCAAAACAAAGGCATAGTTTGATGACACCTTGATTTCGCTGAATCATGGGAGGTGTTGTCTTCACGTCTACAGCAGGTGGAAAAGAATTGGGACAGGTCTCCAGCAGAAATCATGTTCATGGATATTAATGTTAATGTAGTATGAAGTAGGGCTGGGACAATACATCAAATCTTAATTTATGATACGAATAATCTGGAGCGATTCTGATATTTTCCGATGTATCATGATTCTATCTCGAATCGATTCTGAGCTTAGTTTTTAAACAGCAGATGGCACTACTATATGTGCTTTAGAAACACTTGTACACTCATTCATAAATTTCAAAAAGGTTGAAGCGAATTACAAATCTTGCATCATAAAACCATTCTAAGCCAAGGTGCAAGTATATTTAACCACTTACATGACTCAGCCGAACACACGAGCACTGTCCAGCAGTTTTCTTCGTGAGCATTTGAGAGTGTGCGGTTAAAAACTAGCCTAGAATGCCATCTGCTGTTAAGACTAAGCTCAGAATCAATTAAAGAGAGAAAATATCGGGATCGATCCAGATTCGAGTGCTGTGTGAGCAGAAACGAGGCCACTGGAGCGACTGCTAATGAGAGACGAGTGCGACACACGTCTCAAGAGCAGCGGAACTTTTATTATGTCGCAGTCGCCGCTTCTGCTTCTTCCGGTCAAGTGTATAGGGGGTAACACACCACTGTTTTATCATATTAGATACATTTGTGTGTTAAACATTGTTATATATAAACACTCGGCGGCTACTATGAGACACTTGTTGCACACTGCAGTAAGCTGTATCGATATTAGGCATGGTAACATATGGTACTTGCTGTAAATCAAGAAAATGAGATTTAAACAATAAGACTTACTGTGTTTAGCTATATAACAGAACATCTGTCGATGAATGTATCTATCCAAACAGTTAATAAAATGCATAATATATTAAAGCAACTTTGGTGTTTCTATGGTTTCTACAAAATAAAACCGGAAACCAATGGTAACACAGGTATGTCATTGATAGGCGATGCATGGACATGGTCTGTGTCCTGGTTAAAATTGCTTATTTCTCTAGATTTAAACATTCTTGGAAACATTTGGGATAATGTAAGTACACAAGTCAACAAAATATATGACATTGTTCTAGTGGTTTTTGGATATTTTAATCCAAAAAACTTACATATTGTGCCTTTGAGCCCTGTTTTGTGTGTTCACATTTATTTTTTTTTATTAAAGATCTATTATAAACACCCAGCTGTACTGTGTTTGGGTTCTGTCCACAATACCTGACACACAGCTCTGGTACAAGACTATGTTTATAATGTCTACATAAGCTTTACAATTGTGCAATTTTACAATTATTGAAATCCAAGACATTCTGAGACAATTAAGTTATTCTAAAGTATTCTAGTTATACTACTACATCCTGCCGGGACATGTTAAAAACTCTCATCCAGAGCTGAATGCAACATGTGCAGCACCTACCTGTCTAAAGCACTTTATTGTGCCCAGAAATAGACACCGCTGTCTAGCAAGGTATAGCATGGAAAAGCTTTTCCGTTCCCAGCCCTAAAATGTATATTTCTTATCATATGGTCTCCCTAATGTCACTATTTTATGTATATAGTGTTTTGAGTGCTTAGATTTTGAACCAGAGAGGACACTATTTCAAGGGGGCTGCAGTGAAATGAAAGAAACCTCATCCCTGGAACATCCCGTCCCACTTTCCACCAGCCGTCGGGTCAGGGATGCGCATTTGTGCATGCATGTGCATGCTTACGTGTATGCGTGTGGTTTGGGACAGTGCAGCAGACAGTTCTGTGATGAACCTTTTTTCTTTTGTCTCCAAGGCCATTTTCTGGAACTAGATTCACTTGCTTCATCCTGCTAAAAGGTTTTGATTAAAATTTAAAACAGGACTGCACCATCCTTGCATTTCCCTGTTTATATTTAAACTGCATTTTAAGAGGCCACTTGTGTAGTTTTCTGGAAATCTCAATCCACATATCTATCATGCAGATAAAACCTGGGAACTTCTGATTGTGCATTTGGCAGTAGAATATCCTTGTGTGACTCAGGGGAGTGCGTTTTCAAACATGAAAAATAAATGTGCCCATGACACCGTCCACAGCACATGCACTTCTCATGGAGCCCGTGGCATGATGGAACATGCTTGTGCCACACTACAAATCTCCAAAAGTACATTTCAATATGCTAATGAGTAATATCTGTAGCAACACTTATCTTATCTAATGTCTCGGTACACACTTTTTTATCTTCCCAAAACATCATGGTACATTTGCTGTAATTTTCTGTTTAACAAAGTGTAGCAACATATTAGCGCTAATAAGGCAACAGATAAGGGAGAAGTTGGTGAATCGCTGCTTCTGAAAACAAAAATGCACAGAGAAATAACTAAAACGTAGCTTACAACAGACATATTGTCTGTTGATCTTTGCCAATCATGTCTTGTTTAGATGTTGTTTTCATTGCTTTGAATGTCTTGATTCAGAAAGAACAAATTAAAAGTTTAAATATATTAAAAAAGAAAACAAATAAGATGGGGCGAACAGAGACATTGGCTTTAGAAGCAAACCTTTGCAATCCAGTGTTGTTATTGTTAATTAAAACTATTGTTTTTGTTACCTGAAATAAAGCTGAAATAAAAATATAAATATTAAAAAAATATATATATTAAAAACAAAAATGAGAAATGATATAAAATAAGCTTAAGTTGAAGTACTAAAATGACTAAAACTGTAATAAATATAACAGAAATTTTACAAATGTGCTATAAAAAAGCTAATTCAAACTTAATACTACATAAATAATACTAAAATAACACAGTTGCAATCAAAAGTCATTTATGCATTCGACAAACACTTTATAGTGCATTCAAGGTTCACATTTGATAAGTTCTTTCATTCCCTAAGAACTGAACCAATGACCTTGGTGTTGCTATTGCCATGCTCTACTGAAACTGATTCAAACCTGTGAAGAATATTAAGTTGTTAAAATCAACATTGTATTTGCAACCCATTTTACTTCCATAATGTGATTTCAGAATGAAACAGGATATTGTTTCAGAGGGATTTTTTTGATGCACAATTATAAAGACGTTCACAATAAGACCATACATGTAATGAGGTAAACAGAGTCCATTTTGATTTCATGTTGACCACAAGAGGGTCGCTCTACTGACTCTTCCCATCAGATCTCATCTTCATCAACTATGTCAACACTACAAGAGTGACAGCTGCTGTGAACACAATCATGGCTGCTCAAACCGCATGGACTGACACAGCTGTGTAATCATGCTGTTGGTGTACTAGAACTGGCACATTTGATCTAAACCATCAAAACCTAATTTTAGGCACTGTAATATGAGACACTTGTGTGTTCTCTCTAGTCACACTGCTTTCCTGAGCACTTTTCCTGTGGGACAGCAGTGAAATGGTGATACCTTCAATAGCATTAAGCTCTGCTCCAGCAATTCATCCAAATTCTTTTTGACAGTTGGTGTTTTCTTGGCATAGTGATTTTGTGTTTTCTCAAGACTTAGGTGTAAATAAGCGGCAGATGATTGAGAGAGTCACATGCCTTCTGGTATAGTCACATTTTCTCATTAACGCTTTCCCCACCATTGACAAAAACATGACTGTTTTCACTGTTATAAGGTAGGGGGCGCTATTACACATCTTCTGAAAGAGTACAGAATCTACCCATCAAAACACAGACCAAAAAGAAGCAGAAACAAGAGATAGCATAGGTAAGCAGATGCATATGTAAAATAATGTAATCATCAAACATTAAACAGCATATAAATGAAAAATGCACAATGTTACTAAATGAAATGTCAACCCAGAAAGTGGTATAGGACATTGCAAGCTTTGGGGGTGTTGATGGAAGTGATCTACCCCATTTATATTTTGATCATTCTGAATACAATCCGGATGTAGTCTTTGATAAAAACGTGATTTTCTCTTATTAAGTGCAAACAATACCATAGTCAAAGTCATCAAATAAAGACCCAATTTTTCTTTAAGCATGATACAGAGCTAAGAGATGGTTACAACTACACAGCCAAGCCTAAGATAGCTTTCATATTGGGAGATATCTGCATGCATCAGGGAGTCGCTTTCAAAATGCAGGGTATTGAAATCGTGTTTGAATGCGTGCTCGCGTTTTACTTTCGCAATCACGAGTGTGAATAGGGAGAGGCGGTGCTAAGAGCGCATTCTACAAGATAAGACATTTGTCAGACGCTTAGGCTCTGTTGTGCAACGAATCCTCCACCATGGTCTTGTCAGTCATCTTGTTACTTTCATCATGTGATCAATGAACTCTGATTCCTGCTGCGCTACATATGACTCTGCAGCTCGTGTTGGATGAGCTAGATTTAATTCCAACTGAATTAAATGGTTTTTATTTCTATAAAAAGCAAAATGACAGTGGAGGCGAAATGTAAATGTAGTGGTGGCATATTCTATCCTAATTTCACCCTCACACTCCATCATGGCAATATCGCGAGACAGCTTTTATGCTTATCAACCATTATGACTTTGAAATTACCTGATAGCCAGACAATGGAAACATTCTGAATACTTACAGGAAAAATAAATCAAACTAAATCTGCTCACATAAATGCATGACAATTCAATGAAACACTGTTTTTGAGAGTCTATTTTTTTTTCCAACTGTTTTTTTTTTCCCCAGATGCACTTCACCAAGTCAAGATGGGCCCAAGTGTTCTGCCCTCGCAAATAAGATTTCATATGCACTGTGGTAAATGTGTCATTCCAGGCAAAACATTTGCCTGTGACAGTTAAGGATGATAACATTTCCATATGCTGTCGACTGAAGTGCAAATGTGCAGCATATAAAGATCTAAACGTATATCATTAGCCTGAGTGACACAGCAGAGAGGTGGGCTAAATTGTCCATTAAATAGTCTCCAAACATAGTCTAAATGGACCATTAAGACAGCCGTAAACTACACAAAACAATATATCATAATATTGCATCTTTTTGTCTAAAATGAGATATTGTGTAATGTTTCTCTTTCTCCATGTACTGTTCACTGAACACTGTTTATTTGAAACTTTCTTGGCCCATAAAGCATCAATGCAATACATGCACAGAATATTAAAGTACAAATGCAGTAGTTTGCATTGCTGGGAACTTCATTTACCGTTTATGGCTTTGAACCGCATTGTGAAGCAGAATAAATCTGCTCAGACTTAAACAACCAGAAAAATAAAAGAATGGCAATGAAATTAAGAGAAAATAGTGTCATTCAAGGTCTTACAGTGTGGATTTCATCTGGTAATAACCCATCACAGCCTTTCCTACCCTGATTCCCTCGGGAGGGAAAAGGCAGAAAGCATGCAGGTATTAGCCTCGGATGCTATGCCGTGAAAATCCAGCATGATAATTGTGAACGTGTGTGTGTTTTACATTCAGAAGGCTGAGAAGTGGGCGGTGTGTGTTCAGGGTGTGGAGTGGACTCTTCCATTATAATACAATTTTGCCATTTCGCACTCTCCCTCTTCCTCTGAATAGGAGTTTATGTTACAGATATTAGTGAGCTGTGTCAGACATTTAACTGGCTTTTATTGATCCTCGGTTTCGATCCAGCAAAAGCACTTTTTTAATGGATTGTAATGGATCTGCACTTTGAAGTCCATCCCTTCACTAAATCTCAGCTTGTTTTCCTCTCGTTCTCTGAGATGTTTTTTGCATGAGGATTTAAAGAGTTTTTTTTTTTTTTTGATTGCAATCAAGGAGTTTGCTTTGTCTGTTTTCCCAAGAGTCCATTCCTTCAATCTCCTCTACAGTGAGTCTAATGGGTAGTCATGGAAGGAAAAGAATGATCTAGAATTAGTCTGTGGAGTGTGTGGGCTGAAAGTCATTAGTAACTGCCAGTATATTGTGGTCATCACTGCTGTGTCGCTCCGCATCAGAGGATAGATCTATGTATATTTAGCAGACACAATCTGCCTTAGCAGTTCTCTAGATGTGCACTTGCTAGCTTTTTAGTGTTTGTAATGATTCTTATGCCATTTTTTATGTTTGCCTATAGGCACTAGTATGTACAGTATCAAAGTATGGACACTTTCTAAAGCATAGTAAGTACAACATCGGAGATATACAAATGTTTATGAATCATCTGGGTTAAACTATTTTGATGGTCCACTTTAGACATTTTACTAACATGTCAACTATCTCTCATTAGAGTATTAGTAGACTGTCTGGTTAATATCTGCTAACACTTTATTTTGATGCTCCCTCAACAGACAATCTTCTGACTGTAAGTAACTTTGCAAGTACGTCAACTTACTTTACTAACGCGAACTCTAACAGCTAACCCTAGTCTAATACTTTAATGAGAGTTACCATCAAAGTAAAGTGGACCATTGAAATAAAGTGTCTCCTTCTTCAATGACTGACGTCTATAATTGGTTTAGGTAATCAAAAGGGCAATTTTAACCAGTTTGCACTGTTAGGTTAGCTGGTTGCTAACCAAAGACTGAAAATGAAAAGGAAAAGTAATTGTTTTTTTAGATTCAGTAATAATATGATATGTAATTTAAAAGACATTAATTAACATATTTTCATGATTAGGGCTAAATACACAGCACAACATTTTTCTATAATTTGTAATCAGGCAGAGAATACATTGCCCACAGGATCTTAACACCAGAATGACACCAGAATATCTACATATACTGTACAAAAAGTACTGTTCAGAATTTTGGGGTCAAAAAGATTTTATTTTTTATTTTTTGAAAGGAATTCATATTTTTATTCAGCAAGGATGCATTAAATTTATCAAAAAGTGACAGTAAAGACTTTTACGAAATTCTGTTTTTAAAAAAATGCTGTTCTTTTGAACTTTCTATTAATCAAAGAATGTATCACTGTCTCCACAAAAATATTAGGCAGCACAACTGTTTTCAACATTGATAAGAATTGTTTCTTGAGCACCAAATCAGCATATCAGAATGATTTCCGGAGCATCATGAGACACTGAAGACTGGAGTAATGATGACGAAAATTGCATTAAATAAACTGAATGATGTTAAAATATTTAATTTTCTATTTTTTATGAAATATTCAGTATTCTATGAACCTTAAATAGAAACCCTTCTATATATACACACACACACACATAGAAGCTGTGCATATGCTGATTTTGTATTTCACAGTATCTAAATTTAGCAAAATGTACTGTACATATCCATGAATACTGAGATCACATTACACTGTTGCCCTTTCAACACCTCCAAAGTCTGATGTGCCTTTATTATCTTAAAATGTTCAGTAACACTTTAGTTTGAGTCCAATTCTCACTATTAACTAGTTGCTTATTAGCATGCATATTACTAGGATAAAGGATGTTAAATAGCACTTATTAAGCACATTTTAATGCCTTATTCTTCATGACCATATTCATGACTAAACTAACTTAACAATTACCTTACTAATCATTAATAAGGAGCAATTAGGAGTTTATTGAGGAAAAAGTCATAGTTAATAGTTAGTTAATAGTGAGAATTGGACCCTAATTTAAAGTGCGAGATAATTTTCTGTCAAAAATCTCAGTTTTGACATGTTGGGAACAAATTTGGGGATGCATTTGACCCTTTAAAGTCCAATCTTGCATCAGATGGCAGCCCTGGCACTGTGTGGCGCTGGCATTCAGAGGTGAATGATGACACCAGTACCCGCAGCGTGAATGAGGCCAGTGCATTCCAATGACCACAGGTCGCTGTTTCCCCAGCAGACATGAGTCAACACATTGTCATATGCCCAAACCCATCTGGGGCCCTTTCACAAACACGTCCAGCACTGCAACAGGCTCAGGCTCAAAGATCTACTGACACAGTAGCCCAGTAGCCACAGGGTGTGAAAATGGATCTGTTTGCTGCAAGACTGTTAACACTGTGTATAACTGTTGCAAAAGCATCTCTGTTTTCTGGAGCAGTGCACAAATATGTACGAAAAGAGTTGACTTCCTGTGCATGATGGCAAGATAAAATTTACTTCCACCTTGATAGCTTCCTACAGACTTTTTGAACAGTCGTTATGAAATGGAAGTCTTTTCTTCCCTATTGTGACATATATACAGGTAAAATGGCTTCTTGAACAAGAACAAATGTAGAACGGGACTTGATTTTGCCCACAGGAAATTGATTGGATCATTGGGTGATTGTGGTTTGCTATTGGTGGATCTCATGTGATTGACAGGTTGCCCCACCCTCGCGCCAGTAAACACGTCATCAAAGAGAAGAGATGTCACTGCAAGAGGGTGGGGAAGTTATTTTGATTAAAGATTACGAGGACACCGGAATAAAAAAAAATGATGATGTGCACGGATAAATAATTTATAATAAATACTGCAATATTCCATTTAAAAAAAATAACTGTCAAAATCAATTTTGATTTCATGGTGAATTGAAGGCATTAAAGTCACACTCCAAAATCTAGGGATCATAATTATGCTGATACCTTATTTTGGTCAAATTCTAAGGGCTCGTTCACACAGAACCTGTTTTTGCTGTGAAAAAAACGCAAGACACGGGCAGTGGGATGACGGAAAAAATTTGATTTTTTAAAAGTTGAACTGATTTTAACGACACGTTTTTAGAATGCCGTGTCATGCGTGAGATGCTGCGTGAGATGCTGCAAAAGATGCAAGACATGAGCGCAACGGTCATACATGTCCATCTAGCACGTGTACATTGGAATGGAAAAACGCAGGCTGCATTACACGTATCATTAGCGGAGAAGCCAGTCCCAGAATGCATTGTGGTCATGCAAAAAATAAATCAATGATAGCAGAGAATGGCATTATTCAATGTCAAATGTGTAGTATTTTGCCAAATATCAAATTCTAGTGAAATCAACTCTGAATGAATTCCTCCATGCAAAGCTAATGTAGAGTGTTCCAAATCGTTCACATAAGAGGCTCCATGACTGTTAGGAAGCTGCCTTAGAAAGCAGCTGTCTATGCAAGGCTGTAGGCAGCTCACTACGTTTAGAACAGAGCTAAATTGATTGATTTGTAATGAAAACATTCCTCTGTTTCTTTTTCAAGAAGAGGCACTAATAAAGCACTGAAAGTCTGCTCAGAAGATGCTTACAGAGCCCCTAATTTGCACAGCAGTGTGAAATTAATTGTATCTTGCTGGTGCACTGGAGTCTTAATGTAGTTGCTTTAAACAAAACACTTTCTTTCTATCTCTATATTTCTCTCTCTCTCTCTCTCTCTCTCTCTCTCTCTCTCTCTCTCTCTTTGATTCACAGCATGGAGACAATGAGCTGTGACTTGTACATGTTCCTCCATGTGTTGTCTACAGTGTTACATCACCAGCTTAGTCATTTGAATATATCCTCTGCGTAATTCAGAAAGAGAAAGAATATATATATATAGTTTCAGATCAGTAAGATTGTTTATTGTTTTATTGTCACTTATTGCAATTTGAAATAACAGTTTTCTATTTGAATGTATTATAACATGTAATTCATTCTTGTGATACAAAGCTGAATTTTCAGCATCATTACTCTAATCTTCAGTCACATGATCCTTCAGAAATAATTTTAATATGATGATTTGCTGATCAAGAAACATTTATTATCAATGTTGAAAACAGTTTTTCAGGATTTTTAATGAATCGAAAGTTCAAAAGAACAGCATTTATTTTTAATAGAAAGTTTTTTTCTATTTAAGCTTTATATTCTATCCCCTAACCCTATATATATATATATATATATATATATATATATATACACACACTTTATTTTAATGTTTGTGCAGATCAAAAATTGAATTTTTAATTATTTTTTATGTATACAGTCCCCCCACATTTTTTCATCCTATATACTATTCTTTCAAATAAACACCCATTAAATAAAAAAAGAAATAAATGCAATATAAGTGCTCAAATAAATAACACGCATGAAAGACTGTAACTGACGTGCCTACAAGCACTGTGCCCAGAAAGGGATAACAGATCACATGACAGTAAACACATTCCATTTTGTGTAATTAAAGCACATTTATTTCGGAAAGGCAATAATCACAGGATCCCTTCATCATGGTATTTCCTTGTTCAAAGCCCTTTTTCCACCAGTAAATAATTCATACCCCAGCTCTTCAAAGTGGTGCAGAAAATGTGACCTAAATAAAAAAATTCTCAAAGCCAGAAAAAAAGTCCAATACTAGAACAAGGGTGAAAAAATATGAGACTGGATCTTTCATCTATGTCTACTGCACTTACATTTTAATAATACATTATCTAAATACAGTCAGACAATCATCAGTGGCCTCAAGAAAAAGGCTTGAAAACCATTGCCTCCATATGAAACGCCTTTTGATTTGACACCGAATGTCGTTTACGTGGTACATCCTTCTGCTGTTTTACAGAGCACAGGCGACCATGTAATCATCACAATAACCAGTCATGTATATAATACTCATTTGTGTGATAGCAATGTCCGTAGTTTAGGGTAAATGCTGTCATATTGAGAACAGAGCGCAGGGAGGCACAGCGGGGAGGCTGCTAATGTGGCTAATGAGTGTAAACTGGACACACTGCTCTCAGACTGAGTGCAAACTCACAGCGAGATCTCACTGCTGGGAGCGCCTGCAGATACAGTGCAGCTCACATATGTACAGTCCACAAGCACTCATGTTCCTGTCTATTCAGATTTTTTTGTACTATTGCCACAGTGAAACCTTCAAATGAAGGCATTAGCAGCCCATGTTACTTACATAATGTGATGCCTTTTTGAATTAAAAGGGCAGTGTTGTAGTCAAGACCAGCTCATTCCAGTCTGAGTGAAAGCCAAAACCAAAAGAGGGTCAAGTCCGAGTCCAGACCAAGTCCATAACAGGACCAAAATATGGTCTTGTACTCAGACTTGACCCTTGATTTTCTTTGCCTTGGTCATTGTCCAGGAACCAGTGTTATTTTAGCATTATTCATGTACTTATATAGTATTTATTAATATTTTTAATTTAAATTTTAATTAAATTAAATTCATTTTAGTTTAAGTTTCAGTAATTATTTTGTCAGTTAGTTGGCAAGGCACCATTTCTCTATTTTCTTATTTACCTTTTTTTATTTATTTCAGTGTTATTTCAATCAATGAAAATTATTTTTAATAGTTTTAGTTAACAATAACAACACTGCCAAGACCATATTTTCATGGTCTTCTTGGTTCTCGAGTCCGAAATCATATTTTCCATCAAGTGGCCTCAGTCCTGACTTGGATTCGCCCCTCTTCTGGTTTCGGTCTTGACTTGGATTCCCCCTCTTCTGGTCTCGGTCTTGACTTGGATTCGGCCCTTTTCTGGTCTCGGTCTTGACTTGGATTCCCCCTCTTCTGGTCTCGGTCCTGACTTGGATTCCCCCTCTTCTGGTCTCGGTCTTGACTTGGATTCGGCCCTCTTCTGGTCTCGGTCTTGACTTGGATTCCCCCTCTTCTGGTCTCGGTCTTGACTTGGATTCGGCCCTCTTCTGGTCTCGGTCCTGACTTGGATTCGCCCCTCTTCTGGTCTCGGTCTTGACTTGGATTCGGCCCTCTTCTGGTCTCGGTCCTGACTTGGATTCGCCCCTCTTCTGGTCTCGGTCTTGACTTGGATTCGGCCCTCTTCTGGTCTCGGTCCTGACTTGGATTCGCCCCTCTTCTGGTCTCGGTCCTGACTTGGATTCAGCTCTCTTCTGGTCTCGGACTTGACCTGGATTCAGCTCTCTTCTGGTCTCGGTCTTGACTTGGATTTGCCCCTCTTCTGGTCTCAGTCTTGACTTGGATTCGCCCCTCTTCTGGTCCCAGTCTTGACTTGGATTCAGCCCTCTTCTGGTCTCAGTCTTGACTTGGATTCGGCCCTCTTCTGGTCTCGGTCTTGACTTGGTCTTGATCCTCTTCTGGTCTCGGTCTTGACTTAGTCTTGATCCTCTTCTGGTCTCAGTCTTGACTTGGATTCACCCCTCTTCTGGTCTCAGTCTTGACTTGGATTCGCCCCTCTTCTGGTCTCAGTCTTGACTTGGATTCGGCTCTCTTCTGGTCTCAGTCTTGACTTGGATTTGCCCCTCTTCTGGTCTCGGTCTTGACTTGGTCTTGATCCTCTTCTGGTCTCGATCTTGATCCTGACTCAAATGAGCTGGTCTCAACTACAACACTGGAAACAAGATATTTAATGAAAAACAAATACAGGGTAGCATCTTTGGGACTAGGACATTACACAGTCCAGATTCAAACCTGATTCAAATCAGATTCTCCAACTTCAGCACCACAGTGCAATGCACCTAGAACATGTATGCTAAACGCTAATCTACAACGCTTTCTACTCAGGTCTGAGACAAAAAAAATGACTACCCTAAATATATTCTGTACATTCCATTGACCTGTTCCACAAAAACATGTATTCAGTCCTGTTTTCACTAGTGAGCGACAAATTACTAGTTAGACAACAGCAAGTTATGTTAACAACAGTCTTTAAGCCATTAGACTGATTCATTTAACATGCAGCAATAACAAAACATAAATAACGTAGAAAATAAGTAAAGGCGCTCATGAGAACAGTTCAGTGGCTCTGAGGAAAATCTTGTTGTGTTTGTGAGCGGGAGATGTGCGCAGTGTAAAAGCGCACACTAATTGGCTTTCTTCAGCGCATCTCTTCTGTCCCTGTGGTCTGAATCAAACAGCCTGAGAGAAGCTCCATCCCAGTAAAATCATCCTTAGACTAAAGGTGTGGTCACATTTCTGTGAAATTTTCCAAGCAAAAAAGCTGTAGTGTAGTAATGTATGAAGCACAGCTCACACAGAAATCACTTTCAAACCAAGCAGCTTTCTGTTGGTGAATGCGGCGAATCCGCGTGACCGACTTGAACCTGTCGACCAACAAAGAGGAAATGACATCATTTGCGTTTGAGGAGCCAAGAGTTGGCAAGTTTTACTCTCATTTAATATTCATAACTTGCTGTTTTTCCATGCTTTGACAAGATTCATCAAGCACAACATATCCACTCGTACAATAAAAATAAAGTGGCCTTGGCTCAACTTGACCCGTGTTGATCAGTTGAGTAGTAACACTTGACCGTTTTAGGTGTAGTTTTGGTTGCCACACCAGCAGACTCAGTCCTTCATTTAGGTCATGCTCATCAAATGACCCCCAGCAACCCTGCAAACAGCCCAACCTGTGATTTTTTTATTTTTTATTTTTTTACATCAACTTGGAGCCCATGAAAAATGGATAGTGAACAAGAAAGGGTTTGACGTTAGCTGAGCAGCACACAGCAGCAGCACATGTTTTATTTAGGAGTTTACTATGGCACTCTGAGGAATTGCAGCAAAACTAGCTTTACTTTTCCAAAAGAATAAAACAATGATGGTGCAAAAGAAAGGAAGAGAGAAAGGACAGGAACAATCTTTTGTTCTGAGCTTATCAGCCGAGTAAGTACAGAACAACTGATGCTGTACAGTGTTCATAATATGAATTGCTATATTGTTCATAATTCCTGCTGCGCTACATTTGACCAAATTCAGCCATTCATTGGATATTGCTCAGTGTTGCATCAAGGCTGCTTGTGATTAAAGGTTTTCTGAGAATTATTGTTCAACACTGTTGATCTTTGAAATCAACCCAAACAAACACACCCCTCCCTTAATTGCGCAGCCCCCAAAATGCATGAACACGCAGTGCAAGAATGGATGTCTCTTTATCATAGCAGCAAAGCAAAATAAAGCTTCCCGAAACAGTATGTGAGTATATGCAAACAAGAGTTTGCTGTTAGTCGCCAGCAGCACATATTCAAAACCATTGTTACTCACGTATGGAGCAGAAAAAACACAACCCCTGCATCCGTTTTCAGGCCTTCCCACTTAGGTTTCTCCAGTGCTGGAAAGCTTTTTTAATATTACTGCAGGTCCTAAAGCAATTGCTTGATCATAACCCTTCTTTTTCCAGTGATATTCCTGTGACCTTTTCTCTTTTGTAATGTTTCTCAGCCATCTCTCTTTCTATAGTCTTTCTTCAAATCTCCCTCTTGCTCACTCTCTCTCCTCCCCCATCATGAGTGTATATGCCCCCTACTGCTGATTGGCTACAAGTTTTTTGTGGTGCTCGGTCCGATCCACTTTAAACAGCGTTTTTCAAAAATCGCTTACTGCACCTTTAAGGAAATACAAAGCTGTTGTCTTTATAGCATGTCCAGACTAAGTGAGACATCAAACTTTTTTTTTTCTCACACCCAGCAGAGGCTATTTTTCAGACCTGCATTTAGTTTTAGTTCATCAGAGAAATTGACATCTGGTAGTTTCTTTAAATTATAAGAAAAGCCATTATTTCTCAAAAACAGGGAAGCAGGATCCAACACATTATGCTTTGAAAGGTTTATGGTGCTATAAAAACCCTTTTCTGGCACACATGATTTATAATGGGCATATAACTTGTAGATAATGAAATATTCACTACTAACAGCTAATTGATCGACAAAGCCGGTCCACTTTTAGAGCAGACTACTTCCAAGATTGGTTGGCAGAGATCTTTAGCTGCATGCCAAATCCTCCATTCATTAAATAATGAAGAATGGCATGTCCAACATCTATGTTTCTTCAACCTCGGGCAGTTTTCCCAAGCCATTATTATTTAATTTTGCTACTTTTCCTAAGCACGTATTTTATGTATCAGATTTTTATTGTTTTTTACCCCCTATTCTAGACCCACGCTTTCAATTTTAAGCTATAAATCATAATTAAAAAGTAATTATTATCATCATCATTATTATTATTATTATTATTGGGGACCAAGCACCGAAGGCTGCATTCTAATTATTATTCTTCCACTTCTTCTTCTGCTCTGGAAGTTTATGGCAGCCTATAGAACTGCTTGCGGGAAAGTTATGAAATTTGGTACATAGATGGAGGACAGTCTGAACTGTCACCAAAGCAAATTTGGAGTCTCTAACTAGACCCTCTAGCACCATCAACTGTCCAACGTTGCACTTATGTTTATGCTAATAACTTTTTTAACTGTAAGGGCTAGAAAAAAAAAAGAAAAAAAAAGGGAATTTTTAATTTTCCGCCATTTTGAACTTTTTCGAACTCGTCCTAGACGCTTTATCAGAATTTTCATGAAAATTGGTTCACATCACTTCAGATGACTGGCAAAAAGTTATTAAAAGCTTTTTGATAAATTTTTTCAAAAAACATGGGAACAAATTCGATGAAGAGCACTACAAATTGGAAGTGAGGCAATATATCGCTTTGGCATATTTGGATCAAAGTTGGTACGTCTCCTCACAAGCATTACCTGAGGCAATATGCAGCGTTTTAGCACATTGCCACCCAGTGGTCCGGAGGTATGAAAAATGGCGATTTTTGCTTATAACTTCTGAACCATTTGCCCAAAAATTATAAAAGGTCTCACTAGATTTGAAAACATTGTTGTTGACTATACACTAATGAACAAATGTCATGTTTTGATATTAAAAAATGCAATCAAAATCCCAGATGTATCATTTTTATGTATTAATATAAATGTCTATAACTCCTAAACAAAATGAGATATTTTGAACAATATAATATAATTTAACTAAACAGAGGCGGTCTTTCGTTGACCTATAACGTAATAATGTGACAAAGTCCAAAATTAGTTGTTTTCTGAGCTTGGTTTCAATTAAAGCTGTTTTCAGACTAACAAGGACGTTTTGAGTTCTGAAATTTAGAGGATATTTTTATAGCACAACGACCTCTTATATTTTAAAAGAGCAAGGAAAATTGGATTTCTCAAATTTTAATTCCCTTTAAATAGCAACAATATTATCATGTATGGAACAATAGATGAAATTTCTGAACAACAGACTCATTTCAGTTCCTTTTTTGGGGATTTTTTTTTCTGCTGTATCTTCAATCTGGCAGTTTCCGTTTCCTCCTCTTACACGTTTTGATTAGGCCTCTAAGAACAGAGCGGGCAGGGATGTGTGAACCTCTCACTAATACTGTACCATTCTGGGGCATCATGGGACATGAGTCACAATCAGGATGTGCGAGAGTTGCTTGTGGATCAGTTGTTACATAAATCTGAGGGCAGATGGTACCCACAAACCGATCACGGCAACACCCACAGCGTAATGTGAGAGGTGTGTATATGTGCGTGTGCACAATTTGAATTCCTCAGTGCTCAAAGCAGGAATCTCACTGGTTCAACACTGAGCCGGCATCATGTTTGACATGGACTAATGATTATTGCCTGCATTGTTTCACGTTAAATTAATTAAGGTTGGAGCAGCTGAAATATTCAGGTTATTCAACAAAACGCCAGCTTCTTTTATTTCCTGCTCCCAGCAAATGCGAAAAGGCAGGTGACATTTTTGTAAATATTCCTCAGAGAAAGAATCTAAATGCTTAATGACTGTCTGGCCTGCCAGATTTAATACTCAAAAAAAGCTGTCATTTGTGCATATTCCCAGACTATGAAAATGAAAACCAAAAAAAAAAGGTTTTAAATAAGGATGGGCAATAGCTCTCGTTTTCTTTTTGATCCAATACCAAGTTCTATCAAGGCCAATATCTCTGCTAGCAATGCCAATACAGTACTATGCATCTATTAAAGGCTTTTTTGTTGTTTTGTTTTAGCAATTTCTGAACATAAAAGAGGTAATTATGGCCATTTAACAATACATTTGAAAACCTTTTTTTATTTTTTTATTTAATAAGAATAATTAATAATCAGACTTATGTTTACAGTACCATTCAAAAGTCTGGGGTGGGTAAGATTTTTTAAATGTTTTTGAAAGTTTAAAAGTCTCTTATGCTCATCAAGGCTGAATTTATTTGATCAAAAATACAGTGAAAACAGCAATATTGTGAAATATTATTACAATTTAAAATAACAGTTTTCTATTTTAATATATTTTAAAATGTAATTTATTCAAGTGAGGACAAAGCTGAATTTTCAGCAGCCTTCCGTTCTTCAGTGTCACATGATCCTTCAGAAATCATTGATAATATTATAATAAAAAATAATAAAAACATAAATAATAAAATATTAATAACAGAAAAAATATTTCATAATATGCTCTGTCGAGTGCTGTTCGTGACTGCTTGTGTCTTTCAGCAATTCTGCTTGTGTTCAGATGAGCGGAAAGAGAAATAGTTCCTGTCCTATGCAGCTATTGCTAACACATTTCATCTCTTTTTCACTTCAAAGTTTATGATACACATTCATTTTCATGCTACATTAATTAAAAGCCACTACTTTAAATGACCGATTTTCAAATGTGAGGATCAATCCTCTCAATACAGCATCCGCCCATCCCTAGTTGTAGGCCTTACATTAACTTTGTGTGCCTACCTCTCTCTATCAGTCTGGGAAGCGGCCATATGTAAACAGCTTTGGGAGTTGGCTGTATTTCTCACTACTGTAGTTGACGTCAAAGAGGAAGACGGCGTCTGCTGAAGCACGTCGACAGCAGTCTGGTTCTGGCACATGCTCGGCTGGGAGCAGATGAGAGGCTGACAGGCTCAAAGACATACTGCTTGGATCTCAACAATACCAAGAATAATGCAAGCACAAGAGTAAACGCCCATGTAAACATCTCTAAATCATAGAAACGCTGTCTATTTATACTTCTCTTGCCCTAATTTTGGGGCTATGATGGCACAGATTTTCCATCAACGTAAGCATGACGAATTTCTCAGCCTAGCCAATCACACAAATGCTACACAATAAAATCAACAGTGTTAATCAAACAGTGTTAATCTGCATTTACTCTTAAGGAGTTATCTTAACAACAAATAGTGAAAAATACCCCCTAGTGTTGGTGAAAATAACCAGAGTTGGATTCTGCCTCGTTAAATTTACTCTGTTAAGCTCCGCCCCTCAAGCCAACTCCTAAGACCTGAGCAGAAGTTCTCTCGTCGCCATTTTCTTTTGCCTCGTACTAAAAGGTAAGCTCTTTTAATTAACTTAATAAAACGTAAGTTTAATATTTGATGTCAACAATTGTGCTAATAATAATGCATAAGTTGCATTTTTTTGAACTTGTGTAATTTGGTTGGTTTAAACTCGGAAATATCGAATAGGTAACTTTGCTGCAAGTCAGTAGGCCTATGTTGGAGAAATGTGCTTTTTTTCGTCACAATGTGGTAATGATAAAGTTTAAATTATGTCAGTAATCTTACTTAATTTGATTTTCAGCTGTAGTTAGGTGTATCTGCTTAATGTGTTTAGTTTTTTTTTTAACCGTTTAATTATCTAACGTCACAATAGGGGGTAAGCTGACACATTTTTTATGTATTGGATGGTCGAAATCTTATAGGTAGGGCTGTGGCTGGTGTTTTCAACAAGTTATAATGTAAACGTAACGCGTAGCATGTAATGTCGTTGTAGATTGAAATGTTTTAGCATGTCTTACGACGTTACATACAGAACATAAACATATGTCAGAAAAATTATATGTTATGTAAACCATTCGAATGTTATATAAACTATATATTTGCTACTGTTCAGCTCCCGACAGATTAAATGTTAATTATAAATTCTGTGAAGACGATTTGTCGAATGCCACCATTGCATTTTTATTGAAGCCACGTAAGATAGATGGCCCAACACTGCGCAACGAAGAAGGCGATAGGGAAGGTGCAAAGTCTCATTTTTGTTTTCCCGTCACTTTAACCTACTGCAATAGTTACGGTAGCACGCCACGAACAACTATTTTCCGTTATTGTTGTTAGACATACACAATCAGTTGACTTGAGCAGAGCGGCACATTAGTGTTAGTGCAAGTAACGCATTTTGAAATTCAGACTGTTTGTTAGGAGTGACTGTTATTGGCATGGCATAGCACATGTATTGCGGAACTAACGTATTATCATTGTTCTTTTTTTAATTAACAAGCTTCTCCTGTGCACTCAAACAAGTCCCTGTCTTCATCCTTTGACTCCACTGACTCACAGGATACACTCATTATTGAAGAAATGTTTCCAGTACATGAATGAGGCTAGATGATGAAGCTAAAAAAGGTGGGCAACACGTTTTTATTACTGATGCATTTGAGGGGGAAAGCAGAAAAAAAACCCTGAATGATCTTACAATGCTCTGTTGTTCATCAGGAAAAGGATTGTCTTGTCAAGGCCAAAAGAGACCAAATAGGTGTCTACGTCTCAAGTAGGGATATCTTCTAGAAGGTTTGTTTTTATTTATTATTATTTTTATGATTATTTTCTTGTAGTTTTCTTTATTTAACATATTAGTCCTCTGCAATTTGCTTGGTTTTCTCAGAGTGAAACAAGCATTGAGGAGCATCAAGACATCGCTGGAAGTGCTCAGACCTATCACCTGGCTGTGGGAAGAAGAATTCAGTTCACCAGTTCTTCATTCTTCATGTTATTCCATGCAAGTCAGCCTCTTCTCTTGATGCCTTTGATGAAATTTTTAAATGGGATTAATTCACCCAAAAATGAAAATTCTGTCATCATTCACTCTCCCTCATGCCGTTCCAAACCCGTAAGACCTTTGTTCATCTTCAAAACACCAATGAAGATATTTTAATGAAATCTGAGAGATTTCTCTCCCTTTGTTGACAATTTACACAACTAGCACAATCAATTCCCAGACAGGTAGAAATTAGACATTAAAGTAATCCATGTGACTCTATTGGTTTAACCTCAATTTTATACAAGCATTCACACAACTGCTTTCATTTCAACAAATCATTCATGCATCATGGTGCTCTTATGTACGCACGTCACGTTTCATGTTGCTTCAAAAAAACTGAAGTAAAATCACCAGAGTCACATGGGTTACTTTAATTATGTCTTTACTAACTTTCTGGGCCTTGAAAGTGGTAGTTGTGTAAGCTGTCAATGAAGGGACAGAAGTCTCCCAGATTTCATCAAAAATATCTTAATTTGTGTTCTGAAAATGAACTAAAAAGTCTTATAGGTTTGGAATGACATGAGGGTGAGTTATTAAGGAGAGAATTTTCATTTTTTGGTAAACTAACTTTTTAAGGCACACTTTGTTTTTGGCACCACTTATAACACTATTCTACACAAGATGTACACTTTCATTCAGACCACAAAGATGTTGGCAAAGTGAAAGTCCTTGTATTGCTGAGGTTAGAGCAAGGCTGCTTAGCTAGGTGGTTCAACAGATTCTGTACTGCATATAGTGATGTATTGTCATTTCATGCAGATGTGATGTATTTTTGTGCATATATGTGTATGTTTCTTGAGCCTGACAGCGTTTAAATAAATGTTTTAAATGTGATGTCGTTGAACTTGTTTTCTTTTCTGTTTTGAAAACACCAATTGGGTTTTAAAATTTGAGAGAATTTTTCACTATTACAAATGTAAATAAACTCTACATAAGTGAAATATTAACACTAATCAGAGTTAAATTTCCTGTAGTGTTAAATTGTGGTAACACCAACCAGAGTTATTTTCCCCTAGTGTTAAACACTGGTAACACTATTCAGTATTGAGCAGTGTTACATTTTTACTCAAAATAGAGTTAATTTAACACTATGACGAGAGTTAATTTATCACCAATTCTGAGTGGGACCAAATAAACTCGGGCTGAGTGTTCAATTGGACTCTTATAGAGTTAATGGTAACACTTTAGAATAATGGTCTGCCATTAATAAGTAATGCAGGACTAATGAGTAGTACTACATTAACACTTCAGCTACTACTATTAACTAATATAGAAACAAGCTTAACTAATCAGTAAGTAATATCAAGTTTAGGACTAAGATAGTTCCTTACTAGCTAATTAATAATTAGAGAATGAGATTGGCATAATTAAGAACTAGTAGGTAACTATGAGAAATTATAAAGAATTACTAATTAATTACTAATCACAACATTAAACTGAGATGTGAGCAATTGTCTTTTTTTTTTACTTTCAACGTGGTCATAAAATGCATAAAAAGCATCATTAATTACTCAAGTGTTACCTAGTCACTATGCAAGAACTACTAGTGATCAGGACCATTATTTTAAAGTGAAAACATAGTTCTTGAAGACTGTCCTTTTTTACTCTCAACGTGGTCATAAAATGCATCACTAATTACTCAAGTACCTAGTCATTCTTGAAGAACTACTAGTGATCTGATCACTAGTAGTTCCTGCATAGTGACTAGGTAACACTTGAGTAATTAATGATGTTAATTAATGAAGTTAATAGTTATTAATGATGGTAATCTCAATAGGTAATTATTGATTAGCTAATAAGGAACTATTTTCTAAATTTGATATTACTTATTGATTAGTTAAGCTTGTTTCTATATTAGTTAATAGTAGTAGCTGAAGTGTTAATGTAGTACTACTCATTAGTCCTGCATTATTCTAAAGTGTTACCGAGTTAATTTAACACTGCAAAATTCACTGTGTACTGACAGACAATAACTATTATTTTACTTCACTTTTAGCTTTGATATTATTTTATAGGGGAGTGGAGAGAACAAGAATTTATGAGGAGAAGAGGCGGGAATAGGATCAGCTAGATTCAAACTTGCATGTCACAGTTAAACACGTAAGAGCAATATGCTAACCACTTAGCCACAACTCCAACTCCAAATAATGACACTTTTGACAGCAGCACCTCCATGTTGCGTTTACCAAAATATCCCCTGAGAAACATACTCCATCAACAAAATGGCTGCCCCAATGCAAACTATGAAAAATGACAAAAAACTCAAGTAGTTTTGATACTGCTGGAAAGCAGAATTCTGTGGTTTTACTATAATCCTTGATGGTCTTAAGTATTTAATATTTTTTGAATTCTCAGATACTTATTAAAGTTACTACTGTGCAAAGAGACATTTTATTGCACACACTGAAGGTTGCCCTCTGTTATATAGTTCTGTTATATATCAGTTGAGTATCAACTCAAATGTCTCAGATGTTTCTCTTTGTAGAAATCATAATGAGACAAAAAGCCAATTGTTTACATGCAGTAAGAGTATAAATCTATAAAGTTTGATGACAAATGTTTCATATGGAAATCAATTAAAAACTCTTCCCTTGTGAAAAAGGAGTACACGTTAACATACTTTTAAAGAGTACTTATTATCAAAATAATATACTTTATATTAGGATATATTTATGTGTGCAGTGAATGTAATGTTTTCGGACACCTAATTGCATGTAGATTTACAATTAAATGAAAAATGTATTATATTTTAAATTTATAAATGCAATTAGTTGAACTTAAGAGTTCTTTTTTTGGCCCAGTTGAGTAGGACTTAAGTACAATTAAGAATATGTAATTTCATAATTACTTATATTGTCTTTGAAATATCGTTAAAGTGTACTGCCAAGCATTTATAGTAGACTAAAATATACTTTAATGTAATTTCTATTGAAACTTGTGTCATTTATTTAAATATTTGACCAGTGCTGGCAAAATGAGTTGGAATGCGCATGGGCTAATTTCGAGCTACAGGAAAAACAAGTGAAAATTTTGGTCAAATTTGAGGCTCATTAAGCCCTTGTCTAGTGATCCTGATGCTCCAAATAGCAATTAAACATCTAAAAGTATCTTTATTTGTATGTTTTCTGAGAGGAGTAACTTTCTTTTGACATCGTTGTAAAGCACAGTTTTCCAACTTTGTGAATATTCATAGCGAATTCTCAATGGCATGAGTCTAAACTAATAAAATGTGATTTTCAAACTCATGCTGATGTAAACAAAACAATCTTACTCACGCTGACTGACAGATCCGAAGCCTCAGACAGCCCCTGATCACAATATACACATATATATAGAATTACAGTATTTAAAAAAAATTTTTTTTTAAAGTTATTTATTAAAGGTACTTATTTTGATGTGTTGACTAACATACTAACCAAAGCACATGTACTTATAATTTTTACTTTAGTGTTATTTAATATTGCACTTAAAGTAAATATATTTTAAGAAACATACTCATGAAAGTGTATGTAAGTCTTTTTTAAAAATATATGTACATTTAAGACATTCAATACAATTAAGCGCACTACTTTTTCAAAAGGGTTAACTTTGAGCACAGTTTGAGACTGTTACTATCTAAGATACAAATGCTAGAGATCAAAGTCACATGATTTTTTAATGTGCATCTGAGAATGTATTCATGTTTTCATCATTGTTTGCCTAATGAAACCGTATCCATTCAAAAGTTTTATTATGTGCATTGATGAGCATAGAAATATAAACATTATGAGCATGGAAAACCTGTTAGTGTTGCTATCTCTTTTAAATTCCAGCAGAAGCCTCCTTTCGCTCTCCATTTGTGATGAAGCATCTGACATACTAACGAGATCTAATTTGTGATTGTTCTTTCCTGCAGGTATGGTTATTTCTCTATCAAGGGAGGTTTGCAGTTACTTATGCAACTAAATGTCTAATTGCATCTTGGCATTGCATATCAATATATACAATATGCCTAATCTCATCTAATCACTTTTATTATGATGTTGTGAGCATTGTTACCTTCATCAGAATTAGAACGAGGACATCAACAGTATAATAACTTCACAAACAGCACCTGTGAGTCCGGCCTGCAATAAGGCATCCCTATTAGTATTAGAAGTAATAGAAAATGGCATTCTCCCATGTTTATCGTTTTCTCTGCTATATGAAAGATGCATATTGCACAAGGGCACGATATCATCCAAACGCTTAACGAGAAAGGAATGTCTCAGTTCAAAATAATCATTCTCTCCTAGTCTGGGTGACATTCAATTTGATTCAAAGCACTCAAGTCATGTTAATATCTCTGCACATTGCAAGCACTGATGTAAGCCACTTCATAACAGAGGAGCCATTCAGATCCACTGAATGCCAAGTGATGATTTGAGAAGCACAAAAGAAGCTCAGCACTATTTAATTACACAGTACGCAGGAGAGGAATGCCTGTGGAAACTGACATCCTAACAGATTTCAATGGCTCTTGAGGTCAAAAGTTTACTCTAGGGCTGTTTGCATGTTGGCACATCTCTGGAGGTTCAAACACGTGCATATAATTTCTTTGGTGAAAACACAACCGTGTTAGCTGCCACTCTTGTTTTTGGCTTTCATTAAATATAATTACACAATCCATCAACCAGCCGCCATTTCCCATTCTCATTAAACACATCCCTTAAATTAAAAATATAAGTACAGAATCTTAGCATTGAAGTGTGGTTTTGATGAAGCTGGAGTTCGTTTCGTCTCTTTCGCTCTTATGAAACAGATCAGCAGGTGTGACTGAGGAATCTCCAGCCACTGGCCCTCTGCTGTTCTCCATCCAGCCTCATAATACCGCAGTGTGGCCAAGAGGAGGGGCGCGGAAATGGAAATGCTGCGAGAAGAGCGTAATGAGGTGCACCTGGTGCTTATTGCCTCATCACTGCTGCCATAAAACTGCTTTTTTCACCACTGAAGAGATTCTAGCAATGAATACATGAAGTGACCCCAGACCCCTGGACCTGCTGTCCAGTTTTCCTCTTTGCCCTTTGTATTTTCATTACCGCATACATAGGCCCGCTCAGTTTCCTTTGTTTGTTTTATTTTGTCATATAAAAGCCTTTCTGAGGAGTGTCACTGCTAATCCCATTGTGGATGTGTTCGCTTCCTATCATCCAGGCTAATTAAAGATCTACTCATCTGGGGTTAATGGGAGATTACTTCACAAATTAGGATTTCTGTAAGCTGTAAGCAAGACCAGTCTAAGACCACAAATACATTAATTAGAGAAATGGCAATTTTCCATTTATGATATTTCCCTGATCCATTCACTGTGCAAAAATCATACCTTTTAATATAGCAGTACACCAGCTTGTCACTAAGGAAGTACCTTAAGGGAACAACCTTATCTACACGATAATATACATATTAGTTTCTTTGAGTTGTATATGTACACTTTAAAGCTGCAGTCCGTAACTTTTTTTGGTTAAAAGTTATCCAAAATCAATTTGAGCACGTACTAACCAGCCAGTGTTCAAAACTATCTTCTTACCTTAGCCCAATTCACAATGGTAAGCTTGTAATAATGTGTTCTAATTCTAGTGGTACTGGTAGGTTTCCGTGGGAAATTCGAGCGTGCCGCCGTTTGTCTTTGTGTCATTATGTCACGTCTGTTTACATAAAGAAGGAGTCCCAGCAAGTAGGCTATATGGCATGTGAGGATGCTGCAGGTGGCGGATCATTTACATAAACTTATTTTGATGGTGGATTGTATGGTATAATAAATTAACGTTAGAGATTAGACTGTACAGAAATATAAATCTACAGGTAACGCTAATACACACTAAATACACGTAGCCACACAATGCTGATGTTTTTAAAATGAACAATTTGAAAACAAAGTATAACAATAATAATAACTCACAGTTTGATTTGATATGAGCTAAGCCATCGTTAGATTTAATCACTATTGTTAGTGTGATTTATTGCAATGCTTTTTTTTCTCAGTTGGTCAGAACAAAAATTGGCAGATTTGTTACTAACTTGTTCAGATGACATTTTTCAGTGAAAATTCTTATTTTGGTCATACTTCCAAGACTACAATCTGTGATTCAAAAGTACAGTATCCACCAGTTGGGTGACTGACAGCCACACATTCTCCTCAAAACATTAGATTAATCCGTGCTGAGGAGCCGTGCCGATGCATTACCCACGTAAAGATGATAATTCTGCAAATAACTGCAACTGCAGGTTTCAAACAGAGATGGCGACAAAGAGGCAAAACTTACAACCTGCAGCTTTAATGGGTACATAAGATAAAAAGTTGTCCCTTCAAGCGTACTGCCCCAGTGACAAGCTGTTGGACTTATTAATGTGCATTTTTTTGTGTTGATGTTGATGTTAAAATGGTCATATCATAAGTAATCAATCTTTTCTTAATCTTTTGAGATAAAAGAGTTCATAACACTGTGAAAAATAACTTTAAGAACTCTAAACTTCACCTCCTGAGACATTTATTCAAATCTAAGCTGCACAAAAAAGCGACAACCACACCTGGTCGGTCAGAGATCTGGCCTGCCCAGTCACGCTGATGTAACACCAAGGTTAACATGGCCCAGCAAAAGCTAAAAAAAAACAAAAAACAGTGAATGTCCATTACAGCGGCAAAACTCCACTCAGTGCCACTGACGATGCTAAAACGCCTCAGCTTTGGGGTTTGTCTGTAGCAAGTGTGTTTAATAATGTTTTTTGAAAACACGGGCATTATAATCATCATAGATACACGCAATCTTGAAAGAGGCAACCTTTGTTTCCGAATGCCCTAAGAAAAGATATTGTCAATTTTGATTGTCAATTTTCTAAACTTTTGTAAACCCAGCCAGCATAATCACAATGAATGCATCCAAACCACATATTTAACATAAATAGAAAGAGTCCAATGTGTAAACAAAATGATTTCTGCACTAAATCCAGCATAAACTCCAGCACAAACTGTATTTTTAAATGCTCAAGACAGACATCACTACCTGAACCTCACAGTGAATGGCTGCCGCCCGCTTTTTTCACTTGATATTTGCATAAAGTCACCCAAGCTTTTTTCAATCCTACAATTGACCACGCGAGCGTGAAGCTCAACTTTCATAGGAATTAATTGAAAATGCTCGCTCTGTGCCAGTGGACACAGACCATCAGAGCTGGTGAAAATGGTCATAAGAATATATATTATGTCTGTTTTGGAGTAAAAAAACCTAATTCTAATTTCTAACATTATGTGGGAAAACAATAATGATGATATACTCGCTTTAAAATCACGTATTAAATCCATTTTCAGCTCTTTTGGCTTTTTGTCCATTTTTTCTACTTGGAACGATGTACGTTATTGCCAATTTCTGTTCCTCTCATGGAAACCGGCCACTTTTGTGGAACAGTTTTGGAAAATTGCCAGGTTCTCTTGGTGAAATGTCAGCTGGCTTCGAAGCTGACCACACATCTGCCAACACAAAAGTGAAAGCCTAGGAGCCCGGAGGAGATTCCTCAGTGGAATTCTTTTATAGTCACCCATGCCTCACATCAAAGAGATTTTAACTACATTACTTCCTCGAGCCATGTGTGCCGACAGCAACCTGAGTGTACTACTTTTGTCAGTGATGTGCTAATACACAGATTAGAGATATCACTGAATATTGCAAACAAGAGGGGGAGATAGGCTTAGAGTAACCGAATGCTGACTTCCTGTTAAAATCACAGTATTAACACACTAAACACCCCCTTGGGTCTGCTCAAGACAGACGTCTCTGGGAACTTTACTAATTTTTCCAGTTTTTATCAGCACTTGATTACGTTTCTGGCCTGGCTTTGCCAACCTTTTGATTTAAGATAGCAGTATTTATGTTACAGAGGAAATCATTAGCGCAAATGTATGGTGTGAATTCTTCAAGTATGTAAACTCTCTCAGAAACATGACATTTTGAGGGGAAAAAAGAGAATTGTCAATGATATGCAGATGAATAATCACATTGCAGATTTTATGAAGCAGATATTGGCTGTTGCACAAACCTGCACGAGATTCCACCCCTCCAACGATTCAGCGATGATTGAAGTCACCGATGGACACACGCCTCCAAAGATCATCAAATGTTTCGGACCGTAGCAGATTGCATCAAAGAAGGCCCGCAATCCCTTTGCATTGTCACACTGAAGAAAGAAAAAGGGAAAATTAAGTCAAAAGTTTATAAATATACTGTACATAGAATAGTAATGTCATTCATAGTGACATCAGCAGGTGTAATTCATTCACTTAAAAAGCAGGTTTCAACCTTGAGAGCTTTTTCTTGAAATACATATTGCACAACCAAAAACACAATGCATGTTTCTTTCATAATATCGTGTAATGGAAGAGTGTAAATGGTGGAGATAAAACATGGGCCTTGAATTTCTGAATGTAAAAACATGGTCTGATGTACAGGAGAGCCCTACTGCTGCGGCACTATGCGCCTATTTCATATCACTATGGCAACGCTCTTGGCTCTGTAGACGTGCTGAAGGAAAGAAAAGATGTAGCAGAGCTATTGATTGTGATGTGAGCCCCTAACTGTTTTATCTTTGATTTTCTGATGTTGGTAATGATATTTCAGTCCCTAGTAAACACTTCCGAAGGTCAATTAACAGCAGTCAGCTTGACCTGACTCAATCCTAGTCGTTAACAGAAAAGTCTCAACACCACACACGGTAACCTGGTCAAGAGTTTCCTCTTGCCTTTCGACCTTGCTTTTTAAAGCACCTTGTTGCCTTTTTTTAAACAAAGAACATATTTCATTTTAAGATTTAAAATAGAAGTTTGTTAATATTATCATTTATTATTATTAGTTAATATTATTAATTAAATCATGTTTTTAAATTAAAATGAATATATTTTTATTTCGTTTTATAAACCTAGCAAAATGTTAACTGACGACTAGTAATCCTAGACCCTGGTTTCACAGACAGTGCTTAGATTAAACCAGGATTAAGCCTTAGTTCAATTAGGACATTTAAGTAGCTTTTATAAACATGCCATAGAAAAAAATAAACATGTTAACAGGTGTGCATCTTGAGACAAAACAATGGCACTGACATGATTTAAAGGGGATCTATTATGCCCCTTTTTACAAGATGTAATATAAGTCTCAGGTGTCCCCAAAATGTGTCTGTGAAGTTTCGGCTCAAAATACCCCACAGAAAATTTATTATACCAAGTTGTAAATGAGTGGAAGGAAAAACATGCTGTTTTTGTGTATGTCTCTTTAAATGCAAATGAGCTGCTGCTCACCACCTTGCTTTCCAGAAGAGGGCGGAGCCTGTACAACTAGTGCCTCAGATACTCTGCCAAAAACTAACAAAACATCTGTTTGGTTTTCATTATCATCTCTATCGCGACCACACTCACATGACATTGCAGTTCTTTGTCATCCTGAAAGTGAATTATTTGCATGTGTTTTAAAGCCATAACAGTTTTAACTTATAATTTGTCGCACATTCAACCAATTTTGTGGCTTTTTAATGTGTCGTGACAGATCGCTGTAGCGCCTAGTTATTACACGAAATAAACATGAATGAACATGAGAATCAGAAGGTATGTTGTTTCAACTGTGGAAAGACTTTTTCAAGTTCAAGTCCACCAACATTAATCTGCTAACTCTCCTGTCTGGTTTGTTTGTCCGACAAAACGTCAGATTCTGCGTTATGATTGGTCAGATCGACTGTCAATCAAACTCTTAGCGAAGGGTGAATTAAGGTGGACTAGACTGTATAACAAATAGTTGAGTTTGCCAGGTGCATACATATGTGACAGGTTTTCATGAAAGTGTTGGTCAGTTTGTCTGCCTGACAATCCCATAATACAGCAATTAAACTGAAGTGAGATGAACAAACAGAGTTTCTCAGAGTTTTTTTGTAACTTGAATACAGAAGGCAGTCTGGCAGAAGCTGGATATTTTACTTCATTACTTGTTAAATATGAATATATTTTTTTTAAACAAATGCATCGCTTCACTTCAGAAGGCCTTTATTAACCCCCCGGAGCCATGTGGAATATGTTTATAATGGATGGATGTGGATGGAGACACTTTCTTTACCTCATACTCGTTTGGTAAGGCATCAGGATATTTATTAATATTTTTCCGATTGTGTTCATCAGAAAAAAGAAAGCTTGGGGTAATTTTCATTTGAAAGTGAACTAATCCTTTAAGCCTTGTCTGTGAAACCAGGGGTTAATGTATTTTTGTGGTGTGTAAATGTGTAAGCTTTGATATTTTGATAAATATTACTTTCATGTTCCACAGGAAAACAAGTTTGGAGCAACATAAAATGTGTAAATGATTTTTAGTTGAAAACAAATGATGTGTTGGAAAATCAACTTGACTGGACTGGCCAAATTTAGAGACTTCAGACAAACACTCTTTTTTACGTAAATAATTGTGCAGCTTAATCCCAAAGCCCAAAGTTGTACACAGAATCTACTGTTCAAAAATCTGAACTGGAACGTGGCCTATCAGGTTGAACAAGCATGACGCTTCCATTTCCAGTATGCCTTTGAGCATTTATGTGGTGGCTATTTCTGGCCCACAACCAATGATGATACAACAGACGTACATCTCTATTTCTGACACTCCATCGCACTAGGTAGTATTCACTAGCCAGTAAGCTTCAGCGTCAGAAATAGAAGTGTTGAAAATAGACTGTGGCATATGAAGAGCAGGAATATGAGATGAGGCACTGCAGGGTGAGTCGATTGAAGTGATGCTGTTCATAATGCTGAATAAAACAGCAGGCTTTTAAAAGATCTCATTTGCATATTTCCTCCATATTCACTTAATTCTGGTCATCAGTAACCATGAAAACACAGGCAAAACAGGCTTCTCTTCTTGTTTAACGAAAAATTGTCTGTTCTCCAACAAGATGCGATTACAGCAGGTGTAGAAATGAAAGTTTCCAGGAGTGAAATACGCTGTAATAAGTGATGAACGGGTAAGTGCCTCGACCAATTAAGGACTACTGTGAAAATGAATCACTGTGACAACATTTAACTACGCACATCATCATCAGCAGTCAATTTATGCTTTTTTCAACCTACTGACCAAGACTGCTGTCTTCAACCATACCCATGATCATTCAGTCTGTAATGAAGCTCTAGATACAAATACCATTCCTGAACATTCAAGCTGAATGAGATGTGAGGTAATTGACCAAGAAATTGTGGTGCTCATGTGACTGAAACACATTCTGCACTGAAATCAAGGCACCTTTGAATACCAACAATCATAACGTGGTCGTTTGCCTTATAAGGCGCACATCCACGATCTGCCGAGCAGGCTTTGACCATGTTGTCATGGGAACACACTCCTCACTTTGAACGCTAAATAAAGGAGAAAGCAAGGCCGGCATTGATAGATAATGTAGCATGGATTGGCTGCTACAATCATGGGGCTATTAATCAGTATTTAGAGGTGATGTACGAGGGCTTAATTTATTTTGGATCTGGCAAAGCTGGTGTCAGACCGACAGACATCACAACAATAGGCCACCACCAACACATCACCGCAAATTATATATATGGACACATTTTAACAACATAACAGCACTGGATTTAGTCACTGATGCTTCTTTAAAGTCGCCATGAAATCAAAATGGAAGTGTTTTGGTTTTTAGTATGAATATGTTAGCCTTACTGTTATCTATAAGCTAGTGTGCTCCAAAACAATGGCAAGAATATATATAGAATATATATATATATAGAATATATACAGTATATAATCATTCATAATCATTAGAATATTTAATCATTCAAAACTTACAGTCTCTCACTTCCACCAATATGGATCTACAATTATGATGACATCATGCTGCACTTCAGATTTTCTGTCCAGTCAAATGGCTTCCAGAATCTAAAGCGCCCCACCCCCTAGACTATAAATAGATGCTGAAGCTGCGGCTGAAATCAGTCAACTATATAGGGGATAAGGAACGATTCAAACAGTGCTTTCCATTGAGGCGAATGAAGTGGTTTCACGTTAGTGTCACGTGAACCACCGCAGCGTGCACACAGTCTCCTCCGGTCCAGAGACATGATAACACAAAGCGGATCATATGCTCGATTCTTTGCAGACCAGAAAATGTATCGGACTTGTTATTTTAAAGCGATATGGAGGAGATTAGGAGGAGAAATTATTAGAGATTAGAAGGAAACTAAGGCTTTACCAAGCTCAACAGCTTTTCAATTTTTTTTATTTTTTTTTTATTATTTCAACTTTACTTCAGTTTCTGGAAATGTGTTTCAAAAGTTTTAGTTTTAGTTAATGATAACATCAATGCCACTCATTTGAGAAGCTCTTCTAAAGTAAGGTGATAAAATAATTTACACTCAAATAAAAATTTCATGTATGTATTTATGCATTTCCTAAGTATATATATATGTATATATATATATATATATATATATATATATATATATATATATATATAAGCACAAAAATGTACAATAAGCTATAATTATCATTAAATAAACCACTTAATGTTTATAAAATCCCCCTCTGCTACACGTCAAGGTCAAAATCGTACTGTCAGGATTTACATGGGTTGTCCGATTTAGTTCAATTATAAGTGCCTGGATGAAAAAAGATTCTGTGGTTTTCTGTGTATACTATAAATGCTGAACCTAGAACATTCCTTTAACTATCTGGGTCAATTTTGGGGTTTTGTAATCAAACAATTCTCCCAGGCAGACTGCTCAATGGGAGTATGGCAGAGGGCAAGTCTGTTTACATGAATGAGTCCCAAAGTCCTGTCATTCAAGCCATTAGCATGGTAAGTCAGGCCAGCACAGTGACCACAAGACTTACTGCTGTTGACACACCATCTCTCCTGTGACTGGACTCTAGACCTCCAGTAGATGAGGAGAAAAAAGTATGAAGCCAGACCTCAAGCTCTGAAGCACCGATTATGTGTAGATTCAGTAGATGCTTGCTGAGCACACCAAATATATCCTACTGAGAAAACATGTTATAAAGTACTAGTATTCCCTCAGGAAATACTCACTATAATGAACTTATTATTTATGGAAGCATTAAAACTTAGGACAACTGGTAGAATTTACATATTACATATTTAACTGCATCTCTATGAATAAAACTATAAACAAAAAATTTTTAGTCAGATATTAACTAGCTTGATTTGCTCATTTGCTGTGTATATCTGATGTAGAGGTGCACGATTAATCTTTAAAAACATCATGATCTAGATTCAAACACCCACGCAATATTATTTCTAAATACGAATCGCCTGAGTTTTGACAAAGTCTCACCTGAACAATCTGCTTTGGCACTGCCGCTGACCCAGAGAGAGAAGTTGTCATGTATAGGAATTCAAACAGCTTCACAAACAGCCTTTTCAATCACAGGGTATTGTTATTTCTGTGTTACAAAGATTCAAATTATCAAAGAAGTACTGGGATAAAAATATATAGTTCAGATATAAACACGGATGTCAATGGTAGCGATCAAAATAGAGCAAATGACCTTTTGAAAGTAATGCTGGGTACACACTAAAAGATTTTTGAAAACTTATAAGATTTTCAAAATGTGAGAGACCACAAACATGAGGACAAAAAAAATCCTAGATTTAACTGTTTTGCTCCTATAGTGTGTGGTTTGCTATGATGTGACAAAGACAGCACCCCACACACGAACAGATTTTCATTTTAAACATGAATAAACATGACAGACGATAGGCAGGGAGAAATTGCGTTGATAGTGTTTGGAATGATTTTGGTATGTTTTACAGGACACGTTACCACAAATCGACAAGCTGATCCTCCATCTCTGCTGTCCAAATCCATTTAACTCTGTGCTGCACCATGACTGCGTTTGTCCTCGGGTTCCCCCCACACATCAGGATTTCTGATCGTAAATATTCTATCATTCAGTCATTCTTAACACACCTCACACCACAGGAAAATCTGATAAGATAATCTATAGAACCATCAAGATAATCGGGACATTACCTAGGATTGTCGGAAGGGGAGAAATCGGCCTAAAATCAGCCTGGTTATCTTGTGATGTGTACCCAGCATTACATGGCACTTCAAATAACGGTTGCATTAATTACATTGTTATGCCACTAGGTGGCTACAAGTTCCAATTATTTATCATTGAATCATTCATTCAAGAGAACTGTTCAAAAACGCTGATTGATCCAGTAATGAAACAATTGAAATCTTTGGAGTCATTGAATCATTCATCCAAACATTTTTTTTAAATAATTCATTCAAACTAATTAAACATTTTTAAACAGACAGCAACAATTAAATATTTCTCAGAACCTCTATTAAATTACATAATTTGTTTAACTGTCTGTTCAGAATAGTGGGAGAATCGTGATCTCTGTTTGAAACAAAAAAAATCGTGATTCTCAATTTATCAAGAATCATGAAGCTCTAATCTGATGGAGAAAAAAAGAAATAGAAAAGGACATAAATTTGCAATTGCAGAAGCAAATGACTCGGAAAGGACAGTAGGCTAAGGATTATTAATGGAACTATTTCCTCTGACATCTTCAGCATCATAAAATGGCCACCCGAGGTATTGTGGCAACAACAAGGGATAATCACGGCAAGCTAACCATGATGAAACGGCTTGTTAACAGTGGCAACGGCAGAAGCTGCACCTGTCGCCAGTCAATGGCAAATTACTGCACCCAAGTAAGCAACCTGAAGACTTCAGGACTGAGAGAGAGAGAGGAAGAGATAAAGAGAGAGAGCAAATGAGGAGCAGAATGTCTCATGGAGCCCGCTCCTTATAAAGAGGGTTAATGACACGCAAAAAATGACCAAAAGTGCATGTACATACAACTGAAGGAAGAAGAAATCAATTAGAAAACAGTTTTGTCATCTTCTTTTCAATAGCCTGCACATCAATGACGCCCCATTTGATTTTCTTTCTTTAATCACTGACCCTTTCTCCCTCTGCTGATTTTACCTGGTAACGGTCTTTCATTGGCATGTCTTATCAATGGTCATGGAATACTTATGTGAAACCTTCTCATGTTATGGAGTTCAATTTGAACATGTTTGTTACTCCCAGCATTTCTATTGTTAATAAACCACTTTCTGGAATAAAAAACAGACAAAGATAACAGTCTGCGGTTTGATGTTCATAGGTTAACGGTTTACATGTGCTTACAGCACAAATGAGTCTTGTGGTGAGGGCTGCTGAAAGAGGGCTTTGAGAAAGTATCAAATTTTTCATTGAGGCAATAAGGAATTTTTTCCAAAGTAAGTAAAAAAACACCTAACTTTATGTAAGGCCATTTTCCATACACAAACGAGCAATGTGAAATGTGCCAGCACAAACATTCAGCATCTCTCAGGTGATTATTGTAAATATTGTAATTTGTGTGATGAGTGATTTAAGTATGTCTGTAAATGATAGCTAATAAAACTAACAGAACTAACAAATGGCATTTATTGCTCCATAAAATGTTTCATTTCTCCTTAAAACACTTATAAATCACATAAATATATGTGATTGGTCAGCGGAAATTTACTGTGTACGAAATCACTCACTTACTATTCACTATATTGTGAGTGCTACACCATGCGCTATAGTGACTATGAAGTGATTTGGGACACAGCTATTCTGAAAGAAAATAAATACATGACATCTAAATGTGATGACATAATGGAAAGAACCTTGCAGTTAGATCAGTTAAAATGTGCTCACAGTGTTCTTGCATTCAAAAACTGACATATTTTTTTAACTTTCACACAACATCTTGAACTCGGCAGCCATCTTTGAATGGAATCTGACAACAACTGTCTCATAAATGTTGTTTCTAAATGCTCAAATCACGACGAAAAACTGCATTGTTCAGGCTGGACCAGTCAATGCACATGTGCAGTCATAAGCGTGCATCTCAGAACATTGAGCTTCTAATGGCAGCTTCAATGACGCAATGACTTTATCAATTTGCGATTGGCTCATTTATTCAGAAGGCGGGACTTATTCCGCCATATTGCGTGTTGCACTTTCTCCCATTCACATGAATATGAGTGCACTGTCTTTCTATAGATAAAGTCTTTGGAGCTACATAAATAAATAGCTAAAAAAAAGAGAATTTTAAATGAACACGTTGATGTGATATCACTTAAATATCAGAATCGGAGTGCTAAGAGTGATTATCCAAGAATGCCAAGGCCCTCCAAACTCTTCTCTTTCTGTTTGTCTTTAAGGAAGGATGCTGTAAGACCTTTTCAAACTCTCAGCTTTGCACATCAAGAGTTGAGTAGGAGAAATCAAATCAATGCTGCCATTATGTTCAATTTCATTGTTTAAAAGCATACAGCAGGAAGAGATCAGCATGGCAGTCGTGCAGATGCTGACTGTGTTACGCTTCCTCAGAAGCAGAAACTGGCCTAATTCCACCCGCAACCACCGGCATCACCCAAATCAAACTACTGCAAAGATGTCCGTCGTAGAAAGACTTCTAAAACAGGAAACGTGGTTCAAATGGATGCAGTTTCAAAATAAGGCTATTACTCATTGTACTGCTATTATGGATTCTTTGTTCATAGATATTGTGCAGTTTATCTTTGATGTTTATTGTAAAATAAGGCTATTAGTTTAGTCCATTCTATCAATAATTCCTTAAGAGTTCTAAATTACCTTTTTTTTGGGTGTAGCAAGTACCGTAGGGAGATCAAAGGGCCTATGATCAGGGTCACGTATGGTGTTCCTGTCCAAAAGCCAAGAGCTTTATCTCCCATTGCATCTCTAGAGCACACAGGCATGAGGGCAAAAACATCCCTGTGCATTTGTTCCCCTTCACCGGGCTCAGGGATCCATCGAGCTCCACTCACGCGCATAAATCCACCTCGATTTTTAAGACCCCAAGACAAGTGGCTTGGGCTTTTGGACATTTGTGACTGCAAACCACCACCATGCTTGCTGTGGGAATTTTTGCTTGAGATGTTCACACCTTTGCGTCACATGAAACTGAACTAAGAACCCTGGATTTGTAACATTTGTAGAGTAGCTGAGAGGTTGCATTGATTGACCAATACCAAGAGCACACCAGATAGTCTTAGCCTCAGACGTCATGCTGCTGGCTGAAAGTCTGATGCATATGGCACACTTAACTGGAAACATTTCAGGATTTTCAAAGTTGTCATCTGATTGGTTGAATTCTATAGGATTTCAAGGAGACGTTCGTGTCGCATTCACAGTCTGAATGGAAACAAAGATGCCGTGACGCAAAAACCCCTCATGGAATTAGAACGGCATCGTGTTTACAACTGTGACAATGAGCGCTTATCAGGATCAACTAAATGCTGGACTTATGCGAGACTACACACCACAAGACCAAAGCTAGTCACCCAGCATACATTCAAAGTTTTTTGTCATGTTTGTCAATTATCAGAGAAAATGAATAACATATTTCCTTGAATACATGTGAGTGTACACATCTCGATCGTTATTTATAAAAGTGTTTTAAAATATGTTCTCAAGGTAAAAAGTATTGTTTTTTTTACAAATATCTTGAATTATTACATTTATAAATATTATTACATTTGCTACATGCCGTTTTACAACATATACTAACCTTGCCTTACTAAAAGTTCAAATATATTCTGATATTTTAAAACACTTATTGACCTTTGTCTTTTTCTCTTTCTCTTCTCACACATGTAATGTAGCAGCTTTGTAGTGCTTGAGGGGGCTGTGCCAAGACTAGTGTTGAATAACTGCCATGCTTTTCCAGAAGACTGGGAACTAAACATCTCTAGATCAGCCTGGATTGCTTGTGAACTGTAAAAGCCATATTATTTTGAGTGCACTGAACCATTATTAGTGGTTTGCGGTTGTCAGGGGTGCCTCATTTTATGGCACAAATCTTTAACGGCTTGGTTAAAGGATGAAAAAAAAAAGTTCCACAATCTATCACCTCTTGAGGAATCTGTGCTCGAGGCTGTGTTGAGCAAGAGAGAAGCATCAAGCAAGTTACATCGCGGTGACATCAAGGTATTTTCAGACTTTCAGATTTTTAAAGGCTTCCACATGAAGATGAACGACACTGTATACAAACAAACTGTAAGGTGAGCTATTATTATACTGTTATGGAGAAGGCTTAAAACAATATATCTTTGTAATTGATGAAAATGTGGAAAGAGACAGAGCGAGAAGGATGGGTGTGGAAAGGAAGGCCATTATCAAGTTAATTATTTCTTGGCCCGAGGTCCTCTATTCTCCCCAGGATGTCTCCTCTGGAGAGCCAGGGAGGGGAGGCGGGGATAATTACTGCCATTTTGGATAATTGTGGTGATGTGGCGCTCGGTACAGCATCAGGCCGGGATAAAAAGCAGAACGTAGTCAGGGATGAGCTCAGGCCAGCCTGCATTCGGCCCTCTAGAGTTCCTCTAAGTGGAACGCCATCTAGTTCCTTTTCCCAGAAGCCCATTCTTCGCAGTACTTCCCTAAAGCAGTCCCGTGGCCTGAAAAACTGCCCTTCAGACTAAAATGTCTTCCTCTGAAGTGGTAATTTAAACAAACGTGATAAAATGAAATGCAGTCAGTGGATAAGTCCATGATTAATACGTTCATACATTAATTCTTTCCAGGGAAGACGATTTCTAGAGTACCTTTAAGGCTGAGAGTTGTGAACACAACTGAATTATCTTCCCAGCTGCCACAAAGAGATGCATTGCAAAGACCCTGAGTAACCCAGGACTTGTAAGTTCCTCCTTCTTGCTGACAGCTAACGTGCAGTTGATCCATTGCTCTGCTGGCGACAGGTTATTACTTAGACTACCATTCCCTATCTGAACTGAAATCCCATTTTTGAGCCTAAGCCTCACCCTAAACGCTCATCCCGCTTCCATTTATTTGTCATTACGACTGGTGCCGTGGCCGAGGCCATTAAACATCCTGATTGAGAAGAGAAAAACGTTTTGCGAGTGACGATATACATACAGCAGATCCTCATGCATGACATCAGTGAGATGTCTGATGGAACCTTGTTTCTCTAGCGGGACTTAATGATGCTGCAGCTTCCGACACTAGAGCATGTGCTGGTCATTCTGTGAGACAAGCACAACACCGTTGCAGTCGGGGTAAAATACTCCTCTCGCTCAAGGCCCATACACACACCCATCTGCTCCAACCCATAATGCTCAGAGTAATGGGCACCATTCATCAACCTGACTGCTCTTAGACACGGAACAGAGCAAAGAGTGGACAGCTGAGTGACATGGTCATATTAAAGTCTGTTCTGAGACTTACATTATTTGGAGTCTTGTGACAACAATGTCCTGCCTCTGTCCAACATAACTCCATTTAATCAGCTGCATGATCATTCCACGTCTAGAGAATCGTTGTACTCACACTGTTAATATCCTTGTGACAATTCTCAGATGTAAAACACTGTAAAGGCATAGACATATGAACAACTTGAAGAAAGAGGGACACACAAAGGCATGGGTCAGTGTTTCCTACAGTGCACAAAAAACATCTTTCTATGCAGTTGTCCTCATGAGCTTCAAGCAAAAAAACAAATATAAAGCATGACCAAGAGTATGATTCTTATGAAAAGGGTTTTTTTAAAGACGAATCCTTCACTGAATGAACTCACTGAATCACTGTTTCACAAGTGCTAATATAATTGTTTCTATAACTTTATGTAAAATCAAATCCAGTGTTGGGGATGCTACTATAACTTTAACTCAATTTAACTAGGCTACATAAGTTGTTTTTTCCAACAATTTACAGTATAGCATGACATTTTTTGTGCATCCTTGCTCATCCTCTCTAACATATGAGCCAAGTTAGTTTAGTCAATATTTCATATATTTATCAATAGTCTGTAACCCATCGGGTTACAGACCGAGCAGGACTCAAATCCTCAAATCTGGAGTCAGAGCGGGGCAAGAACGACCGGATGGGTTACATTGGTGCCTTGACCCGGATGAGAGTGAGGTTTAGGGGGGTGACTGTAATGGAGGCCAGCTAGGGAGAGCTGTGCAGGTAAACATCACTCCCCTGATCTCAAGAAGCATGCTAGAGGCTGTGGTCTTTAGCATCCACGTTAGCACGCCCGCCTCCCATGCCGGAGACACTGGTTCGTGTCCCCTTCAGATTTCAGTTTACTTGTGTAAATCATTTAATTATCACGGTTAGAATTTTTTATTTTGTCTATTGAAGACAAAAAAATCTAATATATATATATTTATATATACAGTATATAATATTGACTGACACTGTCCTTCTGCATTAGGAATGCAATGTTTTATGCAATTTTTGCCAAAAAGACTCATCATTCATGATGGCAGCCTCATCACTTGTGCTCACAGAAGAGAGAGGAAATGGCTTCTTCTCCACACTGTGTTCGTGGTAAGAAGTGTTTCTGGTGGCGTGCCTTCAGTCAGAGGGCAGGGAAATGAAGCGCAGCCTGCTGATGCTCTGAAGGAGCATTATGCAGCGGCATTGTGATGCGCAGTGCTGGAGTGCCTGTTCAAATGGAGAGCTTTTGAGTGCTGCAGCCCAGCTCTGATTGTGTGGCACAAAGCCGACACCACGAACACAGATGCATTAACCTGCATGTTTACAGACAGCCAACAATGACCCTCTGCAATCACCAATCGGTTAACAAAGGAGCACAGCTTTATCCACAGACCAGGTGGCCAGCAAATATGAGATGCTAACCGTAAATGAAACACCTAGCCAGATCATATGTGAACTTGCTGTCTTAATTGACGTTATCATAAAGAAACCATCTCAGCACAAGATATCCCACTTAATAATTAGTGCCCTTGAGGTTGTCTGAGGAGCTATACATAAAGCTTGATTGCAAACCACTAGTATGGGGTCTAATTTGGAGTTAACAAAATAAATATCTAATCATTTAAATTCATTTATGCAGGAAAAATCACTATGGCATTATTTTCCCCCAGTAGGTCACAGAAAGTTAATTGCTCTTTATTGTAGCCTGTAGCTGATAAACTTGCAGGAAAAGACTGATATGTCTCTCTGAAGGAAATAATAAGCAAAAGCATTTGACCTCATAAGCACTGTAGGCTGAACTGAAAAGCGAAATGGATAAAGAGAAAAGCATTAAAACCTCTTATGCTTGAAACATCTATTCAAACAGTAGGGCTTACTCCTATTTTGGTAGTGCATTTAATCAAGGTAACTGTACAGTCGAGACCATTGCACACCAAACAAGTGACCATACAAATGCTGCGGCAGAAGCAGGCAGAAAATACTCATTTGAAGAGCTGATGTCAGACACAGCGTTGCCATGACTACAGGGAATGAACAGGGAGCCTGAATCTTTAGAGAAATTAAAGGGAAGGTTTAGACAGTTTTAACATTTTACTTTTCTTACACAGAAAAGTAGGAAAGTCATTGTTAAAATAGTCCATGTGACTGCAAATGTTCAACCTTAATGTTATGATGCTATTTGTGCTCAAAAAACAAAACAAAAATAACTTTTTTCAATAATTTCTCCTCTTCCCTGTCAGTCTCCTATACGCTATTGACATAGTAAACACAGTGCAGCGATTCCGGGCTCTACGTCAGAACACCGACTTTGTATTAGCTGACAGCAATTTCATTTTTGGGTGAAGTAATTCGAGACCAATGTTTTGCTGACCCAAAATCTTGTATTGTATAGCCAAGTGTATAGTGTAAATGTAGATATCGGTCACGAAAAAAAACATGTAAGCAGGTCATCAAAGAAATATAGTCAACAAATCAGAATTGGAGACCTGCAGTGTAAATGCAGTGTAAATTGTCAATATTTACTGAAAAATTGGTAGCACTTTATTTTACAGTCCTATTCCACACATACTATGTACTTATAGTAATTACAATACCTGGGTAATAACTAGGTAATAACCCTGAACTTACCACTAAATCTAACTTTAACCCATGTATTTACCATATACTACCTAGTACTTTCTTAGGTAAGTACACTGTTAGCACACGTAAGTACACGTACAAAAAATTCACTAGCTATCAAATCACTTCTGTGTTCCCACGTTCAAAATTCACACCATGTTTGACATCAAAGACAACAAATGCCACTAGTTATCACATATGCGGATATGCTGAAAAATGAATGAGATCAGGGAGGTGGAGAGGATTGGTCTGTTATCATATATATGATTTTTTGTGCTCCACAGAAGAAACTCTGGATTTGGAGTAACAAGAGGGAGTTTTTAAGTGAACTATTCCAACAAATTCAGGATAAGCCTTAAGAACAATACATGAGACAGAATAAGGAAACGGTGTACAACGGCACGCAGCGAGACCATGTGGTCTGTTTCCACCCTCCTGGAATGAACAAACTTTGAAAGTTAAAAAAAGAATCAGCTTGAAAATAGAAACACCTCATTATATGAGACCTTCCGTGCAGCCTAGGTCAGCTGTTAAGACAGTGTGACAAAAGAGAGATGATTAGTAAGAAATTTTCACAGGAACACCATTTGGAGCCAAAATGGCTGACTGCTATCTAAATCCTTAACTCATTCTTTGTGCTTCTGAAGCATGTCGAGAATCATGCGTGGAAATCAACAACCTAAGTAGGTCACAGAGCCTTTCAGTGACTCCCTTTCGTATTTCATCAAACATGTATCAGTCTACAGCACACATATGCTTGACTACTGACTTTTTGATGGCTTAATTGTTCATGTGCTATTTTTCTCGCATAGGCTATGCCGAATAAACACAGCAAAGCTATGTGGGCAGGGAAACAGCTATTGGTTTAACTCAAATGCAAAATTAACGTGGGTATCTAATTGCTTCGTCCTTTTTTTTGCTGTCATTTTAAAGTGTTTCCGCCACCTTCTCAGGGTCACCTTCCAAATTATAAAAATATCTCTTCTCCATACATGCCAAAAACAGAGCTCTCAAGCATACTGTATATAACAGCTGCGACCACTGACTCTCCTCTTTCAGATTAATATTTGACGAAGTGTGCCAGTTGAGTCTTGATTACAGCAGAAGCCAAACCAGGAAAGAACAGGGCCTTGCATATACTGGAGCAGGTCAGATTTCATCATGTTATCCTACCCAGAATCCTCTCATCTCACTAGAGAAATTTCATAGAACCACTTCCTCATTTCCTGCTATACCAATCTCTTCCTGAGTAATGCAAAACTAAATGCCTACTTTTGTATGCCGTTGTCTGAGACTCAACTTGTGAGAACCACAGAGGTTACATGCACAGCCCATGGAGACAACGGTCTTGGTCTCTGGAAATATTCTGACAGCAGGCATTGGAAAGCTTGGAAACTAACCTCTCAGTGTTGTAGTCCTGTAGCCCAGCGAGGGATCAGGGATTTAATCAGCGGGTTCTGACGACATATGGTGTCATGATATGATGCCACACAACATATTACTGTCGGATTACATCGCTGTCAGCCACAGTTCGTGTCAACTCCGTTTACAGATTTACATTTATTCTGTCACTTATCGGTAGTTTTGGTCTACAATATCTGGAGAAATATGTTAGCATTTCCATTCATGCCAATACTTTTGAATGGCTATCAATGGAAGAAGAAAATGCTAGTCACTTCCACTTGAAGGAAACATCACCTTATAAGCCAAACAAGAAGTGAACCTAAAGTGGAAGTGAAGTGGTGGAAGTGAAGTGATGCCTGACCCCGCGTTGGGCGCCAAGCCACCACCCGCAAAACAACACACGTGATCTCACAACTGCTAGATTGACAGACAGTTTTGGGGAAAGTTACTTTTAAAAGTAATGTATTACAATATTGCGTTACTCCATAAAAAAGTAACTAATTGTGTTTTAATATACTAATTTAGTTAATTTTTATGGGACGTAATGCTTTACATTACTTTTGCGTTACTTTTTCTTATCTGGGTTGGGCTTGCTTGATAGTTTTTTAAGAACAAAAAAAGATGTCTGACATTTTTGGCAAATGGAAAGGCCCTTTCACACCAAAAGTGAAACGAATAAGCCTCAGGCTGAAGGAAATTCAAATTCACACCTGTACAGTAGAGGGCGCAGCTCAAACAAACCTTTCAGCTGCTAATATTTTGAGTTTGCATTTTTGTTTTTATTCATTCTGAGGAATACTGAATCTGTTCTTGTGTAAGATGAGTTAATGCATGTTCACATTAGTCTAGAACTACAATAACCATCATGTTTACACAGCGCACACAACACCTCTGCACCTTACTCTCAATTTCTCTCAACATGGGGTCAGGAGTGGTGTCAGTCAATAAATAGGAAAACAAATTAACTTATTTGAAAAAGTAACATTTTGTAAAGTAAAGTAATGAGTTACTTTACTAGTTACTTGAAAAAAGTAATCTGATTACGTAACTCGCTACACCTAACACTGTTGACAGGCTGGGTGGGGGAAAAAAACAAGGCCAGTCTCTCTCCGAGCTTACTACACAAGCTTTACGCAAGATACGATGTAACTTCAGCCCCTCACTGGATTACATAATCACTCTTTTATGCTGTATGTGAAGGTGATCTAACTAGAGTACTATGATGACAAGCCTACAGAGCCCAGAGGATTTTATTAATAATAATCATTTATGGCAACTTTAGAAAGTAGACAGCCATAATAAAGTCTAATGCATGACTTTGGAGCAGGAAGTACATACTGTTAACTCTTAAGGGCTCTTGTGTGTTGTTAGTGCCAGGCACTGGTAAGCAGCCAGGACATATCAGCGGGGTAGAGACACTGCATCTCCTCTGACTGAACCCACTGGCCATTCGCTAGCAAACTGTGTCCATACACACACACACACACACACACACACACACACACACACACATACACATACACATACACACAAAAACACAAAAACAGTGATGTACTTCTACTTCATACACACAACCTACACACTACAAGAGTACCGGAATAGCATGGCTGTCCGTATGAGCCCCCACATTTTGAGTCCAAACAAGCTCTGCAGCCCAGGGGGAAGATGTGCAGATGTATAATTTACACAGTTTGCTGTTGGATTAAGTAGATGGGATATAAAATGCACAAGTCGACATCTGAAATGTCCTCTTTACTGCAAGAAAAGCTAAAGACAAAATACATAATGGTAACTTTTTATTATATATATATATTCTTTTTTCAGTATACTGTACATCCATCACTGACACCTGTTAAGCCATATTATACAAGACATATTATATAAGACTATTATAAATGAGTAATTTTAATAACAACATATGAATAGTTTTATTTTAAGTACAGAGCAGCATGTAAAACAGTAAATAATCTAACAAATAAAATGTCTAGACATTTGTAACAGTTCTGTAATCTATTCTTTTTCATGGCTTATGCATTTTAACATAATTTATGCTTTTAATCATGAGTGAAAGAAAACATTTTTATTTTGATATTTTCGGCATGCAAGTTTATTCCAGGTGTTGACGTTGGCTTGCTATTTGCACAGAGTTCCCTAGTTTTGACAGTTTGAGCGTTAGAGAGTTAGGCTGGGTTAGACAGGTGAAGCCTGCTGTGTACAGAACAGACCAGTGGAGACTGAGAACATTTGGAAATGAAGCAAAGAACTCTGGGACATGTCAACCACTCTCCTCATTTACCCTCACATCGGCACGCATCGCAAACCGCAACAGCTTCCCCTGAGCAGCACAGGATAAGGGGGCGAGAGGGGTGTGAATACACCTAAAACATTCAGCTGTCTGTGTGTGTGTTGCTAAAAAAGATATTAATACCATGAGAGGCAAAGAAATTAGTTTTCAAATCAAAGAAGAGAAAGAGAGACAGAGAGAGGGGGGTGCAGAAAGTGTCTGGCCTTTAGATGAAGATTTGCAGTGACAGTATGGGAACAGAATCTTGTGTCTCTTCCATCATTCTGTACTGAGTCTCACAATTTCTTTTTCACTCTATAGCACCTTTTTTCCTCCATTCACTCTCTCTCCCCTGCCCCCTTCTGTCTCACCCTGGAGATCTGATGAGGATATTCCTTATATTTGATTTCTCTTTTTGCACAGCTCTGCAATACACCTACACTGCAAAACACATGTACATACATTCGGCCCCATTATTTTAATGATCCAGATACAATGCATAATATGTAGTATTTTTTTTTTTTTTTAATTAGTGTTAGCCAGTGTAGCCAGACATATTCTTGATAGCTTTGATGAGCTTCACCCATGCAGCAGCAACTAAACATCATAGTCATGTAGGAATGCATCGGAATTTCGGCTACCGAAAATTTTCGTCCGGAATCAGTGATTGAAACAGATGTTTAATTTCTGCTTGCTTCTCTGAAGGCACGTTTTGTGTTCAGCGTCTATCTCATGCACACAATGTGGATAAGCTACAACAGTTAAACATGTTAGCTGTGTGGACACTAGATCTGGATTGACAATATTAATTTCTTGATTTTAATTGGTAATATGGTTTTCTGTTGATGAGCAGTGTGAACATCCAATAACCAGATTTGTGCTTTGTTATTTTTGGTATGAAGTAAAGTCTCAGCTTTAAAATTCTGTCAAATTCAAATAATAAATGTCATTTTGGTGCTCTTTAATACGGCATGACAGATCGCTGTAGCTGCAGCACGGATCAAGTGCACGTGACCAATCATCTAATCTCCTCTTTACTACATCAAGAAACTACACAGGCGAACATCAGAAGGTATGTTGAAAGATACATTACAACTTATCAAAATGAATCCTGTCTCATGTAATCGCTCAATCAGCGTTTCAACCGAGGAAAGACATCAATAAAACAGCTTGAAGGCTATATAATGTCACTTCTGTCAGAAGCTAGTTATTTTAGTTTTTAAAATTTTAAATATAGATTTTTTTTCTTACAGAAATGCATCTCTTCACTTCAGAAGGCCATTATTATTACCCTGGAGCCGTATGGATTACTTTTATGATGGATTGTTGCACTTTTTTGGGCTTCTTGGAAAAGCCAGGATATTTTTTAATATAACTCCGATTGGATTCGTCTGAAAGAAGAAAGTCATATACACCTAGGATGGCTTGATGGTGAGTAAATCATGAGGTAGTTTTCATTTTTGGGTGAACTATCCCTTTAATGTTACATTTACCTCAAGAAAGCTATTCAATGTCCATAAACTCATTAGTTAGCCAAAAAATAAATAAATCTAGAGAAAAGCATTTTGCTAAATATATGCACTGTATTACATATTTATTATATTTTTACTATATATCTCTCATGACTATATGAATATGTTTGTATATATCATGAATATATGAATTGTTGTTTAAATGTTTATATTTCATCAGAAAACTGGAAATGATTCTGTTATTAAAAAGTTGTTATAAATACTGTCTCTTGTGCAATTTAAATGTTTGAACAACTCCGTTTTAGCTATTTAAATGTTGATTATTAAATAAGTTTGATTAATCAATTGATTATTCATTTATTATTTATTTTTCAGCTTTGGTTTTCGGCCAAGTGCATCCTAAATTTTCAGCTTAGAATTTTCATTTCAGTGCATCCCTATAGGCATGAACCCCTAATGGTTTCTGTAGAGGAACATAAGCGTATTAGTACATTCCAGTAATGGCAGGCACACAGCATGCTGTAGTGAAGTATCTGTGAGGAGGAGAGGAACGAGAGATAAGGAGAGAGAGAGAGATGGTGATTGAGAGAGTGAGAGAAATCGCAGGGAGAGGTTAGAACTGCATGCGCATGATGTGGGAGGAAGAGCGTGGGCACAGGAGAAAGCGGGCGCCCAGAGAACCGATGCATCTCTGTGTTTCTCTGTCTTTCTTTCTCTCCTTTTGAATGACTTCCTTCTCCACCAGTTCCACACTGCCTCATCTCAGGGATTTGGGCTGTCAGTCTTTCATCAGTCTTCTGTCTCTCTCTCTCTCCACCAGTCACCTCATTTTAATAAGGACGGTAATCATTAAAGCACTCCAGCATGAACCACAGATTGATGTAAAAAGAGAGAGGAAGTGGAAAAAAAATATTTCTATCTGCCTATCTTGCAGAAGAACAAAGTGTGCAGAAGATCATTGAAGAGGAATAACCCCTGACAACTTACAGCTCGTTTCATCATCAGTAGGGGAGGAAAGGGTCACAAATGTAGTGTGCACTATTTGATGTTTGGCATATTTGTGGAATTTGAGAGAGTTGGAATTAGCCAGCTGTTGCCATAGCAACAGTATACCTGTTGTGGGGTTAAACGATCCAACTGTGTTAAGAAGCGCTACACATCAATAACACAATTTTGTTGCTACAACAAAACAGACAACAAAAAAAGCCCAACGGTTGTATGTAGGAATGTAAACATGCCTGTGTGTTTGTGTGTGTGTCAGTGTTATTAAACACAATCCTGGTTTTCTGCTCAAGTCTGAGTTGTTTCCATGGTTACACCGCAGCTGAAAGTCATAAACGGTGCACTTTCTTAAATGACAATGTTTTAAATTGAAGGCAAGTGCTTGCAGTAGTTGTGTTTCTCCCACGGGAGCTTCTCCCTCTGGCCTCTCGATGTCAGACAGTGGGAAACCTCGGGATGCCAAAACACACGCCGCCTTAAGCGGCCAATTCTCACATTCGACATACTGTTACGATGCTGTTTTTCACATTCAGGTGCCTCAATGAAACCCTCCAAACGCTGAGAGACGAGAGTAGACGGGAAAGACAAAACAAGAAAAGCATAAACCAAATACTCTCATACACAATTGTGGTGATTTTAAACAGCTGAAATGTGAGCTGCATTCTAAAAATGGTATTATAGCCGTTCAGGTGCAGAAGTCCTAAGAGGTTCTGCATATTGTTTTCCATCTTGTTTTGTTGTGATCTTTACATAACAAACGTTGTTTTCTCAAGATGCCATCTGACATTTTCTTTAGATCTCTATATTAAAAAAAATTGTTTTACTGAAATGTTGACAAAGATTTTCTTAAGATCTCAACTTAATTGTCTTGTGATGGTCAAAGATTAAGTAAAGATCTTTACTTAAAAGGATAGTTCACCAAAAAATGAAAGTGACTAGTTTTGGTTCCCACTGACTTCAATTGTAAGGACAAAAACAATGGAAGTCAATGGGAGCCAAAACTGTTTGGTTGACAATAGGGCTGTCACTATCGATTATTTTGGTAACTGAGTAATCGTTGATTATTTTGATGATTAATCGAGTAATCAGAATTTTTGGAGGGTTTTTTTGGTAAGAAAAATAGACCTAAGCAAACAATAGCTTTAAAAAAAATGACTTAAAATACATATAAAATAACACTGAGGCAATAATATTTGGTTAAAAGAAAGTATCAAAAACAAGTAATCATATGGATTTGTAGAACAAAACTGTTAAAATACATAATATGATATACATAGTATAAACCAACTTATGTACATTATGTATTATTACAAATGCCTGCAGAGGGCACCAACGGTCTTGTGTTGTTAAACTTTACAGCATGACCAAACCTTTTTTAATATTGACCAAACAACATTTGATTCAACTGTAATTTCTTTAAAGAAAAACATGCAAACTCAGAGAGGGTTTAAACTTTTATTTTGAAATCGCAGTTCATGTGGAGCAGCATTTACTATGAACGGAGCCGCTCTGAGATGCACGTTACCTACACGCCTGTAAATAAAGCGCATATATAGTAAACGCAAGAAGCTTATTATTATTTAATTGAATCACAGCCTTTGTGAATTCACAATAGCACTATATAGTATGGTTTTAATACATTGGGCAGCCTTTTTCCCCTGGTATTGCTAATGTGACCACATCTTAAGTACTTAACTTTACCTCGTACCTCGAAGCCTCAAATCATATTGTTGATTTGAGGATAGGTGTGATATTGTTGAGGATAGGTGTGATATTACTTTTCAAAGTTATCCCACAATCTGGCAGATGTTAAAACAGGCAAAAAATTTACACTGAAGGAAGTACCTGAGTTGCATTTAGAGAGCAGAAGAGTTTTGGGATGACCTCTTTTGACTTAAATATAAGCAACCTCTCAAGCAACTTCTCTGACAATGATTCTAGCACTGTGACAAGAACTTTTACATGAGCAAACATCTCTCACATGCCATTTTGAAAAAGTAAAAATCAGTTTTTTTCTTTAATTCCGGTCTCTGTGTGGCCATAAAGTGCACGGTCTTTTGTTCCACATTGTTAAAAATCTGTAACGTCATTCCTACAGTACTCTCTAAATAACAAGCAAAAGAGTTCTGCATATCAGTGTGAGGCTTTTCACAAACACAGCAACCACAACTGCCTGCATTTGTGCCCGTTATAATGGAAATGGTTGCAGGCAAGACTCCAGACGCACAAAACATCAAATGCACAACCTCACTGAGCTCCATTCATTTGGAGTTCCTGCATACAAAGGTCGAACAGAGGACGTAAAAAAGAAAAGAAAAAAAACAATGCTGCCCAAACATCTCTCTCTTTCTCTCTCTCTCTTATTATCTAGGACTCACTCTTTTACTCAAGAAATGAGTCAGCCCACAGTGGAGGACCCCACCTTCAAGTCACACTGACTGACTGACTGATGTTTATCAGGTGCTAGATTTGGTTTAAGGCATATCCTTAATTTGACCTTAATTAGACAGGAACTCATCTGTTTTATGGGATGGAGCCAAAGAGCCATCCTCAGAAAAAAAAGAGTCTGACTTTGACTTTCAATCTTTGAATCTTACTTCGTACTAGCCAGGTGCTCATTAATACTTATGGATAGTGATTTTAACTGACCTTTAACCACAAGTCCTATACCATTTGTGCTACAGATATGACTGATACATCAAATCATGCTGCTTGTTGAGGAGAGGTGTGCTCTTATGTTATAAAGCAATCAGACTTTTTTTAACCTGGTGGATGATAAAAACAGGCAAAGAATTCTCTTAAACTAAACATATTTAGGCTACATATAGAATATAGAAACATGCTTAAAAACAGAAACTTGCTTTAAAAAAAAAAAAAAAACTTCATATTTATATACATTAGCACATCCCTAAAAATCAAATGCTGTAGTAAGCAGCATGCTAGGTTTAAGTACAGGAAGATTAGGGGTGGACAATATAACCAAAATCACAATATCAGTGATTATTTTGTGATAGAGATATAATAATACAAAATAGTTATTTTTGATGGAAATAAGGTTGTTCTGATGCCAGAATTCTAATATAAGTACCAGCCTAATATAAGTAAAAAGTTCACAAATCTCAAGACAAACAAACAGCAATAAAATAGAAACTAATTACAAGCAATAGGACAATTAAATAGAGTAGACCAAAATTGAATAAAGAGTGCTTAAGGTAAGGTAGGTCTATCTACTGTAACAGAAGTAAGAAACACTACAGTCAAAAGCAGTAATTTTTTTTTTTTTACAAAATGTTCGTAAAATGAACAGAAAATGTCAGGCACTGTGTAGGCTGTAGTAAGCGTACAATCACAAAGGATAACAAAAGGAGTCTTTAATAGTAAATTCCACTAGGAACACATAGGAGAATCACAGTGAAGAAGCTCAGGAAATAACCACGCTTGACATAAACAATACCATAACATGAAACAAAGGAAACTGAGGGCTTAAATACATGGGAGAGTAATCAACTGAACAGAAACATGTGCATAAAACTAATTAACAACCAAGGAAACTAACTAGAGAACAGGGAAAACAGAACCAAAACACAATGAAACTAAACCAAAACTGTTACATATTCCCTGTGTTTGTTCCTGAGCTTTTATGTTGAAGTGTTTCCTGTTTCTACTGCCATGCTTTGTAGTCTGTTTGTAGTCCATTTGTTTATTGGTTCCCCCTTGATTATTCTCCCCAGGTGTGTCTCGTTACCTTGTTGCCTTGTTACCTTGTTAAGCTTGTTACCCCCAGTGTATATATAGCCCTTGTGTTTCTCTTGTGCTTAACAACTTAAAATATAATCTGCATTTACAATAAAAAAAAATTTACAACTCTCGACAGAACTGTTTTTGCAGGTTTTAATAAAATGTTATTTAATTACCGTAGTCATAATAAGCATATTTCCAGTATGTGCCTCAGGCTTGCATTGTATCGTCATCTCACTCAGACTCTGCAAACTTTGACAGTCAGTTGGACCAGCTCATTCGGTTCTTTTTGAGTCCTTGGTAACCCTCAGCAAACTTTTACAGTTGGTTCAACCAGCTCATTTTAGTGCTTTTTGAATCGTACGTAGCTGGAACTAAAGTTCGATTCAGTTCAATTAGTGAACCGGTTCGGCTGGTTACTTCCTGAGAACGATTCATTCAAGAATCGAACATCACTACTCTGCACTTAGATCCTTGCCTCTGCCTGTTTACTTCAGCATATTACAAAAAAGAACATACATGTTACACTTTTCTGTTTTTCTACTCAATTTTTTTCTTACAGTATGAAGAAAATTATCAATTTATTTGAAACTCAAAACTAAAATTTAATAAATTAAAATGAAATAGTTGATTATTTATTTTTAATATATCCATTTATTTCTGTTTGAAAAGAGATTTATTTATTTACATTTTTTTTTTTTTTTTTTTTTTTTGAATTAATACATTGATAATTGATTTCTTCATTTGATTTTTAAGTCCTCCATAGTGGCTCTACTAGGTGTCACAGTCTCCAGCAGACCTGCTGCTGCTCTAAAAGACATTTGTGTGAGCGTTACACCCATCCTCAAAACTCACATAATGAGCACAATTCCCCAGATGAGCCAAGCCACACAGAGCTGCAGTATCATTAATCACCGGATCCTCATGGAATATGTGCCTGTGAAATTCTGAAGGAAGCTCCACAGAATCTGAACACCGGTCCCATACAAATCCTGCATCACTTGCATGTTCTTTCATTTGAAATATTTTGGTTTACTGGTTATGTTTTCAGCAACTAATACACACCTAGCACTATTTGTTCTATTTAGCACAAATTCATTAAATCCAGTCTGCAGAATTCCACAGATTTTCACCTAAAATCAGCACAAAGAAGTCTGCAGATACGAGAGACAGACAGAGAGAGAGAAAGTGTGACAGTGAAAATAGATTTCAAAAACAGAAATAGTGTGCAAAGAGTTTCTACTTTCAATACTCCCTGAAGATATCTTGAAATATTTGCTGTCTAAATTTATATTAGCCTCAGCTCATACCAGACAAATACTACTTGGTCAGCAGAGCCACACAACTCTTATGTGTGCAAAACCCAATAGGTAAAAGAAAAGTTTTCATTTGAACCATGAAGAACTCACCAGTTTCCAAAAAGAGAGAGTGGGCAAGAACTCCCCAGTGCTTGTGTTGGTTATCCGTAATGAATAAGTTAGTGAGAGAGACACTTGGGGCTACAGCATTAACAACTTACTATGAAATCTTAAAGTCCTGCAGCAAGCCTCAGATCTAAAAGCTACTCCGGCCGCAGAGCCCTCTCTCTTCTCTGCGCAAGTGTCAGCAGAGCTTCCTGTCTCATGATGCACTCGTGTGGAACCACTGGCATATGATCAGGTGGGTCTCTGTGTCCTACTTTTCGCTGCAAGGGTCAGGGGTCCTGGGCTGGGGAATTGCAAACATAGGTGAACATAATTCTGAGCTCTGTCCTGTCATTCATGACTGGATTCAGCTCACTGTGATAATAATTAGATCACGACAAAGTGATCAAAGTGACTAGACGGTACATGTAAAGTGTTTATTAAAGGGCACCTATTACCCATTTTTACAAGATGTAATTTAAGTCTCAAGTGTCCCCAGAATGTGTCTGTGAAGCTTAAAATACCTAACAGATCATTTATAAATCCATGTTGTAAATACCCATTTCTGACTACAGTCAAGAACAGGCTGTTTTCGTGCATGTGCCTTTAAATGCAAATGAGCAGCTGTGCCCCGCCCCTTCTCTGCGATCACAGTTCCTGCCTTAATTGGATTCTCTGCCAAATAAATACTAACAAGACATCTACTTGGTTTTTATTATCATGTATATCACGATCACTCTCAAGGATAGCATAGCTCTTCTTTCATCATTAAAGTTTATTATTTCCAGCAAGTTTTAAAGCAATATCAGTTTAAACTTCTAATGGATCGTTTTCTGAGCGCACTTATCTGAAGCACACAGACAGCTGCCTGTCAGACGTCAATTCTCGTGAGTAACTTCTCTTTCACATTTTTTGTTGTGTTTAAACTGTCAAATACACTCAAGGTTTTGCCAAAAACACACACAGTTCACATAAACCTGTTATGTCTGTGAACATAAACAGCAATTATATGTGTATATTAGATCTGTGGCGCATTCCTTTCAAAAATAAAACTAATCCACTGTGTTCAGCGGCTCAGATGTCAGGAGTAAATGAAGACTGTTATGTTCACTCTTACATCCAACAACAAAACATCTCACAGTTACTTACCAGACATTGTTGTCGCTACAGCTGCTCAAGCGTGGAGAAAATGGCAGACAGTGTACAACTTGTTGAGGGCGAAAACTATGGTAATACAGGACTGTCAGTCAGCGGCCGTGGGCGGAGCCTGAGCAGTGTGACATCACACTGCCCAGAGAATCAAAACAGCATGTCTAATGAGACTGCTTTGGTTTAATGGGGATAAAAAAAAGGAGTGGGTGGATTTTTATCATTGTAGTGTGGTTGCGTTCACACACTGCCAACACACATTTATGTCCAAACACCATGTAAAAGTGGATTTTGCATAATAAATGTTTTTATTGTACATATTTATTATTGTAGATAGTATACACTTTGATTGTATGCACTTAAATTAATCAAATTTTGAAAAAAAAAAATTCTATATTTTTATGTACGTCTTTTGATTTTGATTCATTTTCAGATTTTTTTTGACTGCAATACTTGAGTAGCCCCAATTGTAATTGTTAGTCATATTTTTACTCTTCCATGCATTTTAAGCTTATATTTTGTATATTTTAAGTAATTTATTCTACAAGTTAAATACTATATAAATATTTGTGTGTGTGTTTTAGGGGTTCGACCGATATATTGGCCGATTTTAGTCGGTGCACAAAGATTTACCAGATTACTGAGTGCACTGTTGGCTACAATTTTCCCCCCCTTTTTAATCATGTTTTTAACTATTTCTTTATTTATGAAAAATATAACAGGATTACAGAATCAAGAAGTTTCTATCTAAAGTATAAATCTACGGAGACCTGGCCATGACATGCAGGAAAAAATAAATATATCATGGCTATGAATTAACAATTCGTTCTCTTGTTTTAGTAATTCATGGCCATGATTTACTAATTCGTTCCTTCGTTTTAAAGGATTAGTCCACTTTCAAATAAAAATTTCCTGATAATTTACTCACCCCCATGTCATCCAAGATGTCCATGTCATTCTTTTTTTAGTCGAAAAGAAATTAAGGTTTTTGATGAAAACATTCCAGGATTATTCTCCTTATAGTGGACCAAAATTACAGTTTCAGTGCTGCTTCAAGGGGCTTTAAACGATACCAGACAAGGAATAAGGGTCTTATCTAGTGAAACGATCTGTCATTTTCTAAAAAAAATAAAAATGTATATGCTTTATAAACACAAATGATCGCCTTGCAAGTACTTCCAACCAGACCGCCTTCCGTATTCTTCAAAAAGCTTACGCTGTATGTCCTACACCTTCCCTATTCAACTTAAGGAACGAACGCGGCGCCAGTTCCGTTTTTCCTGTAAGTTGAATAGGGAAGGTGTAGGACATACAGCGTAAACTTTTTGAAGCATACGGAAGGCGGTCTGGTGGAAGTACTTGCGAGGCGATCATTTGTGTTTATATTTCTTAGAAAATGGCCGATCGTTTCGCTAAATGAGACCCTTTTGTCTCATCTGGGATTGTGAAGAACGCTTTGAAGCAGCACTGAAACTGTAATTTTGACCTTCAACCGTTTGGGGCCAATTGAAGTCCACTATAAAGAGAAAAATCCTGGAATGTTTTCATCAAAAACCTTAATTACTTTTCGACTGAAGAAAGAAGGACATGGACATCTTGGATGACATGGGGGTGAGTAAATTATCAGGAAATTTTTATTTGAAAGTGGACTAATCCTTAAGTAAATCAAGTGCACAATATAATAATTTGTTCCCTTGTTTTACTAAATCGTCCACACAATATCATAATTAGTTCCCTCGTTTTACTAAGATGTGCGCACAATCTATTAATTAGTTCCCTTCATTTAGTCAATCATGGCCATGTTGTATTAATTCATTCTAATTCATTTGAACTAAAACGTGGCCAATATTTAGTAAAATGAGGGAACAAATTATTATATCATGCGCACAATTTGCTTAAAATGAGGGAAAAAATTAGTAAATCGTGCTGACGTATTAGTAAGTCATGGGAACAAACTGTTAATTTTTTTCCTGTTTTACAGATTTATTTTTTATCAAGTTTAAATTATTTTTTGAATATTGATATATTGTGCAATAAATAATTTCTAATTTAGTAAATATGTAAAATATATTCGTTTTTATTGCAGCAATTGTTATGAATGTGTTATTTTCTATTATTAAATAAACAGTGAGATATCACATATAGCCTTACAGTATATATCAGCCATCGGTCACCCTCTCGAAGATATCAGCACCAATAAAAACTGCTGTCCTATGTAACTGCATATACTTTCTACAGTGTAGTTTACTAATTGTATTACGCTTTGGTGCCAAAGAATATAAGTGCTGAGCACACATTCTTGAAATAAAGTCCACTGAGAATAATATACTGACAAAATGAATGTAAGATTAAATTAGCTAATATGAAACCGGAACTGGAGGTGCTGTCATCAAGCAGGGTTATTTAGAAAAGAGAGGGCTTTCCTGAGAAAGAAAACCGCTGCAGGCAGGAGAAGGGTGCTGTATTTGTACTATAAAGCACACACGAGCAGCGGAACTAAGGCAGAAGATTTGTGCGAATTGGACTAAAAATAAATATACAGTACCATGAGTGAATAGGGCTCCGAATGAATGGAGCTATCCGATCAAGACATTGAGCTAGCCGCAAGATAACAGCCTGTACTGTTCCCCCATCTCCCATTCCCCATTCTCTTGCGCCATTAATCACTCGCCCTTTGGGGAGGACCCAGGAGCACGATATTTAGCTCAACAGAAGAAATAGACTTAACCACATCACAGTGAATTAGATCGGAGCAGATACAAAATGTTGTATCTTCTACCTGTTGTGGGTTGCTGGTTTCCAGCTTTTTGGGGATGGTGATTGCAGTTGCTGCTATCTGTGAAAAGGTCACCATCTGCAAAGGAACCTGGGATCAATGATCATTTCTGAGGAAATGTGCCTGCTAGATAGAAGCCATAATGCTTTATAAGAGTCTAAATGAATGCTTCAAGGTCACAACTTCACTGCTGAAAACCAGCATGTTGTGTTTTGGATGCTGGTGCTGCAAGGCACACTTGTCATAATATTTTACAATACTACTGTATTTTTGATCAAATAAATCCAGCCTAAGTGAGTATAAGAGACTTCTTTCAAAAACATTTAAAAGTCTTACCAACCCCAAACCTTTAAACGGTAGTGTATCTGTTTATGGGTCAATGACGTGACGGGTAATTTTTTGTCCAAAGGCCTTAATAATAATAAAAACAAAGATATAACATCCAAAGTATGTAAGGTAGTACAATTAGATCTCTTTTATTGAATCCAAAAGGTTTTAATTATATTTTGCTACATATAAAGGTATTTTAAAGATTCTGAAGTGTCAAAAGGTTATTCGGTTTAACTATCCAACGGCCAATGCAGCCATTTCATTTGTGATTAAAAAATATTCAAATGTAATAAATGTATATATTTTTTACACTGGCATGATTTTATAACATCATATATCAACATAGTGCAAAATGTTATTAAAATTATGTGTATAAGTCGTTTCTTTGTTATGAGAAAGAATGTCAGGTCATTCGGTACAATCACACAGGGAAAATGTTGTAATATTTTAAAAACTTGTACTAAGTATGAAATGTCTGATTGTCATTTTCCTAGCTAGCTAGCTAGATATCAGCCTGTTAACACTGTTTGAAAATATCGTCATTCGGTATAACCAAAAGTGTCATTCGGTAAAACCGAAATTTTAGTTAAGCTGAATGACTTTTTTGGTGAAATGATCTTGTAAAAAATTACAAAAACAGTGTTAATTGATTATAAAAACCACATAATCTCATTAACATGTAATACAACTTCAAAATTAATTATATCTCCATTATATATTTTTACAATTTTAAAAACCTTATTCGTCAATGACCCTTAAATAAAATATTAAATGCTGCTTAGAAGAATATTTTTTTAAATCCTTGTAACAGTCTGTACTGCACATTGCTCATTTTGAACTAGCATAAATTCTTATCCTTCAGAAAGCAGCAAATCAAAGATTTTTTTCCACTCTTGAGATCGAAGGGACATATTAGTATTAAAAGGTCACTGGCAGAGTTCAAACACGCTGTACTGTACCGAGGGCATTATGACCTTCAGTTTGAGAGTCTTCTTATTAACATAATCCTGCCCTGCAATTGCTATAGCCAATGACTTGCTGCCCGTCTCCTGTCTTATCCAGATATTTTCTTCTATTCCTCCTATTACTGTATTTTACATCAGCAGGAAAGCTTCTGCAGAGTGACAAATACTAAATAAAATCACTGAGGCTCACTAGTCTGAAAACTAAATCATGTAATGAAATCAGACTCATCACTACTGTATGTGTGCTGTTAAGCGACATTGATAAAGGCAGACCTCTTTGATAATCTCATTGCTGTTGGTTACACTGTTTGAACATTTCTGTCAGCTGTCTCTGCCTTAAGTGTCATACAACAACATAGACCTGCATTAGGTGTAAATTCACCTTGTTTGGCCGATGTGAAAAGGGCATGCTGACTAATTGCCTGGTCTTTGCAGGCTCCTGTGGTGTCTTTAATTCTCTCTAACCTTTACCAGAGATGTGTTCACCAACAGTGAAGATCCCAGCCTGTATATATGATCCTTATTACTCTCAGTTTACTTCAATATTAATAAACTGGTATACGTTTGTGTGTTATTTTAAGTATTGTAGTTATAGTAGTTTACAGTCCCCCTGAAATCAAAATTTAAGTTTTTTAGTTTTTAGTATGAACATACTAACCAGTCTTAAGGTTATGAATAAGCTGGTGTGCTCCAAAACAATGACAAAAATTCACATTTAGGAGATATAAGCATTCAAAACTTTCATGACTTTCATGACATCACAGCACACTTCCGCTTCTCATCAGATCTTCTGTCAAATCAAATGCTCTCTACAATCTACAGCGTCCCGCCCCCTACATTATAAATACATGCTGAAGCTGCGGCTGAAATCGGTCACTTCATTTACTATTTCATTTACATTTACTATTTTCTATATGGTGAATGGCACATAGTGCACTATATAGGGGATAGAGAACAAATAAATATGCTTTCCATTGAGGCGAATGAAGTCTGGTTTCACGTGTCACGCGAACCGCAGCGCACAGTCTGCACTGGTCCAGAGACAAGAGAGCACATAGCGGATCATATCACAAAACGTATCGGACCCATTTGATTTCTGCACAGTATGCTATATTTTAAAGTGATATGGAGGAGATTAGGAGGAAACTGAGGCTTTATCAAGTTCAACGGCTCTGGCCAAGCTGTAATATAAACAAAACGCTATTGTCTTTATTAAAAAAGGGAAGGAACTGTTCAATATGTCCTGACCTTATGTCTTGTGTCTTCCTGTTTTATGCCTTCCTGTCTCAGTTGAAATTATGTCAACACATTGAATAATGCTGCATGTTCCAAGGCACTTCAGTAGGCCTTTAAGTATAGTCAGTTATAAACATATTGACAGTTTAACTAACTTGCTCAGAATGATTCTCTTCAAACTGTTGCACCATCAAAAGCAGCTGAGAAAACTGACCACAGAAGAATAATAAATACTGTATGAAAATTTCAAACAAACATGGTTTTTTTTCTTCAGTCTTTCAAATAATAATAATAATAACAATATTGTAGACTCTTAACTCTTTCCCCTCCAGCGTTTTTTAAAAAGTTGCCAGCCAGCGCCAACATTTTTGATCATTTTGACAAAAGTTTCATGGCCGCCAGAATATTTTGTTGTATGAATATCTAAACATGCAATATATCAAAAAAACAAAACAAAAGACCCTCTGCTTAAAAAAAAAAAAAAGTTTTATTCTACCTTCATGCATTCTACTTATATCAACATTTTAATGTGGGTAAGTTTCATAAAAAAAAAAAGCTAAATTTTAAGCAAAAGGCTGAGACAAGTTTTTGTCAAAGACTACGTCTGGATCGAATTCACAACGACGATCAAAGCATAGATGGAGTAGATTGAGTCCATCAACACCCTCAAAGCTTGCACAGTCCTATAGCTCGTCCTGGGTTGACATTTCATTCGGTAACGTTAGGCAGTTTTGATTTATATGCCGTTTAATGTTTTATGATTGCGTTATTTTACATATGCTTCTGCTTACATATGCTATCAATTGTTTCTGCTTCTTCTTCGCCTGTGTTTTGATGCAGAGATTCTGTATTCTTTCAGAAGATGCGTAATAGCGCCCCCTACCATAAAACATTGAAAACACGGGAAGCCGTAAAATTCTGTCAACGGCGGGCAACCGTTGTCTCTTAATAAATGACGGAAAATTCTGTCAATGGCAGGGAAAGAGTTCATTTATTTTCTTGATTTATAAATATCAGCTAAATTAATATAATAATAATAATGTATTTTCCATCATACAATATTTTTAGTCAGTTGTGTCAATACCTGCTAAAATACCCCTGAAATGAAATACATGCATTGTACTACTGCGTTCTGACATTTCGAAATGCAACAATGCATGAAATTAAGCTTGCATAGAAAGAGGCATTTGCTTTTTACATACTTCCAAACAGCAGGCCTTGTATAAAACATTCAGTTTTTACAGTCCAAACTGACTGTAAACCATCGTAAAATGATAAATTTAAGTTTAAAACAAATGTATTTTGCTTAAAAATCAATACAAACAAACCAAAAGTCAGGCTCTGGGCAAAAACAGCCTGTGTCAACTAAAGTCAAAGAGCACATGCAGCGTAAAACACATGGTTACGGACATGCACGCAGAGCTGTGACGCTCTGTGGGGGAGGGAGGCAGGAAAACAGTGAGAAGTGTGAACCATGACTCCTGTAGGAACATGTCCACAGGCCCTACGGATTTTATCAGACCTGAGGAGTCACATGGGCCACGGTGATGCATTACACATTGACCCCAACCACACACACAAACACATACAGCAAAGTGTCCCAACCCCTCCCCGGCCCAAAAACCCAGTTTTCCTGCAGACATGTATGCAGTCTCTCTTTTTAATGTGGCATGGCTGCGACTCTGATGGTTAGTGGCAGATCCATCTCCCTGTGTTTCAGTATTTCCCTTTGATAAAGCCCGAGGAGAGAGAAAGAGTGCCAGCCCGACGCCTCGGCACAGGCCTTGCGTCCCGGTGGGGGGTGTTTTCCCTCGCTGCTGCCGTGGCAACGACATGTGACAGCAGGAGCACATGGCAAGAGAGCATCTTGGTAAACTCCCCCTGTGCATCTCCATTTGATCCTACCCTTATTCTGGACATCTACACATCCACGTTCATGAAAGAACCAAGACAGCCATTTACATACAGAATAAAACCTGGCTGGTGTGTTTTTACCGAAAGCCTCACACACACTTGGGTAAAATTAGCTGAATGTGTGGGCACGCACGCTGCAATGAGCTTGCTCATAATACATCACCCAAAAAAAAATCCCTCCCAACCAAAAGCCCTCCTACTCTGTATTCAGAAGATTAATCATTTAGCTTCAACAAGAGTTTTTTTCCTATCATTATTAGGGAGGGAAATGATTCCTCTTTGCAATTAGACACAAAACAAGAAAGAAAATGTAAATTTCGGAAAAGTAGTTTCTTGTATTGCGCTAATAAGGATCATTATTAGACATCTTGTGTGGGACTTTAATGATGGCAGTACAAGGGTCCCATGCGTGTCGGAATGGTGAATAGATTAACCTGGGCTGTGAAGCCACGAGCGGAGCATCTAAATAAAATATTCAGAGCAGAGTGCCAAGCGAACAGACTCAGGTCCCAGCGCCAAGCCTCCGCCGTCTGCCGCCCATGTTAATATTTCAATTACACTCATGAATAAATGAATTAAATAGGTCCTAACATTGTCCCTGTTCCTTTTCTGCAGGAATTACGGCATTGTACCAGATAAGTCTGGCAGGGGTGATAGAAGTTTTTTTTTTGGTTGGCCTCAAAGGTCTGTTAGAGAGGCAGCATGTTAAACATCTTTCTCTCAAGCACATCGTCACCCATTCTAGCAGAAAAATAGAGCACATATGTCAAGATGTTTCATGACACGCTCCGGCATGTCTGATGACCATATGATATGATAAACTGAGCTTCACATATTCTCATTAAATATAACAAGCAATTAGGAAATAAGATAAATATCTAAATGTTATTTACAGTAGGTGTGCAATCCTGATAAAGGATTCGAATCCCTCCAAGAGCAGCCATTCACTCAATTGAATTGAATAATTAGTCCAACCAAGTCTAACTAGTTTTCATCAAAACTGTTGACGGCGTGTCTATGAGCTTTAGTATTTGTTCATAATAAGCCTAATGATTAAAATAAAGGAAAATTATTTATTTATTTGTTTAATCTGTTATTTCCTTTGCTTATTTCAATGATAATTGTTGTGTATTAAGGAAATCTGAAATAGCAAATCTAGAAATAAGTACCGCTCTTCACATTGACTGACACATGGAGTATGCTATAAATCACAAAATTGCTCACTCAATATGGCAGATGTAGGAATGAAAGTTTTGCTTTTGAGTTTGGCTGTAAGACACGCATGACGAATGGAGTAAAACAAACTAAGGGCCAGATTTACTAACAGCTTGCGCCAGCACAAACCCACTTTTGGTGTTAAAAAACTACTTGTCGGGATTTATTAAAGACACGCTGTGCAAAATTAGCACTGAAAAGGCATGGACTGACTTGTTTTTGTGGCTGACCTTATAGCATATGCATTTGTAGGAGTTTCCCAGCAAAATTTATGGGAGGAGAATATATAAATGAATCACGCAACGTGATTTACTAATGTTTGCGCTAGTCAATTTACTGGTCTTTGCGCCATTATTTAACGCCCAAAAAAGAGCTTGTCTTAACCCATTTTGTGACATGGCTACAGTTGTTGCTGCTAGAAGGAGACACCGCAGATAACAGAGAGTGTGTGGTAGAATGGAGAAAATATTTTCCACTCGTATTAATTTCTTTGGAATACCAGAGGAAGATGTTATCTGTAAATTATATGTAACAAGTTGCGCCTGTTTCGACCCGCACCTGATGAGCATCAGCTCTGCTTATTTGCGACCCAGCGCTAATTTGGGTAGACTGCATTGATCATTATGTAAATGATTTGACTGCATCTGTTCTTTAATTTGTGCGTTAGCAGTAGGTCACGCGCAACACTTGCCACTCCCATCGGCGCATTTGTGGAATTGCACTCTCACGCTAATTTGCCCTGTTTAGTAAATTTGGCCCTAACCGTTTTTAATAATAATTCCAAAGGTTAATCACACACTGTAAAAAATATTTTCATGATTTGTTATCACATTTTTTCTTTTGTCAAATCAACTTAGATAATTAATGTAGTTTTAGATAACATAATATTTAGGGTGACCAGACATCCCGTATTTTAGCTCTATTTTTAGTGTCCCGACTTATTAGGAAAAAATCACGTTTTGTCCCGTATTTTATCTTTCCTAAAATTTGGTGATCATAGGTGGGTGATCATAGAACGAGTCAGAACAGCCCAATCAATTCGTCGTAGAACAGGCGGAATCGCGCTAAATAACACACACCAGAAGTGCTCTCTCTCTTGCGCGCTCTCTCTCTTTTCATGCACGCGAGCCTAGTTCTCAGACAGTGCGCGATCAGTTTTCCTTGCACCTGAATGGTCAAATGCACAGACTGTTGTCATAATGACCATCGTGTGGAGTATCTCATGCAAATACAGTCGATTATGGCTTAAGTGGACGTAATCAGGTGGGTCAAAACCGGATATGTGTCAGTATATTGAATGAGGGGTCTTAAAGGGACAGTAGCCTAATTAAAAATTTGTCTGTCATTAATGTTAATCAAACCTACTGTATCTGAAAAACAAGTTTATTTTTTAAGTTTATTTTTTTCTCTGTCGTATTTGTCATATTGTTTGTAATTTGTTTGTAAATGTCTTTTTTAAGTTAAACCAACAATTATTTATTACAGTGTAATAATATACACAACCACATAAACTGAAACAAGACCAGACAATAGAATACAGGAAACAGAGGGCTTAAATACACAGGGAAAGATTAATTTAAACTGAACAGGTGTTCCCTAATTAAGAACCATGGAAACTAACTCGCAAATAAGGTAAAACAAGAACAAAACACAGAGAAAACTAAACCAAAACAGGCGACACATGACAGTAGTATTACAAATATTATTACAATTTAAAATAACTGTCTTCTATGTTAATATATTTTAAAATTGTATTTATTCCTGTGATGCAAAGCTGAATTTTCAGCATCATTACTCCAGTCTTCAATGTCACATTATCCTTCAGAAATCATTCTAATTTTAGTATTATTTGATGAATACAAAGTTAAAAAGAACAGCATTTAATTTAAATAGAAATTATAACATTATAAATGTCTTTATTGTCACTTTAATGCATACAATAAAAAAGTATTTCTTTAAAAAAAAACAAAAAAAAAAACATACCGATTCTGTAAAATTAAATTATTTAACGCTAGTGTATGTTGGCCTTAAATGTCAATAGGCAGCTCACTAGGTTTTGGAACAGATTTAATAACTGAGCATAAAAGCTGAACTGCCGAACACTTTTGGGGTGCACATGATGTTCTTGTGTATTTGCGTTACTTGTCTGAATTTTCAGGCCCTCCTCTGCTGTCAGAACTCATTTAGCAGTTTCTCTCAGGCTTCTAGACCTTTCCGCTGCCTGACATAACTGACATTTACATTTGCCCTCTATCAAAGAAAGAGAAACAAGGGTTTAGATCTCTCCACTCCCATAACAATCTCTCTCAAAAGGGCAGCAGAAAAATGACCATCCTCACAGCAATCTTATCAAGCGCTATTTAATCACGGCGGTAAGAGCGAGGGAATCCATTTTCCAGGTTGTCAGCGTCACAATGGGCCAAACTGTCCATTCTCAGTGGGAGAAATGACACAGCACTGGTTTGAATGAACTCTACATTTCACTCGTCACAGCTTTTCCTTCTTTCTTTGTCGTCGCATAATTGTTTTCTTTGTGCGCACCTTAACGGAATAACACAAAACGTGACCATTTATTGATGTCGCATTTATTGGTGCTTCTTGTCCTTGGGGTATTTCCACTTCAAAGCGGTGTGTGCAGATAAAACAGAGAGTGGAGGAGAAATGCTAATTCATACAGTTCAAAATGCAGGCATAAAGGACAGGCAGGAATCAATAGAGCTCCCCTGCGCGAGGGAAAGTCAACAGAGCAGAAGAGTCCAGTGCCGAACACATAAATAATATTTATGTAGACGGCAGATCCAAACAACCAGGGGAGCATGTATAATTCTGATTCATACATCTGAGAAGCAATGATCTAGTAAATTTGAGACTCGCTCATTTATTTCACACGAAGAGGCTCAGGGGCAACAGGTCGCCACCGGTGATTGTTAAACCTTATCTGCGTGATAACCATGGTTAAATGTAAAAGCACTGTTGTGATGTTTGCGGACAAAAAGGTTTGGGGCTCTGAACACAGTTTGTTTGTGTCTGTGGGACAAGGGCAGAATCTGTAATAATGCTGAGGTGAAAGAGAGCTGATTTGTTAGACATTCCAGTGTTATTCTAGCTTACTAATTGCTGTTCTCTCACCTATTGTCTTCAGTCTACCTGATGTACATTTTGCAAACTGAGGGAGAAACTACAGAGCCCAACTAACTGCTGCAGTTTCTGAGAAAAAGGATTTATCAATATAGTAATCTTGTTAGTGATTTAAAATGTGAACGTATTAATATTCCAGGCTCAATACAACTTTATCTGTTGCCAATCTACCTAGAAAAGTATTTAGACAACAGTTTAAAGCTTAAATAACACAGTTTTTGTCCAATCAAATGCTTTTAGAACCAGAACGACCAATAACACTTTATTTTGATAGTCAACTTTAGACATTCTACTAACTATAAGTAACTTTGCAACTACATGTCAACTACCAGTCATTAGAGGATTAGTAGTTCATGTTTAATTACTTTAGTACTAATTTCTCACTAGAAATGAAATCAAAAGTTGAAAAAATGGTTCAAAAACATTTACACACAAACTGACCACCAACCTCAACTTTCAGATGTCTTTTTTACTTTTTAGCTTAACTGTCAACGAATCAAATGCACAGAAAGGCTACGTAAACACTGCAGCTAAATTCGGTTGTCAGTTCACCTTTTAGTGCTTAATCGCGTTCTGTACACACACAGTTCAGAGCCTTGACTCATTCGTGTTTCCAGATCTTGCTAGAAAAATCAGCTAATAATGTGTTGCTAATGCTACACAAACTATGTTCCCGTTTGCAAGTCAGACAGCTGTCTTCTAAAAATCAGTATCCTTAGAAACGTTTTGAACAACTCAGAACGTCAGTTTATTTGGCTATATTGCTTAAATCTACCCGATTTTTCATACCAACAGAAAAATATATGGGATTACCTGGCTTCTCTTGAGACTCCCTTGCTTCAGAGCAGTCATAGTTAATGGTATGCTAAAGCTCACCGGCACATTGACGTGATTGGTTACAAGGTAGTTTGTGACATAAGAAAGACCAGCGATTTCAAAGGTTTTTAAAACTGTCTTTGGTTCACTGCAGTTTTAAAGAGAAAATACTCAGCAATGGTACTGACTTATGAATTTGCACACAGTTTGTCTTAAAGCATATTAAAAACAACACATAGATATATAAACAACATTAAAAATTAGATTTTCACCACACAGGGACTTTAAAGATGGCATTTTACCCTTTTTCTAAATGAATGTTATTGGTCTTATTGTGCATTATTCATTCATGCCTTTTTTCATTTTTAAAATTGGTTTTGACCATGCCTTTAAGTCAAAATATCATAACCCCGCCCCTTTCTTACAATCGGCTACAAGCTTGCATTCAGATCTGCCTCCATCCAATCAACAACCGATGGATAGAACCAAGTCCCACCCTTCTTTTTTTCTTTTTTGACAATCCAGTTCACCTGAATGTACGTCACAATACAGAAGAAATGCTGCTCAATGCAACACAGAATATGCTTTCTCATGAAGACCAACTATCAATGTAATACTTTGTAACCTTGAATAGAACATGCATAGAGCAAAATATGCTCTGCAATTGTTCTAATGGGTCACTGATGGCTCCAGGAAGTTGCCATTACAGTTAATCTTATCTAAAGTGTTCTCACTGATGAAGAAAACAAGGCAAACCATAACACCATATAATTGCCATGCAGGCATCTGGAATATGAAGGAGAATTAATATGAAGTATGCACCCAATTTCTTTGTGAAACATCTTATGGTCTGGAATGATCCAGCACACATAAAGTAATGAAATAACAATCACTTCTATTAGATTACAGAAACTGACAACCTTCATGCTCCATCTACCAGCAGAACCACAGTCTGTTTCATTTCAGATATCAATCATGCTAAACTGAAGAAAATCTGTTCATGTGGGGCAAAATCTGGCCAAAAACTTTATCCGTGTCAGTAATAATAAAGGGTAAGAGGTTCTCAGCCTTGAACGCACCCTCAGGACTTTACTCCTCCGTTTAATACAGCCTGTTCACATAAGGACTACATTGAACCAGCCTGTCCGCCCTTTTCAGGACTTTGTTAAATGTTGTCAGAAGCCCATCTACAAGGCGTCTCTGCAATTATTCATCCCACCATTTTGTGTAATTATAGACTGTGAGACAAGCGATATGTTTAGCTTATGGTTCAGTGCTTTTGCTCAGAACTTCTCCCTCCCAGTTGTGCGATGCAGTATGCCAAGAGCTTTGTGATGATGAACTTGCCAAAACTGTTGGTGTTCTGTGTCCTTGGCCAAAGCCCAAGAAACTGCAGGAATCCTAACATTACTTTATCTGTAGTCATCAAATCAATATGAGCAGAAGGGGCATTTGAATGGCAGACCATTTCTCAAGGCAAAAGAGGAGGAGACATTAAGACTAACATCAGAATTCACCTGAATCTAATCCCAGTGGTCTCCAATGTCATTTGTACTGTGAGGGTGACTGAAAAAAAAGTGGAAAATGATAAGTCTGATATACAAAACATACTTAATGTCTCTGAAAATAATTAAAATATGCAATTAATTAGGTGATTTAGTAAGTTTATTCAGTGAAGGATTCTGCAACTTGCTAGTTTGTGTTTCTTTTTGAATTATTCATTAAAAGATTTAGTTCTTAAGGATCATTTGTTCTTGAAACTGACTACACTGGTCAAGTTGTATGTTTTTGAATCACCAAAAAGAACTGGCTCAAAAGAGTCATGAATGTTCATGAATTGAATGCTGGCCACGCGGTTTGTTCTGACTAAAAATATCCGGCTCAAAAGAGTCAATTGTTTGTGAATCGGACTATGCTGATCACACTGTATGTTGCTGATTCATAAAAAAAGATCCAGCTGAAAAGAGTCATTAGTTTGTGAATCAGACTTCACCGGTCACTCTGTATGTTTTCGACTGACTAAAAAGGATTATTATTATTATAGCTCATAATAGTCATTCTTTCAGGAAACAGATTACACTGGTAAAACTGTATGTTTCGATTTACATGCGGCTTGTGAGGATAACAGAATGGAAAGATGTGTTTTCTAGCCATTACTTTGCAGTAAACTAACTTTTTATCCCATTACATTCAATTCAGACTACAAGCTCACAACTCAGTAAAACATTTTTTTGCTGCGCTGCTGTAGATTCAGCAGCAGTGGAGCATCACTGACTGAAGTGCAGGAAACACTGAGGACCTAAACTGTAGAGGACCTAAATTTGGATTCAAGTTGCCCCTTCAAGTGTATGTGAACAACACGCACATGATTCAATCTCAAAATTTAAGAGGCACAAATAAAATTGTGTGTAACTCTACCAGTTGAGTTTGCTCTGCACTAAACAGTACAACTTACTTAATTAGCTCAGCTATCCACTGCAGCCATACTGGGTATGGAGGGTTGACGTGTAAAGCCCTTGAGTAATTTTAGGCAAGAGAGTTTTGGGGTTTAATAAATGAGCAAACTGCACCATTACCACTGAGGCCTGTGGACAGCAGCTTTCCAGTAATACTTCATTAGATAGAGACTGGCCTTTTTCTATATAAGCCACCCCCATCCATCAGGCACCACATACCGCTCTGTGCTCAATGGCCTATGAGATTGTCCATTTAAGGATGAACCCACTAAAGACATACTATGGCTGGAGAAAAAGATTGCGGCAACTTACACTCAGGCTTTGCATTTCTTTGCAATAATATAATGTGAATGGATGTGATAATGAAAGATAAAAAAAAAAATAAAAAAAACGATAATGCTTCAAAACTAGTCAGTAGATTCAAAATCAACTAGTCACCTGACCAACCAGTCAACTAATGAGGTCTTAAATACAAATAAGATGGTTTTGGTAGGACTGGGTTAAAAATATTGAATTCTCAATTTTAATCGATTTTCATTTTGAAGAACCAATATCTATTCTTAAATCCCAAGAATCAATCTTTCAGTCTATGCTGCTTTCAGTTGATGAATGAACAGAACAATGTAGCATACCTCCCATCCATTAAATTGAAATAAGCTTTGTGCTTTGTTACTTCTGATATGAAACAAAGTCTCAGCTTTCAAACTCTGTCAATTTTATTACAAAATTCAAATATTAAATACTGTTTTGGCGCTCTTTAATGTGGCATGACAGATCGCTGGCGCCTCAGTTCAAACAGAACACTTCCACTTTACTACTAGTTATAGCACAAAATAAACATGAATGAATATTAGAAGGTATGTTGAAAGATACAGTAAAACTACTGAAATCCATATCATGTCACATGTAAGCGCTAAATGCTAACCAATCCCATGCTAACCAACAGGGCCAACTAACCAATCCCAGTCCATTACATATTTCCGAGGGAGGGGCTTCATAGAACCAGGAACTCAACAGAGCGTTATTAGGAGAAGGGAAACAGCGGTGTAGAATAAAGGTAAAATATATGAAAAATACAGCATTTTTTAAAAAACGAAGCATTAAGACATGTTAAACTGCGCCCCATAAACACAATCAAGCCTAGAAAAAAAAACAGTGAACCGCCCCTTTAAGGTTTCAGACATTTAAATACACATAAGCACCAGTAAAACAATACATTTAGAGTTTGTAAAATACAGACTGATGTCAGACATCAGTGGAGGCACTCCACTCAAATATCCATTCAAATATAATTTGCCGATGTTTATTCATATCAGACACACATAGTGGGCTAAAGTAACTATAAAGTTTACTCTATTATTCTTTCAGTTGACCTTCTTTTCAGAGGACTCTGCGAACTGCAGGGCAAACTAACATGGCGCTGCCCATCTCGCGTTATAGCTCAAGATAAAGATAATTTATAAAGGTTTTTAAATGACAAAACACACTTGCACATATTTGAGAATTAGAATATCAGATAGTTGATGACATGGTAAGCAAGTTTGTGAATATTTTAAATAAAAAAGGAAAAACAAAATAATAGCGATCCATTTGTCATACATTGTTATTGTTGCTGCGGTGTGTTACGTGACAAGCATTATGCGTCACCATGGTAACAATAAGGACAAACGTTCTAAAATAATGGTTAGCTTAAAAAAAACTCACTCTAGGGTGTCAGCTAGAAAATCTTAAACTCATGCTTGAAAGGGTTAATATTATAGGGCTGTACCAACTGGGGTTCCCTGCAGTGGTGCAATCGGGGCCATACGCACGTATACGCCACATACTTACTTTTTGCCCTGGGCTGTTTGCGTATTACGACTTCTAAGGATCAGTATTTGCGTATACCCACTTGTGTTTTTTGCTTCGAAAGTCCATGATCTACTGTCATGTTAGCTTCCACTTTAACTGTGTGTCCAATGCTGTTCTGTAAACTCGCGATTCTTTGTTGTAAGTGGTGCATTAGCACTTCTATCATTCTACCTTTTCCCATCCATCATAGACTAAAAAAACAGGCTTGACTGTGCATGTTCACGCTGCAGTGAGAGAACTCCGATCAAAGCCGCTCTGTGTTTTGAGCGGTGCATTGAGCGCAGTTCTCTCACTGCAGCGGACACGGCGTGAGAAATATGGTGGTGAGTGAATAAGAATATTAATTAATTGTATATATCATGCGTTCAGAGCTTTTATAAGCACTAAGTTCGCGTACGAACTGAAAAGACCATCAGCGCAGCCCGGTTTATTTAACGCATTAGTGGTGCACAATTCACCCTATAGCTATAGGCCTATTTTGATCTTATCACGCTACAAAAGTGTGATAAGATTTCAATGAGCCATTCCTATCGTGACACTGATGAAAAATAAGCGATCAATTTGAATTCTATTGAGAGTTAAACACTTCAAAGCACTATAGAGAAAGTGAAACATGATCTAGAGACTGGTGAACAAAATGAACAAAAGACTGATGAAGAAAGGAAAAAATATCATCTTGCACCAACATTTATTAGAAAGCTTTTAAAACTATTCATGACCCTCCTTTACTAGAATGTATCACGTTTTATTGTATTAATTGTGGTCAATTTGGCTAACTTGTAGAATTTATAATCTATTAAGGGAATATATTTTCACTAGATTTATATTACAACTGTGACATGTTGTAGCTATCGTTTCTATATGTGTTGGTTGCTATTTTTCAAATGCTATGATAAAAAAAAAGAAAAATGTTATAGTCTGACTTCTTATGGCACATTGAAGTAGAAACTTCTGTGCTTAAATAATAAAAAAAAATCATATAAACCATGATGCAATTTCTGACTGTTAGTATACCACTGTTTAATATTTTTATCATCATTAAAATGATGAAAGTAAGAAATAGTCTCAGGCAGACACGGGCATGCAGCGTAGGTTTCGTTTCGTTTAAAAAAATGACGGAAAGATGAGAGGTTTTAAAACCTTTACAAGCAAGTGCTGAGGGACATTATATGAAATTATATGAACTAAAGTATGGAGGAATTCTATGAATGTATCTCTGAAGGGAACTGACTGACAAAAGTCTTTTCATATTCCCTCCATGTAACGCGTATTATAAGCAGTGCTGCTTTGTTTACAGAGGTTACCAGGAAAACAGCTCTATTTTTGCTGTTCCATAAGTGCCACCTACTGACAAAGAGTGGATTTAAATTTTGATTCAGCCTGGCTGCGGTTTTTATTTGTGAAACTCAGACCACATTTTTATGCGCTGTTGCTGTAGTAAATTTTTTACCTAATGTTCAAACCAAACCTACACCCTTGAATAATTGGCTTTTATATTGCCACTAATGCCAAAGCAAATTTAAAAAAAATATATATATCTCAAAATATTTATTTCATATGAAGTTCGTTTTAGCACCCACTTGAATAAAATGAAACATGAAACAAAGCAATGGATATAATTCCAAAGCAACATGTTTAAATAATAGTCATACTTATTTATTTGTTTTTAATTAAACAAATGTTATTAGGAAACAACATCATAAAACACATTTACTGTTGTCATTTTTTTTTTTTTTTTTTTTTTTAGTACACCACTTCTTTTTTAGGGCTATACCACTGGTTCCCTGTATAGTTTACAGCATTAGTTAAGAGATATTTTTATCCTTAAAATTTGCCTGTAAAACGTACTGTACCTGAGAGGCCCCAATTAATCAATATCATGTTAAAAAGCTTATATAAGTAACTGTATACAAATTTTGTTAAATTATAGTGTAAATATATAAATAAATAAAATATTATATTGTATTTAGAGAATATACTGTGTGTGTGTGTGTGTGTGTGTGTGTGTATATATATATATTACTAACATACAAATTATATATATATCATATAAATTATAACATAATATTTTTAATTTACATTTTTAAAATCGCTCTTTGAGGAAACACTTGAGGAATCAGCACAGTTCACAGTGTACTAAAAGTGTGAATAAGAGTGACTGGATGAATGTGTGAGCAGTGGGTTTGTAGTGGTACTTGTCAGCATCTGCCTGTGGACCACCACATTGTACAGCTGTGACCAGACCATCCGCCCATCCCAAGAGATACACATCCCATGGGCTTGCCTACACCATTTATGCACATACACAGACAGACACACATTTTGTCTGTGCATCAGTGGCTCCTTCTTTGCTGTCCAGGAATTACACAGGATTTAATGTAATTAGAGGACTGACAAGGGCAAACTTTACGCTTATTACTCAGCGCTCGCCCCTGGAGAAAGACAGCATTCACATGGCATTTGGCCAAGCTCTAAAGACAAAACCTAAATCCTCTCTTTCAGTTTGTTTACAGTTAGAAACATACATTATGTATCAAATTAATATATAGGTGTTTTTCATACTATCCATTTATTTGCATGTAATATCGTTATGAAAAAACACAGATCAATGCTTGTATCTATCATGAAATCACAGAAACACACAAACGCTAGTATACAGTTTATAGTCTACAAATAATAAAATGAAGAACGCTCACTAATTAGGTTTTCTAATATGAATCTCATCCGTTCAGACGTGCTCTTAGACAAGCCACACTCAAAATAACTGTGTGGGAGGGTCGAGGTCTGACGTTCATCAGTTCAGTTTCAACCAGAAGCCAGACTCAAGCTGTGTCCATTTTTCCCACAGCGTTTTGGAGGGCACTGAGAGAAATCAGCTTGGAAACATCCCCACCCCCAGTTCTCCTCTTCTGGCATCCAATCAGTCCCTCTCCTCACTGCCTTCAGCAGCAGAAACAATCACTGGGCAAACATTTGTTTTGAATTTTTGGTACAAGCCAGGCCAGTACCTTTTGAAACACTTGCAAATGTAGCCAGCCAGATAATCAAAGAAACGGATGCCACCTCTAAAAACAGCTGCGGAATGTGTTGGATGAGCATGTCCATGTGCACCGATACTAAATACCCTTAGGAAAAAGAAGTTTATTCAAGTGTGCTATTAGCATACTTCTTTTAAACCAAAAATAAAGTATACTTTCAGTCTACTTTTTATATACTTCTCAGAAATATACTTTATGTACTTCTGAGAAATATACTTAAAATTGCACTTAAGTATACTTGATTTATACTGACAGAAAAGTCTAAGTATATTTGACCTATACTTGGACTCAGTCTTTTGATAGAGATATACTTAAAAGTATATTTATAAACATATAGTATAAAAGTACATTGTTTGAAAATATTGATTTATAAAGAAAACAGATATATTCCTAATTCTGAGTATATGAATTTTTGTGTAGGCTAGTCCACTGGTAGTGTACATAGGAATTTACTTCAAATCTACTTCCCTCTTTCCTCGCCACTGACTGAATTTTCAGGCTATGCGGTAGGGGGCACTGTTACGCATCTTCTGAATGAGTACAGAATCTCCGGATCAAAATGCAGGAGAAGAAGAAGCTGAAACAAGCGACAGAAGATTACTCACGCAAATGAAAAATAAAGCGATCATCAAACATTAAACAGCATATAAATAAAAACTAACAAACGTTATGTGGACTATGAGGACTATGAAGCTTTGGGGGTATTTATGGACTCGATCTACTCCATCTGTGTTTGATCATCGTTCTGAATCCCATCTGGACATAGTCTTTGACAAAAATGCAATTTTCTCAGCTTTTTGTTTAAAATGTTTTCCTTTTTTTTTTTTAAATGAAACTTAAAATTTAAGTGTTGATAAAAAGGATTTATTAAGCTAGAATAAAATGTTAAAGGTATTTCAAGTATAAAATATAATACCTAAATAGGAACATAGTAGTATACTTAAAGTGCAAAAATAATATATAAAAAGTCAACTATAAGTGTGATATGTTCACTTAAAGAAAACTTATAAGTATACTTGCACTAAACTAGTAGTTTACTGAGAGTATATTTCAAAGTGTACTTTCATATACTAAAAATGTACTACTAGTATTAAAATAGTTTATGAAACTACTTATAAGTTCACTTGAAGTACAGATGCAGTACAAATGAGAAACGAAGCTGTGAACTAGCAGTGTACTTAAAGTTCACTACTGTCACACTTATAGTACACTTAAACATATACTTCACTTGGGCCAGTTTAGTCCCAAGCGGTATTAAAATAGTACACTTACAAGTTTACTACTAGTACATTGATATACTTTACTTTATGTAGTATAAAGTATATCAGTATATATATAAAGTATATACTTTATGTAGTATACTTACTAAATAAAGTATACTTAAAAATATACTTGAACATTACTTAAGTATACTTGATAAAATGAACTTGAAGTATACTTCTTTTTCGTAAGGGTACTGGTGCATTTTGTACTTTTCTAACCATAAATAAAGCATCTGTCAACCACAACACAACCATCATTTAAAATATGTCATTTAGCAAAAACACAGTCAATAATGCTAGGATTACAGCTAATCCATAACACCTGCCAACATGCTACAGTTACAGAAAGAAACCATAAAATATGCTTTGACATTTACAGTTAAACATAGGTTTTGCATTATTTACACTTGCATTATTTATTCCCATTCAAGAAAGTTAGCATAAAGTCAACATCTGATGCATTCACAAGCCATTTACTTTTGTAATACATCACTTCTGAGCAAAACAGGATATTCATTGTGGAAAAAAATGTAGGTTGGCACTTTTATCCATAAGAAATTGACTGTTGAGAAGGCTTTTTGACTGGGACATGGAGGATGAAGGTCAAGTTCACTCACACAAGCATCTTGATGCATCTTAATAGTAATTTGTCTTTTTATATTTTAAATAAAAGAGTGGTTAATGGGCTTGAAACAAACCTGGCTGCCTGACCTACCTACTTGGACTGCAAATAACATGTTATTGTGCTTAAAAACCTTTTCAGCATCATAATGCATGGTGACCATGGAGTCCTTAAAATGTGACCGACTAGGTCAAGGAGCAGCAGAAAAGAAAAGACTAGAATAACTGCTGGCTATGAGTGTGACTCACTAAAAGGTCAGCAATTAGAGACCCGTTTCACAACCCAACAACAAACATTGACTATTAGTTAAACAACAAAGTGACACTTTATAAGTGAAGTAAACCAAAATGCATTAAATTATACAGCAGGTCAATCCACACGAGTCATCAGACACATGGCCTCCTGACCTCTGAAGTATAAAGCGCAGGCCCTGTTTATCAGAATGCAAAAAAAAAAAAAAAACATGGCTGCAGCAGTTTTCACCCATATAATCACAGCATGAGCTTCACAAAATACTGAATTCAGGCTCCAAAGTCTCTGTTATTCTCCCTCACTGTCTGATAAATGAAGGCCTCTATAGGGATATGATCACTTTAAACCATTTTCTACAATGTACTTCATAAAAGTCAGTAGAGCAGTCGCAGGGACCCAGCTGATGTCCACATAGTCTCATTACACACAAACGGTGACAAAGAGTGCAGGGTGACAGGACTACAAGGCTCATAAATGCTGTAATGTATCCCTGAATGGAATGAAATCACGGCAGGATCCAATGGAAGTCTTTTAGGAAGTCTTCTATAATTATTATTATAATTGAACAGCGTTCAACAGCTAAAACATATTTAGAATTTTATACCAACTAAATTACAATCCAGTAATATTATGGTTGTGATGGTTATCACAGCAGCTCTAAACTTGAAATATCACTGATCATCTCCTAACGAGGTCACATAGTACACACTGTAAAGTTTCAGGAGTGACAACCGCATTTAAATGCGGGAGTGAATCCCCTAAATTATCGTTACATGCGCGTACGGAACACGACTCACTTTAGAAAATGCGATGATTGACACCTTGAAAACCATAGCGACAGTCTTTTTGGTATCCGTTATTGTAACCAAAGTAATATTACAGTGACAAAACACTCGTTATTTTCAGCAATTTAACTAAACACACTAACACAGTCGACGAAGGCGTCCTGCTTTGTTTATGCTTGTACAGCCTGTTTCACACAGAGCGCGCTCTTTCTGTGTTGCCATGGTCACTCATTATAAGCATTTTGGGCTTGTTGTTTAAGCTCGTCTCATATAAAGCAAACAGGTTTTTTGGAGTTATTAAAGTGAGCAGACATGAATCGCGATCTTATTTTAGCATAAAGCATTTGGATTTATTTCGATTATTATGGGCTTGTTCTTGTTTTGCTGATTTTTCTAGCAAGATCTGGCAACACAAATGAGTCAAGGCTCGTGCTTTCCCTGTGATTCACCGCGCATACAGAAGAGAAACAAGTGTCCGATGAACGTTAAAAACGTCATTAACAACTAGTAGTTCAGTTCGGTTCTGTACACACTGCATAGAATTTCTGTAAATGCGATTGTCACTACCTGTATTTTTCGGGAGTTAATTCGGTTGTAGAATGCGGTTGTCACTCCTGTATTTTACTGAACTGTGTGTGTACAGAACGTGATTAAGCACAAAGGTGAACTGACAACCGAATTTACCTGCAGTGTGTACATGGCCATTTTAAGGTCTGGGTTGGTTCAATAGTAAGCAAACAATCAGTTCTCGTTAATCAATGTGTTGGATGCAGGAGAAATGGGCAGGAATAAAGATCTAAACGACTTTGACAAGGGACAAATTGTTATGGCAGGGTGACTGGGTCAGAGTATCTCTGAAATGGCAATGCTTGTGGGTTGCTTCTGGTCAGCAGTGGTGAGAATTTACCAACAGTGGTCCGAGAAGGGACAAACCACAAACCGGAGACAGATGAGTACCGTTGTTCTTATAAGTACTGTTTTCTTTTTACTGTTTCTCAACAGACGACTGTGTACGTGTATGCCATTTACCTGGGCAAGTGATGGCACAAGGATGCACTGTGGAACAAAAACAAGCCAGTGGAGGGAGTGTGATGCTCTAGGCAATGTTCTGCTGGGAAACCCTGGGTCCGGCCATTCATGTGGACATAAATTTGACATATGCCACCATTTCAGACCAGGTACACCCTTTCAGTGGTATTCCCTGGTGGAAGTGGCCTCTTTCAGCGGTGTAATGCTCCCTGCCACACTGCACACATTGTTCAGGAATGGTTTGAGGAACAAGATGAAGAGTTCAAGGTGTTGCTCTGTGAGATGCTGAGCAACTGTGAGATGCTGAACCAACAAGTTCGATCCACGACGGCTCCAACTCGCAACCTTCAGGACTTGAAAACTCTGCTGCTTACATCTTGATGCCAGATACCACAGGACAACTTCAGAAGTCTTGTAGAGTCCATGCCTCGGCGGGTCAGCGCTGTTTTGGCAGCATGCGGAGGACCAACAGCATGTTAGGCAGGTGGTCATAATGTTTTGGCTCATTGGTGTATAATTTAACCAAATTTCAAATAATTACTCCCTTTAACCAATGTTATTTTGCTAGACAAATTGAGGTATAGATGTTTAAACACACATATACTATGTCATCTTAAGACACATTATAGTTTAATTGAATTTGAGCTATTATGGCAATGCTTTTTAGAAAAAGTGTAACTCGTTGCGACAAAACGACAAGATGCTTTACATAAGCTTGAGGCTCTTGGTATTTTGAGAATAACAGAAATGTATGGCAAGGGCTCAGAGCTCTGCAAGGGTCCCTGCACTCTGTGTGCAAATCTGACAAGATGCATTTGCTCCTCCGTGAGGCGTAAGCTCCAGTGATATCTGAACGCATGACACCAGGGTGGTAGTATGAGCTGGGCTCAAGGAGGTCAAGAGTAACACTTCAATAGAGTCAAGCCCACTTGTCAAGTCCATATGAAAGCCTGTGCCTAATCCATATGAATCGAGCGGTTTAGTCCAAATTTTTTGAAGAGGCTTGTTCGCTCTATATGATGAACAGATTGAATTTAAGCTTTTATGAACATATAAATATGTCACCTGACTAACTATTCTTACATTGAACAGGCTTAGAAGCCTGTATTAGCTTTTGCCTATGCTGGCAAGTTCATACAGTTTTTATAGCAAGTTTTTACTTGCTGGTACCCCTTGAAGAGTAGCCACTATCTAGGTAATGGCTAATGGGGATCCAAATAAACAAATACATAGATTTTTTTCCCCTTGAAGTCAGGTGGTGCAACTGCAATGAATGTCCCTATATAAGTAAAAAAAACATTATTTAAGCTATATAAATAAATAAAAAAGCTACAGTTGTCTATTATTGTTCTATTTTTTTTTTAATTGTTATAAAATGTTAGTTTTAAGTTAAAGATGCTTTATACCTTCAATTATTTTCCTGATAATTATTAATCTTAGATGCCACTATCATATCAAGTAAAGAAACATTAGTCACACTTTATATTAGGTGTCTTTAACTACTGTGTACTCACATGAAAAAAAATTGTTAGGTGCAATATACTTGATCATGTTGTTTTGCAAAACACTTGTGCTGTTATTAAGGTGGGATACGGGTAAGGTTAGGGACAGGTGGTATGAGTAGGTTAAAGGGTGGGTTAAGGGATTAAAGGGGTAAGGGAAAGGTCAACAGTGTAATTATGGATGTCATTACAGAAATTAAATGTAATATGTAATATGCAGGCATATTTAAAAAAAAAAATACAAATGTAAATGTAAAACGTGCACAAAAAGTACATTGTATTAAATTATTAATTTAAATTTTTAGTATGTTTAAGACACTTAATATAAAGTGGGACTGAGAACTCAGCACAACACAGGGAGCGCATTAAAATTATAGTGTTTTATTCCAGTTGCTATGTATTTAATGTTTTAAACATTTTGATGAATACATTTTTGATATTTTAATTTAAAATTCTCAGCTGACTTAAGCTCATGATTCTTTTTGTATCAATATAAAACATGGCTTTGGTTAGATTCATTGTATTTGATTGTGAATGAATAACAACAATCTTTTGCATTGTAGCCTATTTCAGTTTCTACATTCCGAATGTGATGTCATGTGATTTATTCTGTTTTTGATCAATTCACTACTTTTACTACAATAGACACTATTAACTAAAACACTTGTATGCATTTTATTTTTATATGTAATTGAAATGGGGGGGGGGGGGTCGAGTATTCAGCATATTCCCTGTTATTATTAATGTTGTCAGGTGGCACAACTGATCATCGTGTGGTGCAACCATGTAAATTCTTGATTTTAACCAACAAATAATAGGTCAAAGTGAACAAATGGCTGAAAACTATAGATTGTGAACAGTTAATGTACTAAATGCATTTGCTGGTATACTTTAAATGTAAAATTGAATACTAAAGATACTAAATACCTAGCCACTAGAATGCAATAATTATAAATTAATATGAATAAAATACACAACCACAAAATAATAATGTGTTATGTACTGTAGACACTCTAAGGGTTACTTTGCTAAGATTTCACAACAAAATTAGGAATATATATATGCAAATATTTGGTTGTACCACCTGACAGGGAAAAAAAAGAGTAAAAGAAAAAAACTAATTTCAACACTTTGAAATGTTATTTAACAACTGAAACTTGTTTAAAAATATGCATTACATCAATTTTGAAGTTTTTTTAAATACCTTTTTTGAAGCTTTATTTGTCTTTGACCAAGGGACAGAAATCCCTCAGATTTCATTAAAATATTATTATTTGTGTTTCGAAGATGAATGAAAGTCTTATGGGTTTGGAACGACATGAGGGAGAGTATATTATGACAGAATTTTCATTTTTTTTGGGTAAACTAACCCTTTAACAAATATATAGTCACTGAGCTTTAGAATGGGCATTAAAAAGCATGTTGGGGATCTTTTTTCTCTTTTCTTTTCCTGAAACACTTTGAGGGGCAGTTGTTCAATTAAAAACCACTCATACCTCCATCAGAGCAATAAGGAACATAGCGGTTTAGTCTGAAGCAAATTCATTCCTCTAAATGTGAAGTATTAAATCCACATTGATATCAATTATATACCACAAAGAAGCAAAAAAAAAAAGAGAGATTTCCATAAAAGAGAAACTACAGAGTCTACAGATCTGAAAGATATATGACTGTGCAGGTAAATAACCACTACAACAGACAAGAGTTGAGCCCTTTTCAGGATAATTGCACAATAAAAGTACATCAATGCATTTTTCCATTTCAATTTGTGGCCCGCTCACTATTTAAGTGGATGACAACTATTTAAGGCAAACAATATCATTTACCACAGATGAAAGTGGACCCCTACAAAAACGATGGGCATGCCTGCTGTCTGGATGATCTAAGACCAAACCGTGACCTTTAGTACAACTAATGATCTCCAGTCCACTGAAGTTACTGAGGGGGTCCTTCGCAGTGCAAATGTTACGTGGGCTTCTCTCTTTAATTTCTTTCCAGATCTTTCAAGTGGATCTGTAAAAGGCTAAACGCTGTGGGCACAGCCAGCAGCACCCAGGCGCAGGCAAACGGATGGGTTCTGCCTGCCTGGGGATGCGTTGAGAAGGGATAAAGGGATAAAGAGCCTCTGCTCTGGGACTGATTACTTACATCTGCCCTGTTAAATCCTTGCATGCATACGCACTGCTACTACTGTTTGCTTTGTTTACAGTTTGCGAGCGTCGTGTCAGTGTGAGCGTATACACAGGTTTGGCTATACTTGTGATGGCCAAATGTTTAAAAATGATGCTACAAATACAACAAAAACTATCTATGTGATAATCTTGTGAGGACATCTAAAGTTGTCTTCACTATTAAAGGCACACTATGTAAATTTTCGCCACTAGAGGTCACTTATTCAAAACAAAGGTGTACCTGGACTAATGAGAGACGAGCGCAACACGTCTCGACAGCAGTGGAACTTTTATTATGCCGCAGTCACCACTTCCGCTTTTACCAATCAAGCGTATGTGGGGTAAAGCAGCGCTGTTTTATCATATTAGATACATTTGTGTGTTGAAAGTTGTTATAGCGCTACTCTGTGTTCGCTTGGCGGCTACTATGAGACACTTGTTGCACACTGCAGTAAGCTGTATCGATATTAGGCTTGGTAAAACATGGTGCTCGCTGTAAATCAAGAAAACAAGATTTAAACAATAAGACACTGTGTTGAGTTATATAACATTAGTTTTCTGTCGATGAATGTATCCATTCAAACAGTTGCTCACCTGTCTAATAACCTGGTGTTTCCATGGTTTCTACAAAATGAAACTGGAAACCGAGGGTAACGCGGGTATGATGTCATTGATAGGTGACGCACGGTGCGTGTCCTGGTAAAATTGCTTATTTCTCTGGATTTAAACATTCTTGGAAACATTTGGGATAATATAAGTACACAAGTCAACAAAATATTTTGTATATTAAAATGTTTGTATATTTTAATCCAAAGATCTTACATATTGTGCCTTTAAGAGGTTCATAAATCAGCCAAATCATTTTAGTTCTCTTGATTCCAGTTTTATGTGAGGGTTAGATTTAGACCTTTAAGCCTTAAGTTAAAGTTATATGTATAAAATTAGATTTTCTATATAGCCTGGCTTTACTGGAGTTAGTACATTTTTTATTGGACAAACGCCAATAATAAGTCTGTTATTCACCCTTCCCTTGCATATATAAAGTGTTCTAGTGGCCTATTCTCATTTACATATACATTAATGCATGCAAGCATGGTTACTTCTTAGATCTTGTTAGATTACATGTTAGATCTAAGAATGTCTGAACTGAAATCTGTTCATCTTGCTGCTGTAAGCTTTCAAATATTGATATATTCAGCTCATTATTACGGAGAGCGTAAAAGAATATTACTTAAAGCCTTTCAGGTGCATAAATTCATTGTGTCCAAAAATCAAAGCAAAGACAGTAACAATGTGTGATTGCTCGAAGAAACAGTTTTGTTTAACAAAATGCTGGTAAATCAATATGACAATCAATGCACAATAGATTTCTAAAGCTTCACCGGACATCAGAGGTCATGGACCTTCATCTCAAATGCTTCAGCTTAAAGCACGCATGCAGAGCATGTAGCGACAGTCTGTTTTAAATCTAGTGAGATAGCTTCCACAGATATTTTAACGCCTTGGTAATTTACACTTTGATAATTACGCAAACGTTGTGCTACCCATTTTCCCGCGCTTTCTCATTTCCCTGTTGTAACACATATGAAAATATGGTGATAAATACTGATTGATTAGCTTAGCTTCTCTTCTCCCTGGGTTATCACACTACCACAAATAGTAGATAGTGAGATGCCAAAAAGTGCCTTGTGCACAAAGGAGTAATTTTCACATTTTCTCAGTTGTTACTGTCACACACACAAAAAAAAAAAAAAAAAAAAACAATAAGAGCATGAAATTTAATATACACTTTATTAAAATAATTACCTGTGGGCTTACCCTTTGCCAACTGTCTTTTAGCCTATTGGGCTAAATACCTTTTTAAATCAGTTAACAAGTTAGTCACTTAGATTTATTAAGATTTCATTAACTTGGACAATATATGTTATCAGTGCTGCAGAACTATAAACTACCATATCATATTAAATGACATTTGTTATAGGTTGGATTGACAACATCATGGGCAACGAGTAACAAAAGGTTCAATCGATCCATTTACTAATCAATAAACGTTTGTTCCATTTGGTATTAGTGATACTTAAAATTTGTATTCATCCTTGGGTCATGTAGAGAAAAAAAGACGGTTAAATTAATTACTGCCATCTTCAGGTATAAGGAAAACCAACACTACCCTGCTGAAAGCACACACACATCTTAAGCCAGCCTAAAATACTTTGTTGGTTTTAGCTGGTCGACTTCAGGCCAGACTTTTTCCTCATAGGCACTTTCAGTAGCTAGAAGACCAGCCTAAACCAGCTAAGACCAGCAAACCATCTTAGGCTGGTTTATGCTGTTTTTTTGGGGTGGGGGTTCAGCAGGGTTTAAAAACGGGACTCTAATAATAGCAAGGAAAATATTACTTCTGTTTCTACATGAATTAACAGGTTTGTGTACTAGCTTTCAGATGTAGAACTGAGAGTGCTGAATAAAACAGCCACAAACCACAGACAAAATGAAGAGGAATACTAATCTATCAAGAGAATTGATTTTCTGTAGGTAATTGATCAACGATGTAAGAACAGCACGAGCCACTGGCACGTGCGCAGCTCATCAGGACTATGCAACACCTGTACACTTCACTAACACAAACTTGATAGGTTTTGCTTCCTCCAAACATCTGACAGAAAACAATCGCTCGACATTGCACAAAACCCAGAAAAAATCGCGTTTTCCACATGAGCGCGCGCAGAACGCACACCGCCCGCAGTTTACCCCCGCAACATGTACACATTAACGGACGCATTTACCTCAGTGTCGTAGATTTTGGTGATGAGTGAGAAGGCGTACTGCCTGGACTCGCGGATGTGCTGGATGGCGAGCTGAACGGCCGGCTCGATGCCTTGACTGATGCTGCTCATCAGCGCTGATTCATTCATCGGCATCAGGACCATGATGGGCAACTTCTCACCATCCCTCATGTACCAGTTGTTGTCCAGGCCGTGCCTTGTGTAATCGTTGCAAACCTTCGCCAATGCAGGTTGAAATCCCCAGACGGACAGGAGTAGGCATCCCGACAGAAAGATCATGTCACATCTGCAGTCCCTCCGGGACGGAGCCATGCTACCGAACAACTGAGATCCACCTTCTCACTGTCCTGGCATCGCAGTCTTTAGGTTCCTCTTGGATGCTGCGATCAGTCAAAGAGAAAAGACATGATATGCAATAGTAGAGGCTCACGCGCACTCGATCTCGAGAGTAGAAATGATGCGTAAAACCAGAGGGTGTCCAGTCGCAGGGGTTATAAACTGAGCTGCTTCCCCTGTTAATGTTCCGCACAGGTCCTTATCAAATCCTATCCGACCCAATCCTTCCTTTCACCTCCAATAGACCACCAAATGCGCACATCACAATCAACCGCCTGTGCGTTACGCAGAGGTGCGCGCGCTCTGATTCGAGTCAACCGCTATTGCGAATGTAACAGCCGAATATATTCCAAGCAGTTGAGGAGTTGCATCCCTATGTGGAAAGCGCATAGGTGAGGTGGCGGTATGTAAAGGCAATCCGAGTACGGATATCCGTGCAACTCCGATGCTGCTGCTTCGGCGGATGCGCTTTACTTCTTTCGCGCGCTGGCTGCGCTGTGCATGTATGCGTGCGCGTGTGTGTGAGCGCGCGCGACACAGGCAGAAAACATTCTCCACAGCGAGCGATGTTCGCTCAAAAACAACCGACCGACAGACCGACAAGGGAGCTGTTCACTCGTAACGCGTTCAATACTGTCCCCTCTGAGGTAATATGTAAGGTAAAATTGTCCACCTGAGCCCAACAGAGTGCTTTATATAAAAATATGTATTCAGAACGTAAACAAAACAGGAGCGGCGTCGAGTGTCATATAAGCTAGTTTTAAAGATTCATCCGTTAGCAAAGAGTTGACACCTCACAATTAAGTCAAATCATATTGCACAGTTTTTTTGGCCATCGACAGAAGCCTACAGCAAAATAAACACTGCCACCTAGCTATAACAGCCCCGTATGTGAATAAAGTTCACTTTTCTCTCAAGTTACTGCGCATCAGTTCTAACTGAGCTTAAAATATGCGCCTCTCGGGCATTTAGAGTTTAGCTAGATTTGTTTTGCTATGGAAATATGATATTCTACTCACCGGAAGTCACATCTGGCTTAAGACTTCTTCTTTGACCTTTTTATGACGGCTGGCAAACCAGCTTTTGGCGCATATTCCGCCTCTGGCTAAAGACACGCGAGATTAGGCCAGTTTCAACGTTTCTGTCCGTGGTGCTGAAAAACACCAACTCTGCGTGGTTTTGCTTACTGTCAGCACCTCGTTTCATATTTCAGGCTAACCTAAGCTTGAATTAACATATGTTATTATTAACAACATTGTTGAAATTGATATCTAAATATGTTTTACACATAATTACCAAGCAAGGAAACAGAAAAGCAATGTACTAATTGCATTTAAATGATTGTAAAAGTTTTTGTGTACTGTTTTCAATGAGAACTTGCTTGAACTAGACCGTAGATGAAGCCTGATACATTCATCATATTGTGTTTTTGCATACTGTATTAAGGAGGTTCACATATTCATATGTGCCCTGCAGTATGACATGCTGTACTTAATCTAATACTATTTTAAACATAATTTTCTGATTCTCTTTAATCGTACATGCCGTTTTTCATGAGAAAATATTAATTATGAGATTACATGGAATATTAATATTTATAAAATTTGAATTGTCACACCAGCAGGACTATTTCAGTGAACTGCAAAAAAGCTAAAAGGTGACTAAGAATAGTGAAAACAGATTAGATAGATAGATAGATAGATAAATGCACTGCATCATAGTAGAGCTCTGACACCATTAAACAAGTATGATACAAATTATAAGAGCGCTATAAATATGAGTACCATAGAGTGCTAATACAATAAATCATAAAAACAGCCCCTGCACCATCAGCGTATTGGTAAACTGAGGGCTCTTATCTTACTGGTTCAAGCACTATATACTTAGCCTTACTGGCTTTGTTCACCACTGTTAGTGTATTATTTTCTGTTGTGTGATTTCTAGATGAAGAAATAGGTCAAGTTGTTGTCCCATCTGTTTGCTTTATGCGAGAACCCTCCCTTTTTTCTGCTAGAGAATATGATAAGAAACTCAAGCACAAATGTGGTGGATTAAAATACAGGGAAGTAAGAAGATCAAGCCAAACAATTACAGAAATATTACACACTGTTTTATATTTAAATATATTTAAAAAAATTAATTTATTCATGTAATGTAAAAGCTGAATTCTCAGTCTTCAATGTCTCACGATCCTTCAGAAATCATTCTAATATGCTGATTTGGTGCTCAAAAAGCATTTCTTATTATTATCAATGTCAAAAACAGTTGTGCTGCTTCATATTTTTGTGAAAACCAATACATTTTCTGAACAGAAAGTTCAAATGAACAGAATTTATTTGAAATAGAAATCTTTTGTATCAGTATTTAAGTCTTTACTGTCACATTTGAACAATTTAATGCATCCTTGTTGAATAAAAGTATTAATTTCTTTAAAAATAAAACCTGACCTCCTGCTTTTGATACTATATATAGTGAGATAAATTGACAAATAAATACAGTATTGTGAGACAGAATGAACATAGTACAGTATTTATTATATAGAAGGAAAACAAATGATCCTTTGTTATCTCAACTTATACATCTTATGCATCAGAATGTCAACTTTGTGGTGACGTCTCAAAGAACCTGGATTTATTTATGCCCTGAAAATCCTGTGAAGTCCACACTTGATGCAGGTGAACACACAGCTATCTGCTGACTTGCCACACACACACATAGTCCTGTCTGACATGTCTCCACTTAATAGAGATTAATGGGACAGCCTGAGGACATTCTTCAGTGCAGCACTGACAATGCATTCCTGCTGGATGCATCCTGAATTTTGAATGTCAGATATTTAAAACAGCGTGAATGAAAAATGAAGCCTTATGAAGTAGCCATGCCACAAGATCTCTCCAGGTCCAGCCATTTATTTAGGAAATTGTATCATAAAATGTTATTAGATTATCTGTAAGTGATATTTCAGCAAATATTCATTAAAACATTTGATTTATGGCATGTAATTTCTACAGGATAACAGAATTTGGAATCAGGAAACTGTAAAGTTTAAAAAGTTTGGGGTCAGTGAGTTTTTTTAAAAGAAATGAATGTTTTTATTTAGCAAGGATGCATTAAATTAATCAAAAGTATCAGTAAATGCATCTGTAATGCTACAGAAGATTTCTATTTCAAATAAATGAACTTGAACTTTCTATTGATCAAAGAATCCTGAAAAAAATGTATCACGATTTCCAAAAAAATATGAAGCAGTTCAACTGTTTTCAGCATTGATATTAATGTTTCTTGAGCAGCAAATCAGCATATTAGAATGATTTCTGAAGGATCATGTGACACTGAATACTGGCATAATAATGCTGAAAATTCAGATTTGCCATTAAATGAATAAATTGTATATTTAAAATGATTTAAAAAGGAAACTTTTATTTTATATTGTAATAATATTTCACGATATTACTGTTTTTACTGTATTTAAAAAGCAACATTGGTGGGCAGAAAAGACTGACTTCTTGAAGTTTCTAAATTTGAATCAAATTTAAAGGTACACTATGTAATTTTTGGCCTTCTAGCGGTTAAAAAACAAAACTGCATGCATTTTGAGGAAGAACATTGTTTTGGCTGTGCTCTGCATGACTGTGTGGATGAAAATGATTCTTTATCATAACTAAAAAGAGAAAGAGAGATTATCCTAATGCTCATAAAACATTCACTACTCGGCTATAACCAGTTTATAGATATAACCAGTTTAAGTGTAAAGTATGGAAGTAAAACAATGCCATATGTTTCTGAAATAAAAAAGCATGTTGAATTGCACTACTTGAAAAAAAAAATGCATTGCATTAACCGTGCTTGTATTTTAATGCATTGTATTTTTAGGGCTTGCATTTTTATAGTCTGAAATTCAACATGGTTGTATATTTAAGCTGTGATTGTACATACGTCACACAAGTGACGTATGTACATATTTTCCTGTGAAAACCATCTAAAATATAAACACTTATAGCAGGCTCACTATAGTGAATTAGGGCAAGACAAAAACACGCTTTGGAAGAAGGATTGATGATGTATTGACAATTTTTTTAAAATATTTTGGAAAAAAAAAAAAAAAAAGTTACATAGTGTACCATTAACAAGATGTCCCTTTAGCACTACAGCTCTTTTTTTACACACTCAAGTGTCACCTGAACAGTGTCATTCTGGGTGAAAAACAGAAATTTTGCTTATAAGTGGAGCACTGGCAAAGTCATCGCAGCTGAGCACAGGCTCAAATTTCAGTGGTCGTGCTCTGGTGAATACTCTATGAGCTGCTAAAGCCATTCTGTAGGCCTCATACCTTTTCTCTGTGATTCCACCGGTAAGACAGCTTCCATCTCTGGGGAAGGTCCCTCAAGTCTCTCAGTCTCACCAAAATTGGAAATGAAATTGCAGTGATTAACTTCTATGCTCTCAGAGCTTTCAAATCTTTTTGAGCTCTGAGACTGCAGCTTTTGCACTTCCAGAGCAAGCCTGTGCCCAAAAGAGTAGTTTCAAGAGGACAAATAATACACACTTTTAGGAACTCTTTATTAGAAAGCAGAACATGAATGCTGTTGACCTTGAAAAATACCAGCACAAGACTAATCACAGTGTAATCACAGCTTCTTGATATGGAGGTAAACTCAATTGACTCAAAACTCATGAATTCAGTTGTGTTGTCAATAGATTTAAGAGAAAATGTGTATTATTGATCCAGTGTACATCCACAGCACAGTCCTTTACACTAGCCAGCTGGGGCAAAGAGTTTATGAAATTAATTCGGGCATGGAAATTACCTTAAAATATAAAGAAGTCAGATTGGTGCATGGACTTTGTTGTGTATCTTGACATAAATAAACCTATTTCTATTGACAACCATGTGTCAAATCTGTGTAAGGATTAAATTGTTGGAAAGACAAGAGAGTGGCCTATAACAAATTGGTCAGAATTAAAATTTAGAAGAATTCTTAGTTTCAGAGCACTACATTTATAGCCAGTTTCAGGGCAAAAATATCCATGTTATATATTCCAAGATTTTTGCAAGACTGCAAAGATTATGTGTTCAGCGCTGAGAGATGTTGTTATACTGATCTCAGAAACATGGCTAATAGAACTGTGCATAACTTATTTTTTTCAAGTTTTTCACCATGTTAATCGCCGTTTAGCTTTTTTGTACTTTTCACTTAGTCCTGCCTTGTGGCAAATTCATTTATAATCAAATAACATAATATTGTGAAATATTATTAAAATGTTTTGATTTCATTGTATTATACACACACACACAATTAAAATATTTATATAATAAATGTCATATTTATAAATATATATAAATATATATATACTGTATAATATATAGGATATCAAATGTTTAATTTGTGTGTGTGTGTGTATTTATAAATGTTACATTCATTTGATAAAAAATTGCAGTCAAAAACAGTACTATTTTACATTATTTATTGTTTCTGTAATGACAAAGCTCAGTTTTCAGAAGCCATACTCTAGTCTTCTGTGTTAATTATATTAATATTTAATATGATGATTTGAAACCTTTCTTCTTCTGCTGCTGCTGCTTCTTATTATTATTAGTTAAAAATGGTTCTGCTGTTTAATGAAGTGTGGATTGATGAATAGAAAGCTCAAAAGAACAGTATTACAGTCCCTATATCATCCTATTTAGCTCTTTTGTCAAGCAAAATAAAAGCTCTCAAATTTCTGGCTTGTCGGAGGGAGATTGACTACCTCCTGAGGCCTGCTTCCCTACTGACTGTACAGCAACAACCCCCAACAAACAACCTGATCAATATGGTTAAGTGTCTGTGGAGAGTTCCAGCAGAGTCCAACTCCCTGTCACATCCATCACCTGCAAGGTTCACCATCAGTAAGAGACTTCCACTCTTCCACTGCACTCAGACAGATGCTTGGCTGTCTTTAATGTGAACAAAATATTGTCCAAACTCAAGACTTCAGGTTGAAGCTGATGAATTTGCAGACAACTCATTTTCCCAGCAACTCTTGCACAGAGGGAGTCAGAGGATGTTGTAAATGTGTCTCAGTGCTGTTTCAGCATACTGAGCCTTCGACCTGTATGTGTTTGAGCAAACAGATGCTCTGTTCATTAGTGAATGTGCTGAAGGCTCACCCTGTTTCATGCTGCTTAAAATAGAAGAGAACAACACTCATTTTGTTACTAACGCTACCATTTTTGCATTCTGCTGTTTATAGATATATGCTGTTTATAGATTTTTTTGTGTCGCTTGTTCTGACCAGAGGTATATAACACTTTTAATAAAAATAGTAAACGGGTTAGCAAATAATCAAATAAAAAATGGAAAAAAAGAAAGTATAATAAAAGTATAATAAAAATCTATTTTTTTTTAAATGTAAATCATTCAAATTTCTGGAGATGTTCATTTCTACTGGTGTTAATGGTGGTTGGCAAACCAACATAAAAGGTGCTTTTCCGCCACCTACTGAATTGGAGTGTGAAGAGCTAGATGGTGTTCAGGACAGCATTAGAACTTCTTTTTTTTTAAACCAGGAAATTAGCATCACACTGGTTCCCTTGACAACAAACCAAAAAACAAATAGGATTTTGCATTGGCTTTTGGATTATTGCAGAAAATAAGCATTGTGACCAAGTTTATGATTCTTACACGTTTTGTTCATCGTGATAACCTTCACAAATGAACACAATGTATGAATTTTGAATCACCAGAAGTAAAAAGCTAAATGTAGTCTATAAACAAACTATACCACGGATGCAAGACTTCAATATCACCACTATTAAGCTTGATTTAAAAAACATTTTCTTGGAAGAGTGAGTTAGAATAGTTTGCAAAAGCACGATTATAAACATAACAAGGCTGTGAAAGCAGACTATTGAGAAGATGAATTTATCTGTTTGGCTGATGAATTTGAATGTTTCCACCAACCTCTATAGACCCATTTAGCCACTTTTTAGAAATCACCTTGTTCACGACAAGTAAAAGCTTTAAAAAAATCATGGGGGTATAACTTATGTCATAGGATAAAATGTAAAAAGAGATTGTGTTCACCACAGACCTTATTTCAGGCATTTAACCAAAAACCCACTGAAAAAAAAAAAAGACGTAACTGGAAGTGCTAAAATGCTACTACAAAAAAAAAAGAAGAAGTAATTCCTGCAGCACTCTGTGGGTGGACAATTGTGTTGTACAGTTGCTTAAATATAGAGTTGTTTTTCACCAAAACTTTCTTGAGTGTTTTATTAAAAGGATAGTTCACCTAAAAAGTGAAAATTTTGTCATCATTTACTCACCCTCAAAAGATATTTTAAAGAATGTTGCTGGTAACCAGACAGTTGACAGTAGTCATTGACTTCCATACAGGTTTGGAACAACTTGAGGGTGAGTAAATGATGACAGAATTTTCATTTTTGGGTGAACTAACCCTTTAAGCATTTGCTGTATTGCCATTATATTAAATACATGCAACTGAATATTCAGCAATAAACCTGAAATGCGATAGATTTTATGTCAGTGACAATGTGAGAATCAATTAAATAACTGATTTTAAATCTGGCGCAACATAATCTCAATAGAAAGTGAAATTTTAAAACTCTGGGGAAAAAAGGGGAAGATTTTGAGCAATTACCGATCTCTGACATCTCTCTTGCACAAAGTGAGTAAATAATGGCTATTTAGTTTCAGTTAACTATACTAATCCTGATCAGGATATTTCCAGCCCTTTGGTTTCAAGACTTTTCCAGCCAGCTGAATGATGACAGTTCTGTGCTGGTTTGTAGGGACCCCACGGATTACACAAGCCTCAGAAGCTTCACGTGACATGTCGAAGTGAGTCGTGTGCTCCTCAGTCACTCACGGTGGCTGTCGGTTCTGGAAAATTAACCCTGCATCCATCCAGCCCACACCACACATCTCTCCGTCAGCCCTCCAGACATCAAGTCATCCTGCTCCAACTTCTCATGGGCTCCAGATCTGGCAGTTCTCTCTTTCTATTCAGAATCAGTCAAGCTGAGGCTGAGAAAAAAAATCTACGATGGCTTGAAACAAAAGGAGCTGAAATCCCCTCAGGGCCACAGCCACACAAGCAAAGACAGAATTAATATTGAATGAGCATGAAATTATTATAGTGTGCAATACTGTTCTATGCATTGCTTTCATTGCGAGTCGAGTATTCGGACCCTATCTGCTGCTAATCATATCTCCCTTTTACAGCACACATGACCGTATGTCACCTCAAAATGCTGACTAGACGCTTTCCATCTATTTTTTATTTAAGTTACATCTGTGACCTTCAACCACATACATTGTTTGTTTACCTTACAGCTCTCAAACCGAGCAGATTTAGCTTCTGCCGTCTCTGCAAACAAGGTACTATTGAAGCAAGCCATGTGTGGAATCAACAAAGGCTGAAACACAAGGGAGAGTTGCAGTGAAGGAAAGCAGGTAAATAACTCTTAGGCCTCTGGTAAAGTACGGCTTGTTTGGAACAGCTCAACATCAGGAGCAGACCGATAAAGAGCACTACCTCATTAATAATTGTATGTACTTGTATGGTACATGAAGTTTGATTCTTGCAAACTTTCATTTTTGTATGTTTGCAAAGATTCTGAAAGATACATTGTTAATGTACTGACATTTAAAACATATAGTATTTGGTGTATGAGATTTAAAACTGTGCAAATACATATATTCTACATATTCTACATATATTTCCAAACATTTACGTTAGCAGAAAAATAGGGTAGGGTGATTCGTCTGCGGTTCTGAATGGTATGTTTCTAGCTGCATCCTGATTCAAAGTCCACGAAGGTCGAACCGAACTTTGTTAAATGTGATGGTCTAGCCAATGGGGATTGCTCTTTTGTCGCCTAGCAACTGTGACTGCTGCAGTTGGCGAGCCACAGTAACTTTTGTACTGGACTTTTTTGAAAGTGATAACTGTTTGAAAACAAAACAAGGCTCACGGCCTGTTTAAATATTGTGACCTTGGTCCATTTTTGGCCCTGTCTCAAATGGAACCCTAAGCCCTCACAATCTTCCTCTGAGTTCACAATTTTGTGATGTAATGTTGTCGGGTAGACGCCTGCTGTGAAAAGTGCGCATCGAGGGTGCATATCGGCCATAAAGGGCTCGCAGGCACCGTTACGAAACCTAAAAAGACAAATGAGACACCCATACAGTCTTGTAGACTTAATGGACATGCACACATAGTGGCCATTGTAAGTTCACAAGACTGCAAGTGCACATAATAGCAATAACTTTATTTTCTATAGAACTATAAAAGAGCACAGGAGGATAAAAATAAACAAGAACCAGCAATGATTATCACAATCAACAATAAGCTAGCTTAATGCATTTTAAAAATGCCAAGAGATGTGTTTCCCGAATTTGATCAGCCCTACTGAGCTGTTGAGGAGAACCAATAAGCATGACTTCAGACTTAACCCCCTTTTAAGCACAGAAAATTATTAGCCATCCATGAACTCAGAGATACATTTAGTGAGCAGTGAGACAGCCTCACTCTGACCATGTTTACAGTGAATATAGATTTGTGTGTTATAAGCATAAAAGTGATACTTAATACCCAAAATTCATAAGAGTTGACCAAGCAGGAATAAATTCAGACTAAAAAGTAAGGGTCCTAAAATTGAGCCCTGAGGGATGCCAGCAGAAACTGACCCAATATCAGACATGAAGGGCCCTATCATACACCCCGCGCAATGCAGTGCCAGGTGCGACGCAAGTGTTTTTTGCTAGTTTCAGCCCAATGCAGTTTTCATTTTCCCATTTGTGCGCCCATGGGCGTGCTGGTCTGAAAATGAGGTGTGTTCAGGTGTATTGTTAGCGTGTTAAAATTTTGAGGCAACTGAAATAGACTGTGCCATTGACCAACTGAAACCTGGTCTAAAGTCAATGGCACAATATTTGTTTTGTTATTTAAAGAGTGCGTTAGTAACTGGCTTTTAAAGGGAATGGGAGATGAGATTCTGATTGGTTCATTGCATGTTACGCCCCAAAACACACCCATTACTCATTAAGAGAATAGGGACAACCCTTTTAGACCATGCGGCAGGTGCACTGACCATTTTTCCTGTCCCTAAACCAGCAAAAGTGGATTCAGACACGCCCTAAGCGCACTTGCGCCATACGCTTAGATTGTTAAAATAGGGCCCGAATAGGGTCTGTTCCTGGATTGCCACTGTCCTGCAGAGTTTAGCTCAAACTCCAATTAAACACAACTAAACCAGCTAATCAAGGTCTTTCTAGACATACTTCCAGGCAGGTGTGTTGAGGCAAGTTGGAGCTACACTTTCCAGGACAGTGGCCCTCCAGGAGCAGGTTTAGACACCCTTAGTATAAACTATCTATAAAATCGCATCTGTATCTATAAAGTCAACATTTGAATTGCGTTAACCCTTAAATGCATGAATGTTTTCCCAATCATTATTACATATTCGGGTCTTTAGCGACCCGGTTATATATCTAACATGGATGGATCGCTACCTGTCGCGATAATATAAAACTCTCCTGATATTTTAATAACAAGTACAAAAGAATAAAATAAAGCACATTTCTTTACCTTTTGGATCTTGGAAGGACTCAAATTGAGCAGATGCTTTTTACCATAATCACTGTCATCGTCAGAGCTCATTTCCGCAGTACATTCAGAATCTGGCTCATATTCACAATCTCAACTGTTTCATTGCCTTCAAAATCAATATTTTGACAGCTTCTTCACCAGATCCACCATCAAGTTACACTAATATTTGATTGCATACAGTCAAGTTTTGCTGATGATATTATTTTGTTTTATGTCTGTGGTAATTATGAGTGAAACATCACATCTTATCATCATTGTGTATCAGACACTGCAACCTTGAGAAATAAATGTGAATTACACTTATTGAGTCATCAGTGATTCAATTATTATTGCGCAGAAAAAAAAAATATATACCTACTACACTATTACATACCTCAGGTCGCTAACGACCCTATAGATTTTTTGCAAAAAATTAATGAGAAAACAGACATTCTTTTATAATTTTATGTTTTGTTGTTGTTGTTGTTGTTATATTGTTTATAATGAATAGATTGAGGAATACTAAGAAGGTTGATGTCCAATTTTAAAAAAAATTAATGAGGGACAGAGTCGATAAACACCCGAAGTATGGGTTCAAGGGTTTTTTTAAAAAACATTTGTAGATATTTGTGTTAAAAAAATTTTTTTTTTTAAATCGAACATTTTCTATCATAAAAATCCAGATGTCACTAGTGTATAATGAATTTTGAGATAGGCTAGGCTGCAAAAAAAAACACTCATTCTATCCTATGTGGCTCAGGGAAAGGAGGACGCATTTGTTAAAATTGGGACAACCCTCGTCACGCCGCTGTGACGCATTCTCCCTTCAAATGCAGCCTATGAATTGGGATGCAGCTTATATTTAGTTCTATGCATTAGTGCATTCTTTTCGCTCCAGGAGCACTTGAACAGTTGTTTCTCCAATAAACGTGCATTCCCCACACACTAATGAAGCCTACCACACATGCACCATGGATCTCCTTTCCCTTACACTGGAATTTTGCTCCAGAACCAGGGTTATAGAATGAGTTGAATCCAAGGAGAAGGAATGTTTGTTCCAGAAAGGGCATCTGACTTAAATGGCTGGAATAAAATTACATAGACAAGGTTAATGACAATTTGAAACACTTAGCAGTATGGATTGTTGATGGAGTCCTGATGGGTTTGCTCTCTGAGGAGAGTGGAGCAGACAGAAAGTGCATTAAGATCTCCTTTTCTGTTTTACATTAATAGAAATCCTGGATTACCTAATGGCATGCATTATAGATAAAGTAATCAGAAATAATTTAGCGTTGACGAAAATACATTTAACTTGGTTGGTAATAAAGTTCATATATAATAATAATAATAATAAAATATACATAATTTTTTACATGTTTTTGAAACAAGTCTCAACAAAGCTGCATTTATTTGATCAAAAATACAGTAAAACAGTAATATTGTGAAATATTGTTACAATTTAAAATAACTGTTTTATATGTGAATATATGCTGAAAAGTAATTTATTTAGCCATTCATCCAGTGTTCAGTGTCACATGATCTTCAGAAATCATTCTAATATGCTGATTTGCTGGTAAAGAAACATTACAAACAGTTGTGCACATATTTTTTGTGAAAACAGTGGTGATTATAGAGTTAAAAAACAGCATTTTTATTAGAAATAAAAATCTTTTGTAACATTAATGTCTTAAAATGTATTATAAATGTCATTTTTGATTAATTCAATGCATCCTTACTGAATAAAAGCATTAATTTCTTAAAAAAAAAAAAAAAATCTTACTGACCCCAAACACACACACACGAAAATCATGTTTAATGATCTGTCCAGAAAAGCACTATCCAACAAAGGTAACCAACCTAATTGCAAAAGCACTATATTAACCTGCAATCTTTTACCTGAAACCAGATTTATACAGAAAATCTCTTGTCCCCAGAGAGAAAAACACTGTCCCATCCATACAATTTTACTCACTTCCACTCTCCTGTTGCCCACACACACAATTCAGTGTTTGCCTGCTGCTGGCGCATTTTTTTCTTTTCTCAGCACGCCGTCTCATCATCCCATTAAGAGTCTGAGACACGCATCCAGTGACCAGGTCAATCGATAATGATGCAGACTTCTCTCATTAGGAGAAAAAGCCCAACTGCCAGGCAAACTGCCACTATCCTTCTCACCTCATCACAGATACAGTAATACAGATTCACAAGCCCAGAAGCCTACAGTAATATGGAAATACGTGACAGATGGAGTCTAGTATTCACATGGCTTAGATCTGTGAATCACAGAAGTATGTGGTGGTTGGCACTCTGAGTTATTCAGGAAAAATAAATTAGCTATTTCAAATCAAGGATATTGAATGCATGTTTTTTTTAATAAAGTATGTTTTAGCCTAAGGAAAGCTAGCTGTATAGCGTATACTGCATATATATAATACGTATAATGAATATTCAATAAATTCTCAATATAAGCATATTACAGACTATAGATAATGCCTGCCTTCATTCCAGTGACTCCCTCCATTTCCTCAAATGGAGACTCCACATGACCACTTAGGGCTTGAATGAAGAAAGCCGCAGAAGATTCATTTACATACCAAAGAGGACCATGGCACAAGAGCAACAGTACAGTGTTTGATCTGAGAGCATCGACCACTAAAGCAGATGCCCCCCTTTCCCAAAAAAGAAAAAAAAAAAACTATAAACTTTCCTGGAAGGAATGAAAAGATGTCATGAATAATAACTACAGTAGGCCTACAGCTGAATCTATAGTTAGTGGTGCTTGCTAAGCTTCACTATTACTATTTCTCATTCTTAACCCTCTGGGCCTCTTTGGTCAAAAAACATACAGTATAATTTTTAATTTTCACGTTTTTTTTTTTTTTTTTTGCTTTATCAGAATGGGGTGAAACTTTGTGAGTTTTGTCACATTAGCTATGTGAACACACCAAAAAAATCATGGACATGATTCAGATATGTTAAAGGGTTGTAAAAAATAGTCACACTTGGCTCCTTCGCAGTCAAAAATGACAGACAGGAAATGAATGGGAAATATGAAAAAATACGAAAACTCGTAACTTTTGACGGTGCAAACTACATTTTAACCACTGTGCAGAAAAAAGTGCAGAGCAATGAAGGGGTGACACTCTATAATGTCATGAGTTCAAAATAGACACTTTTTTTTTTTTTTTATTGAATTTTGATGTTATGTGTAACCAAATGTTCTCTGTGATCAGGTCTGAATGTAGTAAAATTAATGCAAAAACTGACACTTGAAATCAACATTTAAAAAAAAACAAAAATCTAAACCTTGACAAAAAGTAGTCTTTGAGAATGTCCAAGTATAAATCCAAATCCACGACTTAATAAAAAGTATATATGTCTAAAAACACTAGAGAATTTATAAGCCACTATATATAGAACTATATAGGAATCTAGTTGTTACAACATGGCATTATAAAAGTTTTTATTTTTTTTACTCCCACCAGATGGCACTAATCTACCTTCAAAAAATTGGATTTTAAATGCCTTGTCTCTATTTTAACATGGAATAACTGAAAAATAATTGTAAAAATTATTAGAGAAAAAAAAGGTGTATTATTTTCAATGGGGAAAAACAGCTAATAGAAGTTGTATAAATATTGCATAGTATCATAAAATACCCCCAAAATTGTAAATAATAATCAAAAATTATTATTGAACAAAAATATATTACATAATATTACATATTACATCCTGGGGAAAACATTTTACACTTTGGTCACTTTTGACCGTGAAGAAGCCGAGTGTGACCCGAAGAGGCCCAGAGTAGGGAAAAACTCTGAGTAGGGACGTATGTTACACAAATCTTAATGTTTGGCCAGTTTTCTTCGTAGTGCAGTGGAAAAGGGATTAGAACAACTCCCCTCGAGAACTGTCGCATTGATTGCATGCAAATGTTCGTGTCGGTCTGAACAGAACCGTTCATTCAAATTAAAATGTTTATCACACTGAATATTTGTCTTGGTGCGAGCAGGCCTTTTACTGAAGGAGAGACCATAGAATATATAGGAATATAAGAAAGGAATATATAGAGACCAAAATATAATAGAGGCTGCATCTGAAAAGCATACTTCCCTACTATATAGTAGGCGAAAAACTGTATGTGAAAAGAATAGTATGTCCCAATTCACAGTACTCATAAAAGAGTAGGCGAAAGTACCTGGATGACTTCTAGTGAGATTCTGAAGTGCACATCCAATGGACACTTTACTATCCCATGAGGCCACGGCAGAGGAGTTGTGAATGGCAGTAAAGCAACACAACTGATGCTGTAGGTCACACGACAATGACAACATGGCAAATGTAGTATGTACAGATTATATTCATATTGGCAAAATAATTACTTAGTCAGAAGAAGTACTTACTCAAAGAGACTTTAGGCTGTGGCCTTTTTTTTTTTTTTTTGACTTTGTAAGCTAATTAGCAGCCACCTAGCAACCAAATATCAACGCCCTGGCAACCACCCACAAAACTCCAGTACAGTGACAGTGAGTTTTCCACTCAAATCATATTTAATCTTCAGTCTAAGATTCTGATCATGGTTGCACAATGGCTACATTGCTAATAGAGTGTCAGTTGTAGGTGTGGTCTTTGCAAGACTTCAGTATGAAACTGTAGCCCTCCTAAGGCTAGTGTGGACACCACGGGAACACAGACCCTCACCATCTGCACCAAAACAGTGGGGGTGCCAACAACCCGAGCAATTAGCACACCACCGCTGTCTGTATGAACTTCCTCCCACCCACCTGACAGGCGTGAATGTTCCGGAGCCCCGGTGCTTGGCCTCATCGATTGCCTCTTTGAAAAGGTCGGTTTCTTGGCAAGACACCGGCACCCCCTGCACACAATCTCTTCACAGCCCACTCACCTACTGCAGAGACAGCCGACCAATCTATTGTGGCAGGAAACACCAGCCGTCCTGTCAGAGAAAGACAGGACGCCCTGTAGCGGCAGTACCTAAACATTTGGTTTAGCGCACATGCAAATGTCTCAGCAGTATCTCCCTTGGAATTTGAGGAATCCTTGACATTCTCAAAAGATAGAATACGTAATCTATGCTATCCGACAACAAAAAGATTGTACTCCTGACAGAAAAATAGATGAGGGCTTTACAGTGATGCCACCATGCCTGTCAGCAGTGGATGTCTTCAAATCTTTTAAGGTGGCTGTCATGTGCGAGCTATGAGTGACACACGAATACTTTGTAAAACAGCTTTCAAAGCACTTGTGCTTCAGTCTCCCACCACAAAATAAAAATTGTCAGAGGACACTCCTCTTTCTTCTCCCGACACATTATAAATGTCTTTTATCTCACATGTCTTGCTTTCTGCAAGCAATTGTCTCTCTTACAAAACACACTTAAAAGACTGGATGGGAAAATTATGATGGATGGATGGATGGATGGATGGATGGATGGATGGATAGAAAAATGAGATATAATGATGGATGGATGGATAAAAGGAAGGATGGATGGATGGGTGGATGGGAAAATTAGATATAATGATGGATGATGGATTAAAGGAAAGGATGGGTGGATAGATGAATGGATGGATGGGAAAATTAGATATAATGATGGATGGATGGATTAAAGGAAGGATGGATGGATGGATGGAAAAAATAGATATAATGATGAATGGATGGATTAAATGATGGATGGATGATGGATAAATGGATGGGAAAATTAGATATAATGATGGATGGATGGATTAAAGGATGGAAAATTAGATATAATGATGGATGGATGGATTAAAGGATGGAAAATTAGATATAATGATGGAAGGATGATGGATGGGAAAATTAGATATAATGATGGATGGATGGATGGATTAAAGAATGGATGGATGGAGATATAATGATGGATGGATGGATGGATTAAAGAATGGATGGATGGAGATATAATGATGAATGGATGGATGGATTAAAGGATGATGGATGGATGGATGGATGGATGGATGGATGGATGGATGGAAAAATTTTATATATATCAATGATGGATGGATGGGAAAATTAGATAGATATAATGATGGATGGATGGATGGATGGATGGATGGATTAAAGGATGGATGGATGGGAAACTTGGATGGATGGATGGATGGATGGATGGATGATGGATGAATGGGAAAATTAGATATAATAATGGATGGAAAGAATTAGATATATATCCTATAATGATGGGTGGATGGGCAAATTAGATAGATATAATGATAGATGGGTTAAAGGATGGATTGATGATGGTAGATGGAAAAATTAGATACATATAATGATGGATGGAAAAATTAGACAGACAGACAGACAGATAGATAGATAGATGGATAGATAGATAGATAATAATTAACAGATCTCAGCTGTTTCAAATGTGTCGACTGGATTTTTCCCCTTCCCAGAATGAAACGTGCTTGTTTTGACAGGAAATGCCACGAACATTCGTTTTGGGATGGAAAGATGAGCAGATTCCATACTTTGCCATGCAAGTGTGATATGTGTTCTGACTGTGCTCATCACCGTGTCATCATGGAAAGATTTACTCCACTTCTCAGACAGATGCAATATTGATGCACCACAATACATAAAGCTTTGATGGATATTTTTAGGTTCTCATGCAACCTTTCATTCAGAAGGCAAAAAACATCCTTAACAAAAGGCCTTAACATAAAAATTCAAAAGGTCAAAATTTTGTATGTAGGCCTATATGTCTAATCTTTAAATTAAACTTGGCATAACACAACTTAATCAGCCATATTTGTATGTAATAAAGTGCAAACAAGATTTAACTGTAAAAGAGTAAAATATGGTTTATCAGTAAATAATGAAAAATTTTGTTCTCTTCCTCACATAAAGCTATTGTATGATTTCAGAAGATCTGAAATATAGTGCACAAGCCATATGGACCAATTTTATGATACTTTTATGGCTCTTTTTGAAGCTTTTTGAAGCCTTTCAGTCATTGTACAGGACAAAGCAACTAGGACATTCAGCAAAACTTCTCCAGAAAATCTAAATTGCAACAAATGCAGCCATAAATGTTTTAATTAAATCCTTGCCAACAACTTGACATGTCTTCAGACAATCAATCTATCTCCTTCATTCACTGTAGTTATATTGTTATGTCCTGCAGCCACCTGAGGACCATGTCCAGCTTCTCGTCTTTGGTGCTCTGCCTCAGAGTCGAGGAGGCACTAAGCCGAGGGTTGCTTTCAGAAGCAGCTTCTTCTTCATATACGGTCAGTAACTCCCTGCAGTCCTGCATGTCCTTCAGCTTACGGTAGAACGCTTTGCAGCTGTAGCCTTCTATCCAGCCCCGCTTTATGTGTGCCATCAGCTGCTCCAGCTCATTGTAGTAGCACAGACATCCTGAGCACTTATACCTTTTAATCCCACAAACCACTTCTGTTGCCGTTACAGTTTGGATAAAACAAGCGTTTAGTCCTGAGTTTTGAAGGTCTCTGGAAAGGTGGTTGAGCCTGAGGTCAGTTGTTCCAGTTATTGCATGAAGGTGACCAAAAGGTCCACGTTTTATGGTGCATAGCCTTGGGAGAAACTTAGAGCGGCTGGGCTTAACAGGTCTCTCCATGATTTTGGATGGCACCCTTGCAAAGTTTGCAAGGCTCTTCTGACCTCAACAGTTTTTAAAATAAACTTCAGGGTTTATTCTTGTCCTTGAACACTAACAGCCGTTGACAAATATTCTGTGATAAGAAGAAAAAAAGATCAGCATTTAAACTGAAAGGTCAAACATTTTTGAAAGAACACAAAAATGGTGAAAAATGAGTTTAATTCCTTTTGACATTTAACAAGTTGGTAAATACATCTCAGATATATGCTTTTTCCCAAGACTGATTGCCCCATCAGTCACTGTGATTACATGCTATAGACAGTTTCTTTTCTACATGTTTAACTGGTATGGGAGGCTATGAAATACAAAGAAAGACTCCAACAACAACATAACTATCAACTTGAAATCCCATAAAGTATCATCATAACAAACCTGTTTGTTCCTGCTTAAAGGGGTCAAATCACTGATTTTTCAGAAATAAAACTTTTAGAACTGAAAACTTCTTCTTCAGTCCAAAAAGAGCATTTACTAACACAAAGAGATTTTAGCCTTTTAGATTAGTAGCCTTTTTTTCCTTGCAATTCTGACTTTTTTCTTATCTCACAATTCTGACTTTGTAACTCGCAATTGCGTAAACTATTGCGAAAATAAGTCAGAATTGTGAGATATAAACTAGAGATATAAATATGTTTCCGTCACTGAATAAAAAATAAAAAAGGTAATTGCGACTTTTTACCTCACAATTCTGACTTTTTTTTTCGCAATTGCGAGTTTACATCTATCAGTTTTGACCTTTTTTTCTCAGAATTACGTGATATAAACTCGCAATTGGAAGTTAAAATGTCAGAATTGTGATATAAACTCGCAATTGCGAGTTAATTCAGAATTGCGTGATATAAACTAAAAATTGCGAGTTATAAAGTCAGAATTGCGAGTTATAAAGTCAGAATTGCAAGTTATAAACTCAATTGCGAGTAAAAGTCAGAATTGCGGGTTATAAACTCAATTGCGAGTAAAAGTCAGAATTGCGGGTTATAAACTCAATTGCGAATAAAAGTCAGAATTGCAAGTTATAAACTCAATTGCGAGTAAAAGTCAGAATTGCGGGTTATAAACTCAATTGAGAGTTATAAAGTCAGAATTGCGAGTTATAAAGTAAGAATTGCATGATATTAAGTCAGAAAAAAACTCGAAATTCTGACATTTTTTTCAGAATTGTGTTTATATCTCGCAATTCTGACTTTATAACACTCAATTGTGAGTTATAAAGTCAGAATTGTGATAGAAACTCGCAATCTGAGAAAAGTATTTTTTTTCCATCAGAATTCGAGAAATCACAATTGCAAGTTGATATCTCACAATTCTGAGAAGAGTTTTTTTTCTGACTATATCTCACAGTTCTGACTTTATAACTCGAGACTGCGAGATTTAAAGGGTCTGAATTGTGAGACGCAAACACGCAATTGCAAGAGAAAAAAAGTCTGAATTGTGAGATAAAAAGTCACAATTACCTTTTTTATTTTTTTATTTAGTGGCAGAAACAAGCTTCCATACAATTGCGACTTTATATCACGCCATTCTGAGAAAAAAAAAGAATTGCAAGTAGTAAACTTGCAATTGCGAGATAAAAGGTTGCAATTACCTTTTTTATTTTTTATTTCATGGCGGAAACAAGCTTCCATAGCTTTGCGTCGGGGTCCTAAACACCCTGTTGGAGTTTATTTTGCCGCTGCTTCATATTTTTGTGGAAAGAGAGTGTTTACATTCAAGTCTTACATGGATAGTTTATTAATTTAATTATAAGGATCAAAAACTAACATTATAAAGGGGAAAAAAATTAAATCCTGGTGAAGAAAGAAAACATATTTGCATTTTCAACTTTCAAATTTTCAACTGCAAATAACCTCAATACTTCAATGAATACTTCAATGACAAACAAAAAACAAAGGACAAAACAAATGGTACTCAATTCTCGGTTGTGCTTCTGTGACTTTGTGAAGAACAGCAGGCACCTTCCATACTGATGTGCTCAAAGCTTTAGTGAAGGTAATCTAATCAATTCACTCTTACAGTCTGTACGTCAAATATTGGCAACATTCTCTGTCACCTCAAATCATAAAGGAACAGACAAGGATGACAAAGTTACCTTCCCTTGTAGATTGTCTGGCATCACTGTCCGCAATGGCAGTCTTTCGGAGGCTGGTTATTGCATGTGGATCCTTTAAAAGATGACTTGAGAGGAGAAACAAACAGCTGAGATGGGTAAATGCAATTGTCCATAAATAAATCAAATAAGGTAATTGTCTGTGGTATCCAAGTGTTTAAGAGACAAATGTCACTGTGAGTATATGAAAAAGTTAGCTTAAATTACTATAATTCAGGGGAATTTTGAAAGAAATGCACAAGTACAATAAACAGATTTAAAATGGATACAGTTCTTTTTCAAATAAAAAGAAGTCCTCCATTCAAGAAAGTGGCAGGAGAGAGGCAGAAAGAGAAGAAAAAGTGGGGCATGAATGTACAGAACGCAACTCCATTGGGAGTTAAATTATACATAATAACCCAAATAGTAATTTTCAAAAAGCTTGGAGAGGAGGCATAACCTGCAGGCCCCAACAAAGCAAACCTGGATCTAAACACGTAATAGCTGCAACGCTCTTACCTTTAATGTCCTTCAAAACATCTCCATCATATTTTTCAAGTTCACAATTCAACAACTGTCTAATCTGTTACAGCGTCTACTTTAGAAAAGCAACACTGTTACTTTTTAAATTATTGTTTAGTGTTACCTAGGAAACCAGAATAAGGTTCTAACTATGATTACAGCAGATGTTTACAAGTGCTGACTGTAAGTGATTTTTAATGTACCAGCACTCAAAAATATCCCTATACCTGAGAGAGACCGCTGAATCCGGTATCCTGAAATATCACGTCTGTCTCTGCTTCAGTGAAAACATAATAGGACAGCAGGCCGCGGTCAGAATGGGTATAGTGAATGAAAAGGCTTTGAGGTGCACTCAGCCTGTCAATCATTTTGTAAGCGTTCACAGGATGGCTCATGTAGCAGAAAATGTGGATCATTTTTAGCACTATATTCAGTTTAATTAGCAGTAGACAGTTCGTTTGTTGTTGGATAATGCTGTTGTGCTGCTGCTTTTGTTGTTGTTGTTTTTTTTTGCAACAAATAAAAACACTTTCAAGAACAAAGACAAATAAAATATTTTCAATAGAGGGTAACAATACATGATATTCTTAAATGAACTAAAGCTTATTTTATATAACTTTTAAAGAGTCTTTAATGCCTTTGAATTTATTGATTTTTATTATTTGAATTTTTAAAGAATTTAAATGTATATCTTTTTTGAAAATAAATGCATTTCCTTTGAGAGTTTTTACTAATAAATAACTTTAGTAATAATTATAAATGTAATATGAAAAGGGTCTATTTTCAAACACATTTTTGGCTAATACAGAGGTTTGGGGATAAATAACTTTTTGTACACACAAATTGGGGGGGGGGGGGGGGGTATCTATATTCTAGGGGCTCTATATTATAGCTGACCCCCCAGCGTGATTTTTTTTAAGGTGACTTATTTAAGAACATTATTTTAGGATGGCTATTATTTCTTTGGCGACATGCATGAAGCCACACTATGACAGGTTTGTATTGCATTTATTTCGTTTTTCATTTTTTATTTCAAATTATAAAACGGTTAGTTCCTGTCCTTGATTCTGATTGGTCAATAGCTGTGTTTTATTCGTGACCGCTTCACCCAACGGTTCTGTGGATCACTACACAACACCCTTAGCAACGTAAACTGTATGTTCTCAACTGATATTGTTCATTGAAGCTTCTGTATTATGTAGAAGAGTATTGTGAGAAAGAGATCGAGTGAGCGAGTTTATTACCTGCATTCAGATTTTGCATTTTCCTTCAGGTCAGTCCTATATTCATAATAAAAAATATGTTTAAATGTCCAATGTATTATCCTGTCCTTTTAACAGTTAAGGGGTTTTCCCGTGACTGACAGCGCTAGTCAAAGCATTTGTCAGTTATGTCTTGTTCTGTGTTCACGACAATTCAGTCTTTTCAATGTAAAAGTCTTCGCTACTGACTGACTCATAAAGACAGTCTTTGCCGCCATCTAATGGCGTAATAATGTAACTTCTGTTGCTGGTCAGGGACTATTTTTTTTCGGCAGAAGGAAGGCTTTAGTAAAAGTTTACTTCATGAAAGTTGCATTGATACATATTTTTGTCTTTAATATTTGTATTGTGTGGTAACCGTTTTATAAAAGCAATAAGGTACTCAAGGCTAGTGCTGTATCATGAATAAGTCATGGCTGAAAGGGTTGCAGGCACTTGCTTACATATCAACAAACTATATCATGAAACACATGATATATCCTGATTGTAAAATAGACAGTGAATGTGTTTTGTCATTTAAACACCCTTATAATGATCATGTTAGTTGATAACGCACAATGAGTTTGCACTGGAATTCAGAGGATCTGTTGGATTTATCATGTAAATTCATCCATTTTTTCCCCAAATACATAAAAATAAGCCCAGCTTCAGTGTATGGAATTTGAATTTAACAAACTATGAATGTCCTTTTTTATATATAGCTTAGTACTTTATTTTTATGTCTATTTAAATGTCTGAAACCTCAAATAAACATTATGTGGCTGAAAACACTTAATAGTTGTGAAATACAAAAAGCGTTGAGCACATCCATTTCTGGCGCAGCGCCAGCTTTAGTAGATGAACGTTCTAATTACGCCAGTGTGATTGTACGTGTCAAAGGGTTAAAATCGATCGCGTTTTGGGGGTGGAGGGGGGACAAATTGAAACTGAGGGGGCACAAATCAGATATGATGCCGGGCCTGGTTGTGGTTTGCTATTGCGGTGATGTCATGTGATTGACAGGTTGCCTTGCCCTCGCACCAGTAAACGCATAATCACAGAAGAGATCAACTCTAAGCCCGTTTAAAATCTGAAGTACTGTAATGCGAATGGGCTGAAATCAGTCTCTCACAGTGAAGTCTATCTAGTCATTTGTTCAGCAACACAAGCCAGTTGAACAGACAGTGTAGAGAATGATACTGTGTATCAGTCAGTGTCTTTCTCATCTCCCTTTGCCAAATCAAGCTTATTTCCATCTCTGAAAAGAGAAGCCTGGGTATATAGAGAGCCTCTGTCGAGCAACACATGGGATGTAGGCGAGCAAGCTGCCTTCATATCAAAGATCCCAAATGCATCACAAGGAGGTGAGAGCCATTTTCAACATAGAGATCATTTCAATATTTAATGCCCTTTTCTAAAGCGAAAAAGTGACGTGGTCGTAATCCCATTTGCCGATCACTACAGTGCACCAACACGAAGAAAAGAAGTTGTGCAGCTTCAGCGAGATGAAAATAAGGTTCTCCACACTGATTCACAGGGAAGCCACATCTAACACCTCTCTGGCAGCGGTGCTGGTGTGATCTGACGGTTTCCAAAGCTTCATTCCATGACCCTGTTTTTCCTAAAGCCTGCCGGAGTGTTCCAAACTAATCCCATCCTGCACCCGGAGAGCGAGGCAGATGACACCATACAAAAGAAGCCCACAAACAGTGTGAAATATCAAACAGACGCACATCATGAATGAGTAATTGAGAATGACTGCGGGGCAGAGCGCATAGTGAGGAGCATCTTGGCATGAGCGTTTCCTCATACTCAGCTGCACATCTTCAAGCCAGTCAGATGCCAATGACACCTCCATCGTATCTCTGCAACTGCCACTCCAACATAAACGGAAAAAACAAACACGCATTTGCAGGGGGAACAAGATTAGTGCTTTATAAAGGGAAAAAGTTTGCAATTTATTATTTTCCACAGTAACACGAGTGAAGTGCCAGAATACGAAATCAAACGCTCGCTGGAGAGATGGGAGTGTTTAATACAGCAGAAAAAAAAGATTGCCAGGGGTTGACAGTTGTTGGTGAAGAAAGATAGGCACACACTGGGATGTTATTCAATGGCTTTAATGTGTAAAAAGTCAAACATGAAATCAATTTTAAGTTAGAGCAACTTTCATTGTTCAGGTCTAGAAAAATGTTCATTACATTTAAAAGGTGCAGTCAAAAAATGTTTTCCTCACGAAACCGTTTCGCACAAAGAAATTAACGTACTTCAAACTCACATGAGATGAAGACTGCAATCGTATCAGTGGGTCAGCTCATGTTGAGGTCACATGACCATTAAATATTACTTTGCGGAATAAATTAATCATTGCTGACTGCAAATAACATAAATATCGTAGCGTAACAAAACAAACTTAGTGCACCTTTAGTTAGAAATAAGACATTTTATTAACCATAATTATAATGCATTTTCAAAAGAAAAGAAAGAATACCTTCATTCCTGATGGTAAGGTCACTTACATAACAGCATAAAGTTACCTGAATTTTCCTTCCAGCATAGATACGTTTTTCAAAACATTCTGCCTTCAGCAAAATTAAATGGAAAGTAAAATGAAATTATAAATCATTCATTATTCCAAGAAAAGTGCATACTCACTGCCGCTGTAACCAACTTTAATTTTTTTGGGTTGGTACTATGCGTCAGTGAAGATCAAACTGCATAAAATTAACTTTAAAACACATTTATCTAGAGAAGGTATCATTGTTTGTGCCATATAGACAAAATGGTCTAATAGGACTTATGGTCATCCATACAGAAGATCCTCTTTTTTGACCTCCTCAAACAAACCCATTGTCAATTCTGACATCCAATGTTCCATAAACCTCACCAAAGTAAACTTTCCTCTCACCTGTATTTTACAAAAATTGTCCTCGTTTGAACACAAGTCACTTAAACATTTTAAAAGTCTTAAAAATAAAACATTTGTCTTCATTTACTCAACTTTAAGTCTTAAAAATAAAACATTTTCCTTTGTGGAACACAAAAAGAGATATTTATAGCAGAATGCCATAGCTGTTTTTTCCCCCATAAAATAAAAATGGTGATTTTTCATCAATAACTACTTTAAATTTTGCCCATTCTTCACAATATCTTCTTTTGTGTTCCAAAAAAGAAAATCATACAGGTCTGGAACGAAGTGATGGTGAGTAAATGATGACAGAAAGTCATTTTTTTTGACTAAACTAATCCTTTAATTTTTTTTTTTTTAAATCCTATTTTCAACATACCAGCAATTTCAAGGACACCAGCAATACAGTGCTGCAGGAATTATGTATTTTTGTAGGCCAAAACCCAGAAACAAGTTCACATTTACCACTTTTGGTTCCATTGTTCTGAAGTCAATGGGTTTTTTGGTTAAATGCTTGAATTAAGGTCTGTGGTGAAAGCTCAAGATAGTGATCAAGATATTTTATTCTACAATATAAAATATAACAGTAATACCCTCTTTTGATTTTTACTTGTCTTGTAAAAGGCGGTTGCTAACACTTGGCTAAAAAGGACGACAGGGACATTAAACGTCATCAGCCGAACAGGTCAGCTCATCTGCTCACTAGTCCTCTTTCAAACCTTCATTGTGTTTATAATCGCGCTCTTGCAAACTTGCAAATCTCGCACTCTTGACTTTCAGGGAAAATGTTTTTAAGCAGACTGAAAGAGTTGTTGAAGCTTAATGAAGGTGATGTTGAAGTCATGCGACCATTATGTAGTTAGTTTATAGCTTTTGTCTTATGCCAATTGTATTTACTCATGAAGATGATCATGATGAACAAAATGTGTAAGCTTTTGTTAGTCTCAGACCTTATTTTCTGCAATAATCCATAAGCCAATGGAAAAATTCTACTGGGTTTTAGTCGAGAAAACCAGGGTGATGCTAACTTCGGGGTTGGCCTACAAAAATACGTCATCCCTGAACCACACTTTTACTTAAGTAATAAATAACTGAGAAAGTTAATCAAACAAATTGATTGCGAATGACATTAGCCTGACAGAAACGATCATTCAGCATTGGAAAATGACCCACAGATGGCCAGAATTTAAAGACATTTTTATCCACATACTCTAAACTGACCAGCATTGTTTCTCTACAAGCTTAGGGAAATATGAAGCAAAATCACAGCACTTTGGCCACTACAATTTAGTATTTGCTGTGACATCCAACTCTGTTTTATCCCCTTCAAATGTCCAACAATAACATACAGCAGGTAAATGACTAGAGGTAGGCTGCCATACGATTTCAGATAAAACTAACAATAATTGTACATTTTTAACCGTAAATGTGTATAAAAAATGTAACCTAGCATCTCACTCACCGCATAGTGGGCTACTGAAATTACAGGCATGTAAATACGAGCTGATGTTACAACATGGAGGACATTGAGTAAAACGGAGAATTTGGCACCATCTAGTGGTTGGAAAGAGAATGGCAGCAGTGTTGCTGGCAGCACTGCTGCTTATCTGAGTCTAACCTCAACACTCAGCCAAAAACACACACACGACGAAGCTGCCAAGAGACTCTAAGTGCGGTCTAAGCGAGATCTGACTTACACCAGGTACCAGATCATATTTTAAAAATGCTAGTCACTAGACAAAAATGTAAAGTCGAAAAATTGTAATAGAAGGTACTTTGCAGAATAGCAGAGGAGAATAAGACACCAGCAGATGGAGCTGGCAGCAATGACTGATTAAAATAACTCAAATTACCTTCCTGCAAAAATATATGATAAATATAGTTTATATCTTGAAGAGAAATAGATGTGTTCAGAGATTATGTCTATTTGCAGGCCAATCTGGAAGATTAATTCACCATGGGTTCCCTCAGGAACTTCCTGTGTCCTTTAAGAAAGGAAGTTTTGGATTTATGATTAAAATAAAGTCTGTGGTTTTTGAGACTTTCACATTTTATTATATAACATATATTAGGGTTCAAAAGCTTGGGGTCTGTAAGATGTTTTTAATGTTTTTGAAGTCTCTTATGCTCACTAAGGCTGCATTTATTTGATCTAAAATGCAGTAAAAATAGTAATATTGTGAAATATTATTACAATTTAAAAAAGAATTGTTTTCTATTTATATATTTTAAAAATAATAATAATTTATTCCCTGTGATGACAAAGCTGAATTTTCAGCATCATTACTCCAGTCTTCAGTGTCACATGATCCTTCAGAAATCATTCAAATATGCTGCTCAAGAAACATTTCTCATTATTATCAATATTGAAAACACTTGTGCCGCTTAATATTTTTGTGGAAACTGTAATACAGTTTTTTCAGGATTCTTTAATGAATAAAAAAATCAAAAGAACAGCATTTATTTTATAACATTATAAAATAATTTATTGTCAATTTTATTAAATGTAATGCATCCTTACTGAATAAAAGTATTAATTTCTTTTAAAATTAAATCTTATTGACCCCAAACTTTTGAATGGTAGTGAATATTACATTATTTTACTCGTACGTTTTACTCAACGTAAGTTTACACGTTATTTTACTCATAAATCCAAAACTCATTTGAGATCACTCGTTGGCACGAAAATAGTCATTCTCTTCAGATTTCAGGATTACAAACTGAACGACTCTATTATAAGTGATGAATTTTAATACACTGCAAAAATGTTAAAATCTAATACATTAATCACAGTCTGTACTGTGGACATGAAGGCACTATCAATCCTAAGCGTAGGAACTGGAATGCTCAATAAACTTGTGTGGAGTTGGAACAGTTGATATAAAATGCCCTTTTAACTGTAGCGCAGGTGAAAGGTGCAGAGAGAACCTTTGCTATGTTCTCTCTTCAAAGAACCACTTCTGGTGGGCCGACTCTGAGCAGGAGCGGAGAGCAGGTCCAGGGTTCCCGTTGTCAGTCCGGTCCACTGCCTCAACGCATTTCTGCGTCTGAATGTGGTAGAGAGAGCCATCCTGCAAATGTAAAGATTATGAGAAGTGTTAGATGCCTGAGTTTAATACTTGCAGTCAGGGGTTTGTTCAAATACTATAAAGGCTTTTATAGAACATGAAGCTCAGCCAACCCCAGCATTTCATTTGCTCCCAGTACCTCCTCCCTGCTTTAATTCCCCACAGTCCAGTGAGAAACCTGCTGTCTTCACGCTGCTCTTCAGGTGCTCACTGTACTGGCAAAGAGTTAACACTAAGGCTTGCTTCTGAAATTACACTGCAAGCCACACTGAAACCTCTTGCTGTCCATGAATTTCTCAAGTAACGCTTTAATGTGACATTTACTTGGCCTGTTATTTGCTTTGAAGAACACTTGAAATGCTGCAAAGCATGCATGTTAGTGTGTATAGTTCTGACTAACCGCCAAACCACATGATGACACCTGTCAATTTAAAGCTAATGAATGAAAATTATAAAACAACCATTATGCATTGTATGTGAATTACTGATGACAAAAGGCCAGTGATATAGTGTTGTGTTGATTTTTATGGATATAAATAATATATTTCTAATGATGTCTATTTATTAATTTAATCAAATGCAATGAAAATGTCTTAAAAGTATCTTTATGTGCCGCATTTCTCAGCAAATACAATACTGTTTAAAAGTTTGGGGTTGGTAAGATGTTTTTAATGTTTTTGAAAGAAGTCTCTTATGCTGCATTTAAGCCTGCATTTATTAGATTAAAATACAATAGAAACAGTAATATTGTAAAATATTATTACAATTAAAAATGACTGCCTTCTTTTTTATTATATTTTAAAATATAATATATTCCAGTGATGAAAAAGTTGAATTTTCGGCATTATTATTCCAGTCTTCAGTGTCACATGATCCTTCAGAAATCATTCTAATATACAGATTCGGTGCTCAGGAAACATTTATTATTATTATTATTATTATTATTATCAGAATTCTATGATGAACAGAAAGTTCAAAATGACATTATAATAACATTATAAATTATTTAGATTAATTTAGTGCATCCTTGATGAATAAAGATATTAATTTCTTTAAAAAAAAATCTTACCGAGCCCAAACTTTTAAACAGTAGTGTATATGTGATTATTTGCGATTAATGTAATTAATTTGAATAAAATGACATTTGCATACTGTTTGTACTGATGATGATCTCACCTCTCTGAATATAAACCTCTGGTCTTCAGGCACAGGTTCCCTGGGTTTACTGCAGTGATGCATGGTAAGGAATGTGGAAACGGGATCAGCTATGATACAGCATGCAGGATCCCTGGTGTTATAACGGATCTCTTGGAGCGTGGAGTACTCGAAGAACTGTCACGAAACGAGAAAGGAAAATATTCACACACAGAAGCTCAACACATCAACACTTTAAATCAAAGACAAATCCAAAAACTCTGATAAAGAGGCACATACGGTCAATCACGGTATGTAGTACATTTCGTCCCCATCATATAGTATCTAAATGTATTAAATCAAATATTAAATCACATTTTTTTTTAAAGATGGAAAACATTAGGTGTCCTGTGTCCTCAATATCTTCATTTACTAATATCCTGACAGTTTTTTTTTAATATCCAAAATCCAGTTTCTCAAAGACATCATCCTTCCAGAAGTAACATGAAGTAACAAAAGTGTATTAGTAATGGATTTGATGAATTCTCTTTCTCTAAAACGTGCCATCCTGTAAAATTACAGAAAATTCATAAATTACAGAAAAATCATAAATAGTGTAAATAATTTAATGTAAATAATAAAGGTACAATTCAACAAAGTTGCCTAATCTTGACCAGAAAACATTTCTTTAAGTCTGCTATACCCTTTTACAGACATACTTCCTTAAATTTAGAACTGCACAATTAATCATGTTTTAATTGAGATAACGACTTCTGCTTTCACAAGCTTTTTCTGTGCTGCAAAAAAGCACTCATGGTCTGACAATCTGGTGATCTGGAGTTTAGCAATGTCCATTGTGACCAGTCTGGTGTCGTTTAACCAGTCTGTGTTCCTTCACCAGGCCACGTGTGCTGTTTGCTGCAACCAATGCTGCCTTCACGTGCTATCAATTGTCGTAAATACGAGTTTCCTAGTAGGAATTTGGACATGATCTCCCTCTCAAGTCGTATTTACTACTGGGAAACTCAGATTTTTGATACCCGAGTTTCCGATTTTGGCATGCCTTAAACTTTAAACATGGCGGAGGGGAGAACGATTGCTGCTGTGACTGGTATTCTTTATTAGTTTTTTCCCCAACAGCTGCATCGCCTGAAGTGGTGCATATTTACATATATACATAGCCATTTTAAGCATATGGTATGTTTCATACAAAGCGAAAATAGCCTGTATTTGAACTAAATTCCAGATTCGTCAGCAAGCTGACTATCTAGATGGTTATATAGTTGAATGGGATGATAGTGATAGGTGATTTCAAAACACTGCTTCATGAAGCTTCAAAGCTTTATGAATCTTTTGTTTTGATTCAGTGGTTCGGAGCGAACCAGTCATGCGAACTACTGAAGTTTCAAAACACTTATGACGTAACAGTGCCTCGTTTACTGAAATCATGTGATTTTGGCGCTCTGAAACACTGACTCGAAACAAAAGATTCGTAGGCTTCGAAGCTTCATGAAGCAGTGTTTTGAAATCGCCCATCACTAGATATTGTGGAATAAAGTCGCTATTTTGTTATTTTTGGCACACAAAAACTATTCTCGTCGCTTATAATATTAAGGCTGAACTGTAGTCAAATTAACTGTTTTAAATATGTTTTTAGTATCTTTCTGGGCATTGAAAAAGTGAGTGTTATTGCTGGCAATGCAGGCCTCACTGAGCCATTGGATTTTATCAAAAATATCTTAATTTGTGTTCCGAAGATGAACGAAGGTCTTACGGGTGTGGAACGACATAAGGGTGAGTAATTAATGACAGAATTTTCATTTTTGGGTGAACTAACCCTTTAAGAACAAAATATAAATTTAAGTTATTTTTTGCACCTTATCGGGCCTGAAAGGTTTAACAGCACTTGAATGAATGGTAGCGTGATCATATAATGTAACGCTAGCTAAAGGATGACGGAAACAAACGGATGCTGCATTAATTGCATTAAATATTTTTAACACGTTAAACTGAAAATAAATAAATAAATAAATAATCGCATGCTTTAACGTGTTAAGTTTGACTGCCCTATTACAAATTAAAAGAACAAATTCAAATCTTTGAAAAAGGGGTTCCCCTTAATAGGTCCCCTTTAAGTCTCAAAAGGAACTGCTTAACAGGATTGACCCATATGCACTAAACCAGACAAAAACAGAAGAACATTTCTCTTGTATTCACAGAGAGAATCCATTAGAAGAGTGTTGTTGTGCTGTACATAGCAGATATTGTGCACTGATAAGTCTCCAGGGCTCATCTACCTCCCCACAGAGAGGGAGGAGACGAATGAAGTCACGCTGCTGTGCCAGGCGGCTAAAGTCACTTTAAAAACAAGCATGCTGTGAGGTACACAACACATTATTTACTGCGGCATATTAGGATGCCATTTTAATAATACATCACAGCTGTGAGACACACTTTCATGTATATTCCTGAGGACGCATTACAATCTCTGAGTATTGTGTATATGTGCCAGTGAACGCTAATTGGAGCAGCACTGTCAGTTGTTACATTCGAAAGTTACCTGGTTTTGTCCCATGCCGTGACACGGGTAAAGAATGACCCGGTGACCGGCCATGTTATGTTCATCAGGTGGGTTGTAGTCAAAGCAGTAGTTGACCATTCCTTTATTCTTCAGCTACAATTAAGAGGAAGAAAAAAATTCCAACAATAGGGTCCAAATTTTTTTTTTTTTTTTCTTATTTAATACAACATTTTTTAACAGAAATTATATTATCATTATAAATATATTATTAAATTATTATTATTAGTTTAAGAGAAAATTATATAGACATTAATGTTTCTTTTTTCCATTTTAAATTATACTTATAATTATACAGAAAAAAGTTCTGTTTATTTCAACTTTTAAATGGAATAGTCCCACATTTTGAATGTAGTCTACACTTTGCCACTCGCTTTGTTGATTGTAAAGGAAGTGAACTCATTTCATCATGTCACACTAGGCTTGCATTGTAAACTTTGGACTAAATCAACCAGCAAACAGCTGTGGATAATGGTATTTTCACTTCTGGAGCTCTGCTGTTACAAAGCTGTGCTTGTAAATAGAAAAACGTTTGCCTCTTCTCACCATGCCAAACATTCCAGGCCTGTCCTCTGGGATTTGAATGTCAGGGTAGATGTTCTCCAAGAACCACTTAAAATCTTTACACTTAAGACGCATTCTGAGTTTCCGTCTGTCTGTCACATCACCATATGCTTCCTGAAAACAAGCATTAAAAATTAGGGTTCTTATCTCATACTATGGAAGTCAATGGGGACCAGCAACTGTTTAGTTACCCACGTTCTTCAAAATATCTTCTTTTGTGTTCAACAGAACAAAGAAACTCATACAGGTTTGGAACAACTTGAAGGTGAGTAAATGATGACAGGATTTTCATTTTTGGGTAAACTATCCTTTAAGCCCATAAATTGTTGAGATAAGTTATTCAGTTATTTAAATAGTGCAGATTTGCATTTCCAATGCACTTTGATACAGTTTGAGATCTATATTTGTGCACATTTATTATATATGGACAAATAGCTTATTATTTGCACACTTTCAAAAGAGAATGAGTTTTTACCTGTAGGACAAAAGGTTTCGGAGGTATGAATGGACAACAGCAGCTCTACATCCAATACCAGAATATTAACATGCTGAATTGTACAGCAACAGCGATTAAAGCTATAGTTCACCCAAAAATAAAAATTCTGTTATCATTTACTCACCCTCCAGTTGTTCTAAACCTATATAAATTTCTTTGTTCTATTGAACACAAAGGAAGATATTTTGAAGAATGTGGGAAACTGAACAGTTCTGGGCCACCATTCATTTTTATAGCATTCCCCCAAAATGTTCATTTTTATAGCATTCCCCCAAATTGTTCATTTTTATAGCATTCCCCCAGTATGTCCAAAAAAAAAAAAAATGATTTAACCATAAATATCTATTACGTCATCGCCATGGACCAATGGTAGTTCGGAGATGTTTACCAGCCGGAGCAAACTTTTCCAGTAAGTTCACTTTTGGCTAGCCATTTCAAACTCTTAAAACAAACTTCGTTTAGGCTTGATTTTTTTTTAAATGACATCACACCAGTTTTCAGGAAAATGATTACATAAAACTAAACATCTAATCATCTAATCAAACTCCTAAAACAAACTTCGTTTAGGCCTGATTTTTTTAAAATGACATCACACCAGTTTATACAAAATGATCACATAAAACCGCAGCGGTAAACCACAAAATGCTACATGCTGCAACATCTCGCAAAATAATGTTGCAACCCCGCCTGAGCAAACGAGACTGATAAAGGCCAAGTTGTATGTTTGTGGCTGTGGTATCCCCTCATAACCTCCTGTCAGGGAAGAATTACTGGTGAGTGATGGTCCACATACAGTAGTGGTGCCAGTGATATGATCCCTTATGAGGAACATCTGTTGGAAGTAGAGCTCTGTCAAAAAGATTCAGCAGCTCTGCGTAAAGATGAATGAAAGAAAGTGCACTTCTAATTAATAAACTTGATAGTGATTCATCAATTCATCACAACATCACACCCATTGATGATCGGTCTGTGATCAGGCATCAGTCTCAACAAAGTCCTGAGGCAGGCACGTACCATCCAGCTACACGGTCAATCAAGCAGCTGTCAAATGAAACATTCTGATCATCGAGATCCATCACAGAGCCTCGTTTTGTTGATCTTTAGGACTCTGTGGCACAATCAACAGAGATTTTGGCCATGAATAAAATATGCCGTGAGACTCAAAGGGTGAAAGAGAGAGCGATCCGCTTACGAATTTGCGTGGAAGCGGAGTATGAAAGATGTCAAACCTGATCCACGCTGGCAAGGCCAGTGTTTGTCTGTGGTTTATACCTGAAGAGAGAGAGAGCCTTATCTGTTGGCATCACATCAGATAGCTTTCGAGTTGGCGGTGCCAACCTGGCAGCATCTCCAAGGTTCAGAGAGAAAAGGGTCACCTGATCTGTCACCGAGAGCACCTCTCTGTTTAACTACAGGGCTCAGTGGGGACCGTGAATGACAAACACGGACTGAAAGAGGTGCCACTTCTCAGCGAGCACAGAGTTTCAGCCCACCTGCTAAATGTCATTCATTCAGAGGATATCAACAGATTGTGTGGATATATCTAGTTTGTGCCGAAGAAAATGTGCTTCGTTCACAAAAGCTACGTGAGTCTATTTCCACTAATCTCAAAGATTGATGTGATAAACATGCTCTTTGAAAATGAGCAGACAAGCAAACAAAAGCAGAGTTATGCAACAGACCACACAAGTAGGCGTACCAGACGTGCATGAGGGCTCCGGTGGTAATATACTTCTTTGTATTCATCCATCCAGACTTCAGCCGCCCGCACGCTGTTGGCCAAGGCCTTATTTCTTGAATATGGCGCTTTCTTCGGAAACACGTGACCCACGTGAGAGCAAGGATGGATTTCCAGACTCCCTCCGCATTGCCAGATCTGTAAAACACCATCAAGACAGGAAATAGATTACCCATCCGTAATAATCAACAGGCAGCATTTTAGGCATCATAGGCACATTTGACTCTTCCAATAAGTAGGCAATTTAATTATGCTGCCTCCTAAGATAGTGGTTTTCAACATTTTGATGTCAAGGACCCCTAAATGTGATCATATTCTTTTACAGACCCTTTTATACTGAGTGAGAAAAAATATATTATGTGTGATATTATAAAGACAACATATTGTTTAACATAATTGCCTTTTGTATTGTCATTATACTACCTGTCTTTACTGTCTGTGAAGTTTCAGCTCAAAATACCTTACAGAACATTTATTATAGCATGTTGTAAATGCCTATTTTTAAGTGCATGTGTCTTTAAATGCAAATGAGCTGCTGCTCTCCACCCCGCTTTCTAGAAGAGGGTGGAGCCTGTAGAACCTCTGTTTGGTTTTGATTATCATCTGTATCTGTAAACTGTATGCGAGTTTATATGCAATTGTGAGAAATATTGTCAGAATTGTGAGATAAAAGTCACAATTATCTTTTACATTTTTTTTCCCTTGGAATATAACATTTATTACATTTATTACACTTACATTTTATTTAGTCCGTGGAAACGAGAGTTGAGAGAAGCTCTTTAGATAGAAATATTTTTCAATATATGCAGATTTGATTTTGATTCGTTGCTGTTAAAACTATGAAAAATCTGGATTAATTCAGCCAGTCTTTAGAAAGCGATTTGAAACAGTAATTATCCCAAATTTCGTTCTCTCTCAGGTTTTTTTTTTTTTTTTTTTTTGCAAACCCCCTAAGGCTCCACTGGGGTCCACTTAAAAAACCTGTCCTAAGATACCTCTGGCCAAACTGGCCAGTTGGGATGCTGCAGCTGCCTGTGCAGTCAGATCACTAGGTTTTGGAAAAGATCTACTGATCAAGAGAATAAATAGGCTGGTCTGTCATACTGCATTGACAGAGCAGCTGTCTGGTCTTTGTGACATTCCCTGCTAGAATCTGGTTAAAACACAGCCCCTGGTGTTCAAGGCGCTCGAAACACAAACAAACCATTACTGCCTATGTAACAGTGTTGGAATCCTTCAGGGGATGAGCTGAGTAATCAGAGGAATTATGAGTAAGTAAATGCTGCATAAACAGTGAAGGTCGCTTTAGTCATCATACTAGCTGGCAGACACTTAATAAAGGCGCTGACTGACCTCTTAACCTTGTATGACTCATCACACAGTTTTCAAACTAGGATTGTGACCATCTGCCCAAAAGCTTTCTCCCCTCAGGAAACCAAAACTTGGAGAGAAACTAGAGAAAATATGTTACAGAAAAAGCAACAAAATGCACTTACTCTGAATGAGAACTCCAGGTTCTCTCCACCCCACACCTCCATTCCTGTGTCATATGTACCCAGGTAAAGGAAGTACTTCTTATTGACTGCAAACAAACCCCCAGCCATTGTAGGAGACCTGGATCAAAGATATAATATTTCTGTGCATCTACTAGTAAATTAAAGTTACTTCCAGGAAAAGCATAAAAGCAGGGTTTAATGTTGATTGATTTTTAATTAGTAGAAAACACATTCAAATATGTTCACCTAAACAGTTCTGGTGCCTCAAAATATAGCCTTAAAAAAAACCCAAAAATTCTGAAATCTACCTAAAATCTCCAGATATTGAAAATGGACTGCTCTGCTGAGTGTATTGGAACCCTCATGAATCAGGCTATGCATAATAAAGCTCAAAACCTAATGACATTCCAATCAAAATTTAAGACTGAACATACCGACGCCATGTTGCATTGTTTTTAAATTAGAACGGGACCAAAAATTAAAAGTTTCCTTTAGTATTTTATTACAAATTGTTTTCCATTCAGGTGTAACCATGAAGCACAAACCTGACAACATCAATGGCAGAACTTCTGCGTTTCTGCTCATATTCTGGGATAGTGTGCCACGTGAACACCAATCGCCAATCAAATCCCCCGATCTGAGGTTCTCCAGGGTTGCCCAGGTACTGAAAAGTGTTCCAGTCAATGACGTCAATTACTGGACACACCACAGCCGAAGGCTCGTCCTTTATTCTACAGGATTTAGAGATTAAAAAAGGGGGGATAAATATTAATTCTCATAAAACAAACTGTGATATGATATATAGCTTAGGCTTGACTTGAAAAAGCATGCAAATATTGTTATGCAAGTTAAAGAGCAAATTTATACACAAATTTTGAAAATAATGCATGTTTTGGGTTTGTAGAGAGGGGTTTATCTGTCTCACCTCTGGAGAATAGGCTCCAACCAGCCTTCATGGCACTCACAGTGGCAATCGAGGAAGGTCAGCACTTCTCCTGTGGCAATGGAAGCTCCCAGAAGCCGCGCTCGCACCAAACCCTCTCTCTTCCTTGCTCGGATCAGACGCACCTTTTTGATATTGGCGATGTAGTTCTCTAGAGGCTCCTTTAAATGATCTGTGGGTCATGAGAAGTGCTCAGTAACAGCAGCAGGTCTAAAGTAAAGAAAAAGAACTCAGGACAGAAATATGCTAATTGGCTTTTCCATTAGGAAACAACTTGCTGTTTCACCACAGGGTGGAGCTGAGATGATGTTGTTGCTGTGGTATTTCATTTTCAAAACCTTAATTTATAATTCTATAAAAGATTTTTGTGATCAAGTGTGTGTCCTCTGGGTACTTTGAGTAGAGCGAACTTAAATAACGGCCGTTGAATACTTAAATATGTACACTATTATATAAACATCCAACATCATTTTACTCAGGATTTTTTCTTGTTTATATTCTTTGTTAATGTTATATATATGAAACATGAATATTATTAGCCTAGGAGACATTATAAGTTGGTTAAGCCATCATTTATATTTTTATTCATTTATTTATGTGTTTATTTTGTTTAATTATTATTATTACTGTTTATTTATATATTTGCATTTTTTGTATACATTTATATATGTATGTATGTGTGTGTATATATATATATATTTATTTTTATTTCATTTTAAATAGCATTATTTTTTTTGTAATTTAATTATGTGATTGTCATTTTTTATTTTTTAAATATTACTATTTAGTTTTAATTTATTTTTATTACAATATTTTAACTTTTTTTAAAGATAATGTGAGTGGTATTTGAGCATGCAAAACTTTATGGTAGCAATGTTAGCTATAGTTATGGCAGTTATTTTAGCTGTTTGCTATCAGTGTTGCCAACTGCTTTCAGTTGAAAGTAGCTAAAACTGGTCGCTAAATGTCGCTAGATGATGTCACACTGGCAAGTCCACTGACCTATATTAAAATAAATATAGAACAGTGGGCGAGTTACAGAATCTAGATAAGGTATGTCCAAGAAGTTGCTAGATTTGTCGCTAGGCTTTTGAAAAAAGTCTCAAAAGGGTAGAGGAAGTCGCTAAATCTAGCAACAAAACTGCTAAATTGGCAACACTATGCGGTGTTCCTGGCTCCTTCCTGGCTGTCCCAAATCAAAAATGCTCCAAGTTCATCATAATATGATTAACTTTTAATACATAAGATCTTATGACAATCATGTGCTCAACTGCATGAAAAGTTTTCATTCAGACTGATACCTCGGTCACTGTAGTCATCCACCAGTATGATTTCAGTCAGCAACAGGTCAGGCGAGGTCTCCAGGACACTGTGCACTGTCCGCAGTAGCGTGGACCAGGCTTCATTGTAGAAGGCTATCACTACCGATGTCGTGGGCAGGCTCAGGTAGTCATATTTTAAGTTTCGACATCTGAATAGACAGATCCTGTTAGTTAATGTCTTGCTTGCTACTGTACATAGTCAGACTGCATTCATGTTTACAGTAGCATTATAATACTTAAATATGTACAGTAACTATGCAGGATTATTTGATCTTAATACCCAAGGGAAAATTACAAAATAGGCAAATAGGGACACATATAGCACATCACAAAACACGGCACAATATCAAATCTAAATTTTATACTAAAATTTAACCACAGAGTGCACCATAGTGCTGTACAGTTACAGTTACAAAAATATAACATCTCATATAAAAGATAAAAATGAAAAAATATTAATTAAAATGTAACAATACATAAAATAAACACCACAGATCCATCTGTTGGAGCCTAATGGTCATTATAAAATACTGAAGGATATAATATGATGCAAACAATAAACACAACACATTAAAAGCATGAACAAAAAGAGTAAATAAAATAACAGTTTGGTAATAAACTGGGCTGTTATTTTACAATAATTTTTAAACTATTAACGTAAAACCAATAGCAGACTGTTCCTCTAGGTCAATGGTTCTCAACCAGGGGGGCCTCAACAAACTTCCAGGGGGCCCCAGCAAGTTTTAAAATTCTTTAAATTGAGTTATACCGTATTAACAATCTTAATTAAAATGTACAAAAATAAAGATTTACAACATTAAACTGACATCATTTTTGTTAATTTTTTTATTACAACAAAAGTGCCAGAGGTAAATATCAGCTCAGGGGCCATTTACAGGACACTAAAAACGTAAGACTTTGTATGCATTTTGGCCATTCATTTACACGACACAACAGCGTTTTGAGGGCCTAAAACACAAACATTTGAAAACATTTTAAAGTGCAAGTTTTTGAACCCGATACTGTTATCATCTCCGTGCAAAAAATGGTGACGTCGTGCGCATGTGTTTCTTTACAAAGTGACATCGTCAACTACTATAATGCAAGTCATGTTCGCGGATCTGTGTGAATGGGGATCATTTTGACAAATTTCATTAAAAACTTTCCCATTTTCACTTTCCAGAACATCGTTGTCGTGTAAACGTACCCTTAGATGGGAGGGCCTTAGAACATTGTCTTGGACAAAGGGGGGCCTTGGAGTCAAAAAGATTGAGAACCACTGCTCCAGCTGGCTATAATAATGTACACCCTTTGGATTTGGGATGGGCCACCTGTTTATTGTTTAACTTCAAACTTTTTTATTTTATTTTTTATTCATTTTGTAATTAGGGGTCCACAAATGGGTCCTTGTTCTGAGAAGAAAAAAAAAAAGACTGCTGTGAATTTTATTTATTATTTTAACATTTCAATAGCATTTTTTAGTAAAAACCAACTAAAATAACACACCCCCTTTGGATTTTGGATATGTTTTTGCTTTTTTGTTTTATTCTGTATAATTTATATGACAGTAAGGACAACTGCAAACTGCACCTCTAGATGTGACGGAACCACATTGAACGTTTTTCTCCTCCTCTGGTACTTTGTAGACGTTCTCTATCTGTAATCGCACATTAAACACTGGGGCAAGGTAGGGACTGTTTACAAAACATTTACAACTTCCCTGTTTTGCATTTAATCGATGCGGATTTAAACAATAAATCTGTATCCTCTTCTACATTCTAATGCTATTCAAAAAATAAACCAATTTAATATAATTATACCAATGTGTTAATGATCTATTGAGGCTGAATATCAGACATATATCGAACAAACTAAATTCAAACATGTTCATAGCATGGCCACTTACAGTGGGTTCCATCTTTCAGGCATTCTGCGGTGTAGTGATATCCTATCGCTCACATAAGTGTTTATCTGATGTTTTTTGATGCTCTCCTCCTCCTCTCGCTTCTCTTCTTCTGTCAGGTCTAGTTTAACAGCTCTACCCAGCTCTCCCAAAGCATTTACATCAAGAGGAGGCTTCTCGTAAACAGGTTTCTTCAGAAACTCTTCGTCCACATTTTTGCCCTGCTCGACTGGCACTTCTCTTCGACTCGCCAGCCCGACATCACTCTGCGTGTTCCTATGAAATACTAAATATCCCACTACAAAAGCCCCGAGAATGTACAGAATTAACTTGGACCGACTCCGTCTGCCACATATTGCCATAATGTGTCCTTCTAGTCTGCCCTGGTTTCCTCAAAGTCTTTATCATCCAAAGTTCAATCTCATGAAAAGTTCGAAAAGAGTTCGCCCTTGTTAGAGGATATCGTTTTCAAAGTGCCAGATTTCATTTTAAAGTCCACTACAGTGAAGGGGAAACTATCCAAGCAAAGCGAAAGTTGGTCATTTCATTCTGTGGCTTAAACTAACTGTTGAAGCGTGTGTGAACTACATGAAGGGCAAGCAGAGCCGGTTGCAGGGGGAGGAGTTCAAAACAAGAGTTGTTACATTCTATGGAAGCCCATTTCCGCCACATAAGGAGGGAAAAAATCATGCTTTTGTATATCATAATGAGATAAAAAGTTGAAATTATGATCGAGATGAAAAGTCGAAATTATGACTCAAAACGTCATATTCGTGTGTATGTGTGTGTGTATATATATATATATATATATATATATATATATATATATATATATATAACATAAACATTAAATATATTTATAGCAGAAAGTCATAATTTAGACTTTTTTTCTCATTACTTCAACTTTTTAATCTTGACTCAGTCATAAGGCCTTAGTAGGCCTATGTCATCATTTCAATTTCTCATATTTGTGACTTAGTATGTCATAATTTTGACTTCTCATGTCATCATTTAAACTTTTTATTCTCATATGACTTAGTATGTCATAATTATGACTTAGTATGCCATAGTGTCGACGTTTTATCTCATAATTTAAACTTTTTAATCTGGGCTCAGTCATAATTATGACTTGGTTTGTCATCATTTCAACTTCACATATTCATGACTTTGTATGTCATAATTTCAACTTCCCATATTCATGACTTGTATGTCATCATTTTGACTTTTTATTCTCATATGACGTAGTATAATTATGACTTAGAATGCCATAGTGTCGACTTTTTATCTCATAATTTAAATTTTTTTAATCTTAAATCAGTCATAATGGCTTAGTATGTCATAATTTCAATTTCTCATATTAATGACTTAGTATGTCATAATTTTGACTTTTCATGTCATCATTTCAACTTTTTATTCTCATATGACTTAGTATGTCATAATTATGACTTAGTATGCCATAGTGTCGACTTTTTATCTCATAATTTAAACTTTTTAATCTTAAATCAGTCATAATGGACTTAGTATGTCATATTTTCAACTTCTCATATTCATGACTTAGTATGTTCTTTTGACTTTTCATGTTATCATTTCAACTTTTTATTCTGATATGACTTAGTAGGCTGTCATAATTATGACCTTTTATGTCATTCTAATTTTTATGGAATATTGCAATAGCCTACTTATTAATGATTTATCTGTGCACATCCTTACTTATTTTTATTTTTTTATTTTTTAAATCATTACACTTCCAATATTCCTCTAAATTAGGAAGTTAGGTAATTTGTAAATTAGGGAAGTTTCTTATTAAAGATTACAAGAGCAATAGCACAAATCATTAATAATAAACACTGCAATATTTTAAAAGAATCGTCTTTTTTGGTAACTTTAAAAAAAAAACCTTCCTTGAACTTATAATAAAGTCATTGAAGGGATCATATTGATTTATTATTTTTTTAATTGAGTTGTTTGGAATTAAAAATGTATTGACAACCACAATTTCTTGGAGAAAAAAACAAAGGGGTACTTCCACTTCAAAACAGCAATAGGGAGAACTTTTTTCTTTGGTTAAGATCTTTCTAAAATATGTTATTAATTTTTTTATCCCTGGTGTCAATGTCTCCATAGTAGGACCTGAAGAGAACCAATTACAGGTTTATACATCTTTTTAATAAGTAGCCTAGTAGTTTTGGGGAAAATACAATGAACACATTTGAAAAAATTTTTTAGATACATTTATCCCAACATCACTGGTTTTGAGACACAGCCGTACAGTGGCACGTCCCACAGGTCTGAGCGCTGCAAGGGCTGTAGGTTGATGTAGAGAGGGATTTGTGTGATCACATTAGCAGGCTTGTTTGTCAGATAAGGCCAGCAGAACTGGAGGAGGCATAAAGAAAGAAATCCAGGTCAAATCACAGAGAGTCTTAGGGGTCACAAACTGTGACAGAGCGTTAATCCAAATCCAGTTAGTGCACGTCCGCTCTATATACTCTGTTATGCCAAGATATGCACACAAGCCTGTGAAAGTGCACACATATCATTACTGAATATATGAAAAAAAATGTATGTTTTAAATAATGACTTATTTACTTCGACAATTTAGAGCAACACACTTCACTTTCATTAAGTCAGTGTTTTTGCATTAAGATATTTATTGAAACTTTAATTAAAATAACTTTAAATCCATATAATCATTGCATGTTGCTAGTGTCGGAACCAGCATTCATTGCACTGGACATTAAATGAGTTTTAAATGACATTAAATGAAGCATGTTCATATTTTTAGTGTCCCTGGAACATAGTTTCGGCCTGAAAGGGTTAATATTATGATACAATTATAAAAAATTAAAAAAAAAAAAATTACATTTTTTTTATTTTGACACTATAACTAAGATTGTAGTTGTAGAAAAAAATGTAGAAAAATCCAGAATTCTGTGAACTTTATGTATTAAAGTTTTCCTGTTAATCTGCATATTTGTGAGTTATCTGGCAGCTAAAAAATGTAATGTGAAAGTAAGTGAATTATACTTAAATTCCCATTTAAACATGCTGTTTAAGAACGTTCTTTTATTGGGCTCCTCTTCTTGATGCCATGAAATTATAAATTATTAATAAATGACATTAAAAAGTTAAAAGAAACTTTAATTATTTCATTAAAAAAACAGGTTCTTGTACAGCTCTTTTTATTTTATTTTATACAAAATAAAATTAAACAAGTATTATGCAGATTAAAATCAAAATTTAGGAATGAAAATATTACACTATACAGTCATTACAATTGCTACAAATATTGGAATTAGTCTGTAGTTTCTTTTCTTTAACTTCCTATTTTACACCCATAGAAATGCTGTAATACTTTCCATCCATTCACTTAGTAAAAGCAATATTTTATAATAAATATGTAAGATGATCCATGTAGCAAGCAAAATATGTTTATCCAAATTAATGTGTTAAATTATTGATTAGGCCATCAGATAGGTGAGATGGTAATATGAGTGCCACACTTTTTTGATTGAACACTCGTATTGTAGAAGTTCCAAAGAGTGTTGTAATAATCTGTGGTACACTGCACACAATGTTGCACAGTCATTTACCACATATGAAAACTGTGTAAAATAGCTTTTCTAACATGTCCAATCAGCCATCAATGTAAAATATAGGCTGATATATTCATAACACCAAATATAAGCTAGGACACATATTATCAGGGCTGTGTAATCGACTGAGTCAAAATCGTCACTTCCTGTTAAACTGGCGCTAAAGATGACTAAGAAAAACAGAAGTTGCTGCTGTAGAAGCCACTAAATAAAATAATTTTATATAATATAATTATATAATAAATAGGGCTAGGACAATACATCGATTCTCGATACAAATCTGGAGCGATTCTAATATTTTCCGATTCTCTCTCGATTCGAATCGATTCTTAACTTAGTTTTTATCAGCAGATGGTACTACGTGTTTTAGAACACCCGTACACCACACACCACTTAAACCTAAAATGATAATTCATAAAGTTCGAAAAGGTTGAAGCGAAAAGGTTGCAGCTTGTAAAGCGTGTTTGCAGTGGGCTGGGTTTACATTAATCTCACGTCATAAAAGCATTCTGATGCGAGGTGCAAGTACATTTATTTAACCACTTACATGACTCAGCCAAACGCACTAGCGCTCTCCAGCATTCTTCTTTGTGAGTATTTGAGTGTGCGGTTAAAAAAGAAACCAGAGCGCCATTTGCTGTTAGAACTAAGAGAAAATATCGAAATCCCATTATTGTAATTGTGTGAAACGCTTCAGGGAGCAGTGACTTGCACCTTGGTGCTCGGGCCCTAAATAAGACACAATAGGGCTGTTACCAATCAAATGAAATCAGAATCAACTAAATTAATCTTTGCAATGCAATGTCGTCAATTAGGAACCTGGGTGTGCTCTTTGATACCAATCTTTCATTTGGAGGCCATGTTTCTATTATCTGTAAAACCACATTCTTCCATCTTATATCTAAACTACAACATATGCTCTCAATGAAAAATGCAGAACAGTTAGTTCATGCGTTCATGACCTCAAGGCTAGATTACTGTAACGCTCTACTGGGTGGTTGTTCCGCTTGCTTGATAAACTATAGCTCGTACAAAATGCAGCAGCTAGAGTTCTTACTAGATCTAGGAAGTATGACCATATTAGCCCAGTAATGTCAATACTGCATTGGCTTCCTGTTAAACATCGTATAGATTTTAAAATCTTGCTAATTACTTACAAAGCACTAAATGGTTTAGCTCCCCAGTACCTGAGCGAGCTCTTAACGCATTATAGTCCTTCACGTCTATTGCAATGTCAGAATTCAGGCCAATTGATAATACCTAGAATATCAAAATCAACCACAGGCGGTAGATCCTTCTCCTATTTGGCACCTAAACTCTGGAACAACCTTCCTAGCATTGTTCGGGAAGCAGACACACACTGTCAGTTTAAATCTAGACTAAAAACGCATCTCTTTACCCTGGCATACACATAACACATTATCAATTTATATTTTCAAATCCATTAAAGGATTGTTAGGCTGCATAAATTAGGTCAGCCAGAACCGGGAACACTTGCTATAACACCAAATGTACTCGTTACATCAGAAGAAGAATAGCATCTACGCTAATATTAGTCTCTCTGTTTATCCCGAGGTTTACCGTAGTCAGCCGAATCCATGCGGTATCCAGGTGAGATCGAGGACCTGCACCTTGACACGACCACAACGCAGCCCTGAAGTGTCAGCAGAGATTGAGTCAACTAGATCATCCATTGTGAAGGCCTTATCGACACGACAGCCAGTGGCACAGTTCCTCAACAAACCGTCCATACCGGTGTAATGAATACGATCCTCAGCTGGATGGAACTGGAATAAATACTTTGAATGTTGCGATCCCATCAGACTTATGATAGCTGCCTGAATCATAACAAAGCACTGTTCGCCAGAGGAGAACTGGCCCCCCGACTAAGCCTGGTTTCTCCCAAGGTTTTTTTCTCCATTTTAACACCTGTTTGCCACCTGATGTCACCTGTTGGAGTTTAGGTTCCTTGATGCTGTCGCCTTTGGCTTGCTTAGTTGGGGACACTTGACAATTGACATTTGATATTCAATAGTGCTTTGCATCTGCCTAGACACTATTTTCTTTAAGAGCTGCTGTGCAGCCAAAATGATATACCAGTTATCATCGTAAAGCTGCTTTGACACAATCTGCATTATTAGCGCTATATAAATTATTAGCGCTATATAAATTTGACTTGACTTGAATGCAGAGGAAACAGGATCTGCATCTGAAGTGCCATTTAAATGCATTTACACACACTGTTTAATGCAGCTCAGAGCTGCTATGCACTTTAACTGCAGTTACAAATGCATAAATAATGTTTTGATGTTTTAAACATAAAATGTCGAATATTTATATTTTGAAATTATTTAAAGAATAAAAAGATACTTTAAATGTGAAATTAAAACTGCCAGTAGGTGGCAGCAAGTCATTGTTAATGAGTGAGTCATTGAGTGTCAACCAATTCATTCAAACGGTTGATTCATTCAGGAACAAAGCATCTGACCGTTTTAATGAGTGAGTCATTGAATCATTTACTCAAAAGATTCGTTCATTCACCGCCGTTTGTTGACAAGAGACGCAAATCAGTCCTGTGGCTTTGTTTGGAACTATTTTTGTTGGCGAAATAGAGCTAAAACAGGCAATATTGTGTCTAAAATTTAAGTCACTAAATATTAACTTCTTGTTTATTTAACTGTTGTCTAAAATCAATATCACATTTGTAATCATTGTGATATTTGGAGAAAATGTGATACTGATTAACTATATTAAATGATACAAATATAAAAAGACAGACAGATGTAATTTTACCCCCTTATCTTGAATATTGGGTGCATTATAAATGATTTTTAATGGACTAAAATCACGCAGTGAAAGCGTGCGCTCTAAATGCGCCAGCGCGCGCGCACGAGTCTAACCTACTAGACTACAGCACGTAGTGTATGCTTGCAACTCTCTGTGTTTTTGTAAAGTGTGGGACATACTCGATAATTTCAGATCGCATATCGTTAAAACAACAGTCACGATATTAGCACAGAAGATACATATCGCACACCCCTACTGTCCGCTGGTGAGTCCAGTTATGTCGCCCCATCGCAGTCACGTCTTTTTTAATGCTTCCATCGTAGTTTATGCGCATGTTTTCGTATTTTCGACTCATTTGAGCGCACACGTTTTTTTTTTTTTTTTTTGTTTGTTTGTTTGTTTATGCGCATTTTTAGAATTTATGCGCATCTTGGTGTTTGTTACTTGGTGACTTTAATACAGCTTTTGAGAGAGAAATAGAGCTGTTTGGACTACCACTGCATGACCTTAAGGGAAATGTGATGAGTAAGATGGCAATTAGGCATGAAGGACTTCATTGCTACAATGTTCTCAGAGGTCCAATAAGATAACATTAGCATCAGTTTAAGAGGATTCACCATGCACCGACTGCCCACAATCCAACCATGAGTCATAGCGGGAAAATACAGCTTAATTTATGCGTCCTGTAGACATAAGCATCATGATGACAATGTTCAGTGACCTCCAGCTTCATTTACGCAATTGCGTGGCACACCTGGAAAATGTGCCATTAAACGTTTCAGCCTGACTTGGCAGAACCTCCCGTGTGGCTTCCTCGTGATCTGGTTTGTAATGTAGAAGATGCACAGGTCGCAAATGTACTTTGCAGGGTATACCTTATTTTAAGGAGGTGTGAAACTTAACTGATTGCATGCATTTCAATGATATAATATTATGCAATATTTTGCGTCTAATCCCACAGCACATTTCCCACCACTAGATGGCACAGCAACAGAAAGGCAAGGAAAATTCACAGTTCAAAATTCACACTTTCAAGAAAAAACAAACCACCACAACAAATGTAACATTTATAACTTTAATTTAATTTATACAGACAAAAATACTTTGCACTTTCTTCCATGTTCCAAAAATACTTCATTACAGTTGATAAGCAAAACACGTGATCAAAACAAACTGTGCTTTTTCAGTAGTAATTTCATGATCACATTCCCAAAATCCCTATGAAATTGACAATTACAAATAATGAGACCTAAAAAATTGCCATTTTAAATCCTTTTTAGTGCAAAAATAAAGGCGTTATCCATGTACAGTCATTTGCGATATAGCATTTAAGATATTTACCAATAATCCTGTGAGAAACTATTTTTTTTAATGTTTAAAAGCTGGAAGACCCGTGATAAAAGCACTCAGTCGATTTTCTGAATGTTTTACTTTGGCCAATATATTATGGTAAAGTACTGTAATACTCTGATTTGTGAAAATAACTGAATCTGAAGAGGCACTTTCTGTTGAGTCAATAAATTACATACAATACATTTTCTTAGGAAAACAATTTACAGGTAAAGTGGATAATTCCCAAATGTTTTGTAGAGGAAATCTTGGTTCTTAAATGCAAGGTAAAATTGGTTTAGGACAATAAAAAAAACATGTACGGTCTGAAAAGTTTGGTCCATATATTGCTTTATATTTTGTACCAACTCTGATGTGTAGTTCCTGTAATCTACTTCAAACTGAAGTATACATATTAACATACTATTTGAACACCGATGTTAGTTTGAGTGAGACTTTAAATGCTGGTAAAGTTCCATTAACACCATAGTGCCAAAATCATCCATGGAGCTTGCACAAAATAAGGTGAAAAGACCCTAAATAACCTAGCAATACAAACAAAAAGGAAAAACAGCCACAAAATGACACAAAAAAAATATCTTAGGAGACCAATAGGCAACAAACCCATTCACAACATCTTCAAATCAGTCACTTCTGGTACAATTAAATAAGTCACTGTGCAGTAGATTTAAAGATTAGCTACTGCGGAGTCTAAAAATGATTCACTCAAAGCATGTAGTGCATCAGTGTAAACAAAAACGCTGCTCCAACACAACACTATGTTCATTGGATGATTGAATTTGCTACAATCTGTTATTATTAACAGTTCTAATATGCACTTCAGACTTGTAATAGCACACTGAACGTCTCTAGCAAGGAAACACAAGAATTGGCACTACAAATGTATGTTCATTTTGGTTTGCAAAGGCACTTTATGGAGAATGGGTCCCATTTTTATGCCTGTTCTTAGTTCCTTTGCCAACCCAGAAAAGACATTCCTTTTAATAATTGCACTTACATTTAAGTTCACGAGGTTTAAAGTCACTCAAATTTCCAGCGCTGGTGTTTGTCTCCGGGAGAGCAACTTTTCATCTGGATATCAGTACGGCCATCTTCTGTGCGGTAGGAAGTGATACACATGTTTGAATGAGGATGATATATGCTGCCATCCTGAAAAGACACAATTGCCAGATAATGATCGTTTTAGGCATGGAAATGCAACAGGAGAGCATATCTGATATACAATGACATGCCAAACAAACAAGGTTTTTTTCTTATCTCTTTCTGTTTTCTGATGGCACTTCTGTGATAACTGAGCTACAGGCGAACAGACTCACGTCTCTGAACTCCCACATGATGCCGCTGGGTGTGGAAGCACCGTCTTGTGGACAATGCTTCATCCCTATGTGTGTCATTCCATCCTGAACTTCAGCACATAGCTCAGTCACCGAGTTAAACCGAATCTCCTTATGAGATGTGTACTCGAAGTACTGAAAGATAGAGAGAGGAAAATTACATTTTGTTTGAAATACAGGTTGGTGATAAGTTCAATTAATTCCAAACAGCAAATTTCAATTAATTTTCATGATATACATATAATGTTGTCATTGTATATTATTATTATTATTATTATTATATGGGTGGGTTCAGATTAATTGGGACACTTTTTTCCTAGTCATCTCCAAGGCAAAAAGTGTCCCAATTAATCTGAATTCACCCTAAACAACACAAAACAAATGTATTATATATATATATATATATATATATATATTTTTTTTTTACATAAAGTTCTTGAAACAAGTGTCTTAAAGGATTAATTCACTTCAGAGTTACATTTTTCCTTATATTTTCCTTATATTTATTCACCCCCATGTCATCCAAGATGTTTATGTCTTTCTTTCTTCAGTCGAAAAGAATTTATGGTTTTTGAGGAAAACATTCCAGGATTTTTCTCCATATAGAGGACTTCAACAGTTACCAACGGGTTTAAGGTCCAAATTGCAGTTTCAGTGCAGTTTTAAAGGGCTCTACATGATCCCAGCCGAGGAATAAGGGTCTTATCTAGCGAAACAATCTGTCATTTTCTAAAAAAAATAAATAAATAAAATGAAAAAATATACTTTTTAACCATAAATGCTCATCTTGCACTAGCTCTGTGATGCGCCACGCATTGCGTAATCACGTTGGAAAGGTCACGCGTGACGTAAGCAAAAGTATCGTGGTAGGGCAAAAAACTTTAAAATCATCTGACATCGTTGTTTTACTTTTTTTGTAAAGGCCGTTTGACTTAGTCTATGCATGTTCACTTGTTCAGTACTTCCGCCTACAATCACGCGTGACCTTTCCAACATGATTATGTAATGCGTGGCACATCTCAGAGCAGTGCAAGATGAGCATTTGTGGTTAAAAAGTATATACATTTTTTTTTTTTTTTTTTTTTTTAGAAAATAACCGATTGTTTCGTTAAATAAGATACTTATTCCTCATCTGGGGTTGTGTAGAGCCCTTTGAAGCTGCACTGAAACTGCAATTTGGACCTTCAACTCATTGGTAACTGTTTAAGTCCACTATATGAAGAAAAATCAAGGCATGTTTTCCTCAAAAAATAATTTCTTTTCGACTGAAGAAAGAAAGAAAGACATAAGCATCTTGGATGACATGGGGGTGAGTAAATTATCAGGAAATTTTAATTCTGAAGTGAAATAATCCTTTATGCTCACCAAGCCAAGATTTTATAAAAAAATACAGTAAAAAAGTAATATTGTGAAATATTATTGCAATTTAAAATGAATGTTTTTTATTTAAATATATATTAAAATGTAATTTATTCCTGTGATGTCAAAGCTGAATTTTCAGGATCATTACTAAAGTTTTTAGTGTCACATGATCCTTCAGAAATCTCTAATATTCTGATTTGTGATTTATTATATGTCTGATATTACTGAAAAGAAATGAAATAAGCCATTCATAGCAAATGCATAAATATTGAAACACAAAAGGCTGAAAAATATTAAGAAAATATTTGTTGCATTTGAAAATCACTAAAAACATGCCTCTAGAACAACTAAAAATATTCTGCAGCAAATGTCATTTAAGCATCAAACACGGATGTTTGCACAGATCTTGTTAACAATCAAAGTCGGGTTAATAATTCATAAGCAAGCAATTTCTCGAGGCAGGATCAGAAGTAGGTCCTTTGAAGGTAAAGGTTAGAACACTGGAATGGAAGGAACTAAAAGATGCAGCTATTCAGTGAAATAATCCATCTCCAGTGTTTATCAGACAGACAGATGTGACCTCTGTGAAGAGAAGGTCTCTGTCTGGTTCAAACTTCAGTCACCATTAGTGTCATTAGCCACATGTATATTTCATACAGACATCTATCTTTGAGGAGAAGTGGCTAAGGTTTCCTTTTCAGTCCAGGCTGTGGAAACATTGATTTTCACTCACACATGGTGCTACTTCAGAGTCCTTTGATGAAGAGCGGTGACATAAGCCACCGGACACATTTGCAGGTTGCCCTTTCCATTAAATATACATCCCCAGTAAGTCATTCATTTCTTCAACTGTGATACTAGATAAATAACAAACCTCAGAAGGGCAGCACATCTCAGGATGGATTATGTTTCAGCACAAATAAAGCTAGCTTTGTTTTGCTGCAAACTGATGGATCTCCTGCATCTGCTGTCGTAGGTGTTATATAACTGGACATGAAATGCACCTCATGTTCATTTTTAAAGTTACTCGATAGCTCTGGCATTAATAGAAAGCCCCCTTTAATCCATTTCGAAGATGTCAGACTGTGGGTTAAGACGGCGGCTTTTAAAGTGTGGGGTAAACTGTCTGCGGGAGACTATTCTCAAATCTCGTTCTCTTCCTCAAATTCAAATTTGCCATATTAACGATACATGTGAGAACTCTTTATCCTCCACCATCTTCTGCTTATATGGCGTTAAAGGGTTAGTTCATCTAAAAATTACAATTTTGTCATTAATTACTCACCCTCATGTCGTTCAAACCCCTAAGACACACAAATGAAGATCTTTTTAATGAAATCTTTCTGTCCCTCCATTGACAGTCCAAGCAACTACCACTTTCAAGCCCCAAAGTAGTAAAGACATCATTAAAGTAATCCATGTGACTCCAGTGGTTTAACCTCAATTTTATGAAGTGACGTGAGTGCTTTGTTTGCGGCAAAAACATAATTTACCAATTTATTTACAAAATATTAATCTCCAACATGCGTTCACGAGAGCACCACGACGCATGCCTGTTGTGTTGACGCGAGAGAAGACGTTGTTGCGGAGATTAATATTTTATTGTAGGGACAGAAAGCTCTCATATTTCATCAAAAAGATCTTCAATTTAGTTCCTAAGATGAAGATGATAATTAATGATAGAATTTTCATTTTGGGCTGAACTAACCCTTAAAGTAGTGATGCAACTAAATGAAAATTCTAGGCCGAAACCAAAAATTCAGGATGCACTTCACAGAAAATGCCAAGTGAAATAATTTTTTTAATATAAATGTATTAATATTAGACTTTTTAATTAATTGGATATATTTTACCTAAACCTCGAATTTTACCTTACAATTTTTGGAAACGAAAATAAAATTTATTTAATAATCAACACTCAAAACTGAGTTTAATAAATTTAGATTGCACGTAGGACAATTTTTAATAACTGAATTATGATTCTATTTCAAATTGGTGGTGAAATTTAAACGTTTTAAACGTTGGCTGTAATAATCTGTTTTCAAGACAGATTTATTCAAATAATGAATACATCACTTAACAGTAAATATTATTATTTGTAAATATTATGAAAATATAATATGCAAAGTATGAAAATATGAAAAGATGCTAGTATTGTCGTCTCCTTGTGTTTTTTTAACATTTGTAAGCCATTTTGGACTGAATGAATTTTTTTCTTTTTCATTATTCAATATTAAGCACTAAAACATTTGGCAAAATTATATATATATATTAGATGTTAGTTACCTGATTACCACCCTGACCATGACAGCCGAACAAGGACAGGTGAGCTCCTGTGGGATTGTGGTCCGGGGCGTTGTAGTCCAGACATTCAGAGTGGATTCCGGCACTACGCACCTACACCAGAAACCAGGATAGAAGTAAAACCAGTGAAAAATAGCGAGAATGACATTAAAAAGGAACTCCAGAGGGAATTAGATTAGACTAGATTAGATTAGTCACTTACCGCTCCGTGCCATCCAGGCCTGTCCTCTGGCACATGCAGGCCGGGATAGATATTCTGCAGGTACCATTCAAAGCTCTTACACTGAAGCCGCTTTCTCAGTACAATCCTTTCAGATATATCCCCATACGATTCCTATAAGAGCAAATCAAAATCAGGCCTCAAGACAAAGCTGACAGATTACTGAATGGAATCTATGTAGGACCGCCTTGACCACATCTTTTCTGCATTAAAGGGATAGTTCGCCCAAAAATTAAAAATCTCATCATTTACACACCGTAAAGTTGTTCCGAACCTGTAAGAATTTCTTTCTTCTGCTGAACACAAAAGCAAACAGTTGATGGGCCCCATTCACTTCCATAGTATGAAAAAAAAATGGGGTCCATCAACTGTTTGGTTACCAACAATCTTCAAAATATCTTCTTTTGTGTTCAGCAGAGGAAAAATTCATACATGTTTGGAACAACTTGAAGGTGAGTAAATGACTTTTTTTTATTTTATTTTTTTTAATCACCTTTACTGATAATAATTCACTTTTTTACATGTACTGTACTTTAGTTTCAACTTAAAAGATATCAAACAAGAATGCCACGCAACTACTTCCTCTAAGCCATCCTGTAATGTTGAAACAATAACCGCCACGACACACTTCCAACAAGCTAAAAGTCAAAGAAACCCAACCAGGTAAACAAGATAATATTAATTTAGGTAACACCTCACACAGGTATGGAAAGGGTGTGTTTGCATTCAGACCTGATGTACAGGAACAGCAAAATGGCAGTTAAACAGAGGACAAATATTCTTACTCATGGCATCTAGTGTTGTGGCTACAAGAGAATGATTTATTGTTTGATCACAGATCCACATCATTAATAATGTAATTTCTCTGTGAAGCAATATGGAGTTACATGACACATTCATGTCAGTCATGGTGATATAATATATGTTTGGCCTAGTTTTATTATCTTTGTCAGCTAATAAGCTTTTCAAAGACAGCCAAAGGAAAAACAAACACCGTAAGCCGATAGAACAAAAGCATTCAAGCAAAACCTGAGCATCATTTATCTCTTTCACAGTTTTTCCCCTTCAGAACTACATATGCAATTTTAAGCACACCACTTTTCTAGATAAATGCTGAAGGAGGTAAAAAAGAGAATAACAGAATGACTGTACACTTCTGATTATGCAACAGCACAGGATGTTAAAGAGGTGCCGCCCACTGGCAGGTTGTGGTGGGTGGACGGAGGTGTACCTTGCTTGCCGGAGGGTTTCGGTTATAGAAGTGCTGTTTGTAAGAGTCCATCCAAACCTCCGCAGCACGGACAGTGTTCTGAAGGAAGTTGGATCGGGAGTATGGCGCTTTCTTGGGGAACACATGACCCACATGGGAGCATGGGTGAATTTCTAAAGACCCTCCACACTGCCACACCTGCAAGAAACAAAATATGAAGAAAAAAAAAAAAAAAAAGTAATTTTAAATAGCTGATGAAACTGAATATTATTTATATTATTGTATTATTAAAAAAAATTGAATAAAAAAATAAAATTATAAAAACAAAATTAAAAGTATATAATGTGTACAGCTAGAGTCACAACATTAATAAATATTAACAAAAATAAATGAAAAATATATAAATAATTCTTTTTTTTAAATTAAATGATTAAATAAATAATAATTATTAATAATTGTAAATTATTGTTTTAAATATGGTTAGGATGCTCAAAATGCTTTTTGGGGAAAAACAACCTATTGACTTATTTATAGTTCTGCATATTAAAAGACGATACGAGAAAGTGCTTTAACATTAAAAAAAATGTCACACTTTAGTTTTAAAATGAAAGCTAATAACCCAAAAGCATTTATCTAGACTAGAGCATCATTATTTATTTATTGAGATTCGACTCATCTTGCATACTTTTTTGCATACAAACTCAACATTTTCAGTGAACAAAGTTAGATTATCTGATGTTAATGCAATATACTGCCTGTCAGAAATAAAACATGACATGACAACAGAGCTTTAGATCCGTTGAGACACCAACAAAATTCCTATTTTAGGTATTTTCCAGCTTTATTTCCCACATGCTTTTGTATACCAATTCACAGCACATCAATTATACATGAACATCTTACAGCCCTAGAAGATACAGCGTTGTATTCTGTTTCCATATGCATAAAAGATTACTCCATGGTATACACCATCAATCTTCATTTCTAAATATAGGCTGAAAAAAGAAATCTAATATGAGAAATGTGTCTAATTATAAATGCTCAGTCTCTCATGCTACCAAGAGCCCGTCGACACGCTCTGATGGGAATTACCAGTACAATAGTACAATAGGTAGCCTGAATACAGAAGTCTTACCCGGAAAGAAAGTTCCAGATTCTCTCCTCCCCAGACCTCCATGCCCATGTCGTAAGTGCCCAGATACTCAAAGTAGGCCTTGCTGACGGCAAATAGGCCCCCTGCCATAGTGGGAGACCTGTGAAGCGAGAAGCAGCAGAGCATTGGCAATTCATCAAAGATATTCCCTAGCACCAATTTTGTAGCAGGTAAGTGCTTCTTAGTTTCCGTTGAGTGCCTCTGGGTCTGCCCTCAGATGAGCCTGGAGAGAAATCTAGCACAGAACTGGACAGTATTTTAATGTACCCCTGGGTCTGAACATTAAATTTAGTCAATTCACTGCACTGCATCTGAATTTAATCAACACAATACACATTTCCTTGTGAACTTTCAAAAAGTTTTTACTGGAAGCCTGAATGTCTTAAAGGGATAGTTAAATTGAAAAAAGTCTCATGTCATTGCAAACTGTTGTGACTTTCATTTGGGAATAGGAATGCACCAAAATTAAAATTCTGGTTAATAATTATGATACAGGATACAGGTGAGAGTGACTATCCCTTTAAACATTTCTAATTAGTTCCTTAAACTGCCAAGAAAACCACACAGCAAAGCTGGATTTGGAAAAGTTGACTAGAAACCAACCTAATGGGATCAATTCTGGATTTGCGTATCTTGCGATCGATTTCAGGAACGGCATGCCACTGGAATGTCAGCCTCCAGTCAAAGCCGCCCACCATCGGCTCATCTGTCTGCATGTAGAACTCAAATGTGTTCCAGTCAATGGTGTCAATCACCGGACATATGATGGTGGTCTCATTCTCACCAATTCTGAGGCAAAAGATGATAAAAAAAAAATAAAAAAAATTAGCATCTCACTGGCATTGTAATACACTTCATAAACCTTTCTGTGGATTACGTTTCTATGCTACATTTGAATTTAATTTTAAGTCCCACCTCTCCAGCAGTGGCTCGATCCAGCCAGGCACACACTCACAGTGGCAGTCTAGGAAGGTGAGCACGTGTCCTGTAGCGTAGGTGGCGCCAATGAGCCGTGCCCGTACCAGACCTTCTCTTTTTTTGGTGCGAATGAGACGCACACGCTCCAGGTTACTGACATACTGAGCCAGCTGTGACTTCAGATAGCCTGTAATTCAAGCAAAGAGAATTCAAATCTTTTTATCAGGATCCAACAGATAATGGCCAAATCACAGGAAAACAACTGATTTACTAGTAGACACATTTAGATCTCAGCTAATATTAAAACTCATATGGAATGATAACTATGGCTACCTTACTATCCAGAACTTTGTAGAGGAAGCATGAAATATGCAATCGTGGGCAAATGTGTGAGTACATTTCAATGTAAATACTGACAAATGTTTAAGTTTGTACGGCAAGTTGAAAATTGTTCATTTTTAAATGTAATAAACATGACAAAAGTAATATAAAACATAATAAGGTTTTGTTAAAGCCTGTTTACACCAAGGATGATAATTATAACGATAACTAAAAAGCTTTATTTATCGTTCTAATTCTATGAGAATAGGGCAGTCCACATCACGACTATAATGATTACAATATTGTTGGAATCATTTTCAGAACAATTTTTTCCTGATGAACAATAAAAACACTGACAGCCAATCAGAATCCACCCGGCTTGAGCATTTAAAGCAATAGACAACATAACTGCACAGCACACACAGAATAAACAGAATGTTATTGTCTGTTGGTGTGGATCGTAAAATATTATTCAATAATGAATTATTGAAATAAATATCCAATACGGATCAACAAACTAACAAAAATAGCAATAGTAATAATGTATAAAATATAGTAAAATTGAACATTTGAAAATTTAAACACCATAAGAGTTATATTATAAATTACAATATATATTATTATATATATATATATAATATTATATTATAAATATCCTGACACATCCAGGCTTTATAATGGCAGTGAATGGGAAAAACGAGTAGGAATCTCAAAAAAAGTGCATTCATCCATCATAAACGTACTCCACACGGCAACGTGAAGTCTTTTTTAGAAAGTGTCCCTTTACCTCTGTCGCTGAAGTCATCCACGAGTATGATCTCCTTCAGTAGGATGGCTGGCGTGGTCTCCAGCACACTATGGATGGTTCTGAGCAAAGTGGACCAGGCCTCATTGTAAAATGCTATGACCACTGATGTTGTAGGCAGATGGCGGATGTTGTACCTCTTTGCTTTGCATCTGGCATTGCAAAAAAAGAGAGAGTATTAAGACGGTTAAGAAAACTGGCAGTTATTCAAATCAAGTGGTTTAGGCAAACTGTTTCCCCTGTGAGTTACACAATGAAGTGACATGTAAAGGCCAAGTATGGTAACCCATACTTGGACTTTGTCTTCTGCCACGACTGCCCCACTACATATTATAATGTGCAAATGTGAACATCTAAAACATAGAGGAACCTGACAACTCCATATGCTCATCCTGCAGTATGAATGCCAACTTACAATGTTGCATGTGACAATTATGGTATGAAGAAGGAATCTCACTCAAAGGTGCATTTGGAATCTATCAATAAATGTCACTTTCAATTAATTAAACAATCAATTATTTTCTTTGTGTTTGACTTCATTCCTCAAATTCAAAATCTGTAAGCAACCATTTCTGGTTCAGAGACAGATTCTCAGTAAACAGAGCTGAAGGAGAGGTGGGATACAAACAGACATGCCAGAGACATTTTACAGCATTCTGAGAAACAACTTGGACCCTTTATAAAAAAAAAAAAAAGAGATGGAGGGACAGTGAAACTCTATTTCAAAAATGCAGGTTCCAAAGCTACAAGACACTCATCATTTAATGTTAAATGTACACTAACATTCAAAAGTTTTTGTTGTTGTTTTTTTAAAGACATTAATTGACCAAATTAATGCAAATTGACCAAAAGTGATAGCAAAGACATTTATAATGTTACAAAATATTTCTATTTCAAATAAATGCTGTTCTTTTGAACATTCTATTCATCAAAGAATCCTGAAAAAAAATTGATAATCAGGGCTTGACTAACTTTTTTGCTCACCAGCCACTGTGGCTAAGGGTTTTCCAAAGTTACTAGCTACACAAGCATCTTCACTGGCCACAATTTTGACATTGATACCATGGGGAAAAACTGCCATATAGATATTTTAATATTATCTCATAATTTGGCAGCAGGTATATTAGGCTGCTGTCACTTTAACACCTGACGCTTGGATCCATTATACATGCGTTTTCTTTCTCAAGTGTTTCCGTTCATTTTAAAGGGGGGTATCACACAGTTTCTGCCAATGAGTACCTATAGAGTAGTAGTGCATTCTTCATATCTCCGAAAAGTCTTTAGTTTCATCATATTTATAAAAGATATATATACTTTTACCGAGTCTTTCCTAAAACAGCCTAGCGCCTGGAGGCGTGCCGTGTGAGCGGAGCTAAAGAGTGATGAGCATGCGCAGCTTCTGCATAGCGATCATCTGCAAGCTATCAATGGTCAGCTAAACAAATGTATTTAAACACACACAATACACCATCGCATTATCCCTGGATAACTTCTGAATCACTATAATCGACCGCTCCATCTTTCAGTTTCAAACAATCTATAAATCCAGCATAAAACTGGGCCTTGTTTATGAAACCATAAGCGCCGATTCTGATGGCTCGAGCGGCCATGGAAAAACACAAGATATTCTCCATTCACTTTAACCAATAAAAAAAGTGATTGCAACTATCAGTTTCTATTGTTATTTTAATAACAAATATCACGATCATCAATGTAATGCGTAAACACAAAACTCTCAGCTCCACTTAACGCCGGGTTCTTTGGGAAGCAAGGTTATCTTTCCCTCACAACCAAAAACACACTTCTTTGGTGACATTGTTGATTTCGAGAAGTCCTATGACCTGTGCAGCGTTGCCGACGACTTCCGTAAAGCCGAACGCACGTTGATGGGCGTGCTCTTGCTCTCTCGCTCTGGTTGACGTGCACGCTTTTCCGGGAGGAGTGCCCGTACAAGGAATTCCAACCTTTATGACAGCCCATGCTCCAACCTTTATTAAGGCCCATGCTCGAAAAAGAAAATGCGTAGTTTATGAGGATTTGGAAGAGTATTTTTGGCACAGAAATACTCCGTCATACGTCCAACTCGTGTTTAACAGTGTAAATAAGTCAGAATACATGAAATAGCATTATACCCCCCCTTTAAACATAACTGATTGTGTTTACATGAATACTTGCCAAGACTGGTATTTTGACATTATTTTGTGTGTATTTGACTGTTTAAGCGGCAAAAGCAGCAAAAGGAACTCAGTTTAGTACGGAGAGGCGGCTTAATTTGCGCACACTTTGGGTGTGAGCACAAAATCTGCAGGAATGAGTAAAATTATGCACAATACGCGCAATCCCATGCCGAAATTCAAGCCCTGTAACAATATTCAAATAAAACGAATGAGTGAGGGGTTTTGTGTGTCAACTCGCTGTCGGAGAGATTAAAGAGCAAGAAAGCGCAGCTGGTATCGTGTATCTATTCTGCAGAAAATTTTCAGTATCGAAAAAAATAGATATTTTTGACAACACTAAATTGCACTTAGTTTATTATTTCAGTTGCCTTTGTAAAAGATAACAATTAAAAAAATGTATATATTATATATATATATATATATATATATATATATATATATATATATATATATATATATATATATATATATATAATTCAACCCACCAAAGTGGCTAGTAGAAGTGACTGTGTTACATGCCACTGCTGAAATCGGGTGTTGGGAAATGGCGGGTGTTAATGTCAAGCCCTGTTGATAATAATAAGAGATGTTTCTTGAGCACTAAATCTGAATATTAGAATGATCTCTGAAGGATCATGTGACACTGAAGGCTGAAGTAATGATGCTGAAATTTCAAAAACAAAATTGAAAAATATTAATTTTATACTGTAAATGTGCACTTGATTAGGACTTTATTTTTTTCTGGAACTCTTCAAACTCTAGAGACTCTACATTCACTGACAGCAACTACATTCGTGCAGATTTTACAATAAAATTTTCCCTACAAAGAGAAATGCACAAGAAAAAAACCCACCACAACATTTCTGGCAGTAATGCTTAAGTCTTTGACAAGAGCTAACTTGCCTAAAAGTTATTTCAGAAAGCAAGCAAAAGAACTTCACATTAACAGATAAAAATCCCTGCTGATGCCAAGAAATGCGCTCCTGCCGTGTGTGTGATCTCCAGGAGAGCCTGTGATGTGGCAACCGGAGTGCAGTTGAAAGACTGCAGGGAAAAAAAAACGCATCCAATTTGTCTCACTTCTCGTCTTCCATGGGGACACTTTCTCTTTTCAGAGCAGCAGCTTGAACCCTACTCATTATTGTGTGACAAGAGCCATGAAACAATTATTCTCACACAAAAGCGTTCCTGTTCTGAGAAAACATCCCAGCCCTTTTTTCTATTGTTGTTCATTTTTAATCATGTTGTCTGGCTGCAGGCGATGGATTCATTTCAGACAACAAATAACATCTGTACACCGGTGAGGTGGACTGAAGTGTATAAATCACCTGAGGAATCACAATTCAGGACGTGATTTCAATTCCTCTCAAAGTGAAAACAAGCACATTTCCTATTTATTTTTAATGCTTATTTGTAATGCAATATAATAGCATTTATTTGAAACAGGCCTCTATAAACATAATTGCAATGTTAAGTAAAGAGTTTGATTTTTATTTCAGATCGTGTTTGCCTGAGCAAAGTCACCAACATGATCCTAGGTTGTTCTTGGTGGTTACCAGGGTTTTTCTATACAGTTATAAAAGGGTTAGTTAGGGATCAGAAACCTCTCGGATTTCATCAAAAATATCTTAATTTGTGTTCCGAAGATGAACGAATATCTTACGCATTTGGAACGACATGAGGGTGAATAAATAATGACAGAATTTTCATTTTTGGGTGCATGTTGCTATGCAGTTGCTAGGTGTTTTGGGTGGTTGCCATGGCTTTGCTATACAGTTACTAAGGTGTTTTGAGCATTTTTAACATGTTGCTAAGCAGTTGTTAGAATGTTCCAGAAGGTCGCTAAGATGTTGATAGGTGGTTACCAGGGCTTTGCTATACAGTTACCAAGGTGCATGTTGCTATGCAATTGCTAGGTGTTCTGGGTGGTTGACATGGTGTTGCTTAGTAGTTACCAGGGCTTTGCTATACAGTTACTAAGGAATTCTGAGTGTTTTTAGCATGTAACATTGCAGTTGTTAGGTTGTTCTGGATAGTTGCTAAGGGGTTTCTAGGTGGTTCCCAAGGCTTTGCTATACGGTTACTAAGGTGTTCTGAAGGTGATGATTCACGGGGCACATTTTTAAGCTGCCAGGCACTGTTGCCAAGCGAGGTTGCTTGGGCATGTTCCCATTGAAAATGGGTAACAAATTTCTATCTGGATCCCATTTTCAACGGGAAAGTTCCCAAGCAACATCACTCGGCAACAGTGCCTGGCAACATTGCTCAAAAAGATGCCCCGTGTATCATCACCTTGAGTGTTTTGGGTGTTGCTAGGTGGTTGCCAGGGCTTTGCTATACAGTTACTAGGTGCATTTTGCTGTGCGGTTACTAAGGTGTTCCGGATGTTTGCGAAGGTGTTGCTAGGGGGTTATCTGGGATTTGCTATACAGTTACTGAGGTGTTCTTAGTGTTTTTAACATGTTGTTTTGTAGTTGTTAGGATGCACTGGATGGTCGCTAAGGTGTTGCTAGGTGGTTTCTAGGGCTTTTCCTTACAGTTATTAAGGTGCATTTTGTTGTGTGGTTGTTGGGTGTTCTGGATGGTTGCTACTGTGTTGCTAGGTGGTTGCCAGGGCTTTGCTATACAGTTACTAGGTGCATTTTGCTGTGCGGTTACTAAGGTGTTCTGGATGTTTGCTAAGGTGTTGCTAGGGGGTTATCTGGGATTTGCTATACAGTTACTGAAGTGTTCTTAGTGTTTTTAACATATTATGTAGTTGTTAGGATGCACTGGATGGTCGCTAAAGTGTTGCTAGGTGGTTTCTAGGGCTTTTCCTTACAGTTATTAAGGTGCATTTTGTTGTGTGGTTGTTGGGTGTTCTGGATGGTTGCTACTGTGTTGCTAGGTAGTTGCCAGGGCTTTGCTATACAGTTAATAAGGTGTTTAGAGTGTCTTTAGCATGTTGCTTTGTGGCTGCTAAGGCATTCTCTGTGGTTGATAACCATAGTTACTATAGTGTTTTCAGCATGTTGCTATTTAGATTCTAAAGGCACCCACACACTACAAGATAATCTGCCCAATTTTGGGCCCAATTCTAACCTTCTGATAATCATAAATCCCAATTATCTTGATGGTTCTACAGATTATCTAATCAGATTTTCCTGTGGTGTGATGTGTGTTAAGAGTGACTGAATCTGCAGTTAGGGTTATATTTCCGAGATTTTACTACGTTCACAGTCGGGTTGTTTGTGAATGTGGTGTGCTGTCTTGGTTACATCGCGGCACTCCACACACTATAGGAACAAAACTGTTAAATCTAAAGTGCCAACCTTTAGGCATTGCTAGGTGGTAGGAGGGTGTGTAACGAGCCCATTGCTGTGATGTAAGGTGTGGCAGACATACTCGTGCATCCTGTTGTCTTGAATATGGCGATGGAGGGATATCTTGTCGCTGATGAAAATGTTGATGGCATAGCGCTCAATGCTGGCCTCCTCCTCTTTCTTCTCCTCAGTGCTGAGGGTCAGTCGAGTGGCTCGGCCATATTCTCCAGGAGCGTTGGGGTCTGGTGCTAGCTTCTCGTAAACGGGCCGCAGGAGACTGTCGGAGTCCTCCTCCTCCTGATTTGATGGAAGGTCGCGGACAAGGATGTCGCGTTGACCATCATTATCTGCCAGAGATGGGGGGGAAGAACGGACTACAAGGAGATAGAAGAGCCACAGCAGAGAAAAGAGGAAGCCGACCTTGGCCAGGAGAGCCACCTTCCTTGACCAGCGGATCTTCATGACGTGGCAGCCAGCACCACTAACAGCACCAGTCAAAGAGCCCCAGACTCCCAACTTTCTGAAGGGCGACAGAGGAAAGAGAAAGTGCAGATTAGTGATAGACTGATACATTGGCCAGACTGATCTACTGAAAGGCTTGTCAATGAACAATGTACTGTTTACGACAAAAGAGTGTTTCAACAAATAAGTAAACATTTTGTAAATTTACCTTTGTAATTGAAAAATATACATTTACAATGATTTCAGAATAAGGTAGCAGAAACATTATTAAGAAAAGCAACAACAACAAAGTGTCAGAACATTTTATTATTCAGACACATTGTTTCTACTTTTTAATCCCAGGCTGTTTGACTAAAGTGTCATGCTAACCGCCAACTCCAATCACTGAAGCTGAATTTGAGGGGTTGAATACAGACAATCCATCATCAACTGAGGGTAACAGAGTAATCACATAATTGAGCTGCATTAATATTTCAGCAGGCAGAGATTTAGCTGAACAGTGGTCGTGACAGACAGACAGACTGAAACAGTAATCCCATTCCTCAATCACAACACTTCAACCTTTTAACCTCATTTAATGATGAATGTTGCTGCCTTACACACACACACACACATTTATATGCAACAAAACTGTACACTACATAATGTAAATGGACCATCAATGCACTTCAAATATTTGGGAGTCTGTGGTTAAAATGTTTAGCAGTTTAACAGTTGATGGCAGATACAGGCTTAACTACTGTATGAATGTGTGCAAGAGCGAGCGAAAAGAGGGAAAGATATTTATGACAACAAACTCAGAACATTCTCAGAAGATCCAACTAGATGCTATAAATACCTATTGGCTTGTTTTAAATTGCTTCCACTTCTGAGTGCTCTTTAAAAATAGTAACACATGTATAGGTTTAACTGTACATCTTATGTTGAAACCATATGCCTGTTATGAAACATTTACTCATAGTAATTACTCATTCCAATACTTTGTCATAAATATAACCATTAAATTATAAATGATATGTAAAACTAATCCAGTGCATTTCTCAAGCCGCATTTACACCGAAATTACCTGGAACAATTTGTCCCAGGAACTTTTTTCCCCCCCACACCTGTTGCTGTCTGCGTTTCCATCACAGTCTTAAGTACCATGAAGATTAGGCAAATTAGTCAGATGACATAGGACTGTGCGTGACTTTGCAGTTCCCGCTGGATTTTGTCCTCTGCATATAAGCTTAATAAAGCGTGAACCTCGTCGTCGGTTCATCTGTCATATTTTTTAAACTCCACTGTTGATTCGAACAGAAAACAACTCTTACTGCACGCACCGCAACAGACTTTTAAAAATGGTGCTGTGTGAAGTTAACCAATCAAAATGCTGCATTAACTTATCCAATCAGCATGTTCAGCGCCTAAGTTCCACCCCTGAAAGTTCCTGAACTTTGAAAAAGTACTACCTCGAGAGCAGGGACTTTCTGAGGAGGAAATTTTTACATGGAACTTAATTTAGACCCTGGTTCCTGCAGTTAAAACACACAGAGTACCACCCCAAAATCCCTAGTTCCTGGGGAAAGTTCCTGAGGTGGAAACGCAGCTTTATACACATTGGCCCTAAAAAAAACAAACAGTTAAGTGGGCCCAAAAAGCGTTTCAACACTTAAAGGGATAGTTCACCCAAAATTAAAAATTCCATCAAAATCATTTGTATGAGTTTCTTTCTTCTGTTAAACACAAAAGAAGATATTCTAAAGATTGTTTGCAAGCAAACCTTCTGATCACCATTGACTTCCATAGTATTTCTTTTTCTTTTTTTTTCATACTATGGAAGTCAATGGAGAACAGCATCTGTTTGGTTATCAACATTCTTCAAAATATCTTCTTTGGTGTTCAATAGAACAAAGAAATTCATACAGGTTTAGAACAACTTGACGGTGAGTAAATGATGACAGAATTTTTTATTTTTGGGTGAACTATCCTTTTAAGTAAAAATTATAAAAAGAACTCTGTAGAGTGTTTTCTTCTACTGCTCAGATCTATTGAAGATGTAGCTGCCACTTTCCAAAAGACTGGTCACCAGCCAAGGGACAAAAGCTTTCTGGGATTACAAAATGGAGAGCTCTCTGAAAGCAACCCTTGACTGGGCACCTATAAAAACTTCCGTACTAAACCTGATAGGTTGGATGGATGTGGAAAAGCTGGGGAACCGCAGCTCTTTAGGGTTGAGAAGCTTGAGTATCACCTTTGTGGCATTATTACCTTTAAATTATAAGGTTAAAAAACTGGTTTTGTGCACAAAGGCGTTTGTCTTTTGAAACCTGTTTTACTTTCTTCCGTAATACACTAAAGGAAAAATCCACAGCAGAATGCTCAACCTGTTGTTTTCCATATAATGAAAATGAATGGTGGCCACAGTTGTCGAAGCAAAATTTTCAGTAAATAATAACTTAAATTTCAAAACTATCATTTTACTTCAGAAGACTTTGTTTAGTGTCTGGGTAATACAGGCTACCTTAGAGCTTTTTTTTTTTTTTTTGTCCATTTTGGAGCTGGTCACCATCCACTTTCATTGTGTGGAAGAGAGAAGCTCAGACATTCTGCTAAACTTCTCCCTTTGTGTTCCACAAAAAAAAAAAAAAAAAAAAAAAGTTATACAAGTTTTGAACAACATGAGGGTGAGTAATTATGATAGAAAAGTAATTTCTGACCATCTGTGTTGTATTAATAAGCAGGGGAAAATTAGACAACCAGGACAGTTAGTACAGCCAACTAGGGAGGGTTTAGTCAGAACATTGTCATTATAGTGTTTACAATAATATGAATGATGCTGCTACTACTTGTGGATCAGGAGCCAGAACATCTGTGTTATAGACTACAGCTGTGTTACAGTTCCTGCTGAAAGCAATATGCGTATATACTGTACATAATAGGACTTCGATGACTCTCTATTTAAATTTAGGTGAGTTAGTACCAGCCCAAACTGATTGACATACCCAGATTTACTTGTCAGACAAGAGCTCTCCATTTGCAGCTTGTTCCTGTTCATTTGTCAGATTTTTTTCAAAACACGTCCCACAACTTTAACTGCCATTATTTTTTTTAAATACAGATGATCACTTACCTGTTCTGTAAATAAATTATTTGGACATTTTTTTAAATAATATATTATAAAATGTACAATATACATTCTTTAGGATTTTAGATTAAAAAAATATGGTTTCTTAGTTTCAGCTGGTCCCCCAGCCTGGTAGAAGTACTACTCAACTGGTTTAGCTGGTTTAGGCAAGGAAACACAAATTTTGTAAGAAAATGGAAGATTAATAGCGGAAAATTCCAATTTCCACTTTCCTGCACATAATCAGACCAGACACTAACAAAGACATACCAAAGTACAAAGAAGTACATAGTAGAATTGAAAACATGGTGGTACCATGGTAGTGTAATACAATTCTTTAGGAGCTTGAATTTCTATGTATACACCATTTTATATGAATATGTTCATCATTCATGATATACATCAAAGCGTTATGGTATTATTATCAATGCACCATGGTACCACCAGAGTATTCTTTTAAGAAGACACACATACACACACAACACAAAGTAATCTGAGATCACTTCGTAAAGATGCAACAGAAGCACATGACATCATCAAACTATTAATATAAGTAGGAGGCTAACACATAACATATGAACTGTATATAAAATAAAATAAAATTTCATCCAAAACACAATGATAAAACCGAACAGTGACTTCCTGTGTAAAAACATGAATGTGAATGGATCACTAACCATCCAAACAACAATCATCATCGAATGTATCAGTGTTATGACTGAAGGCTCGTTAACATGCAAAACATATTCATATTGCGCACACACATACATAGACGACACTCGTGTAACTCAATAGCTGATGATTTTACCTGATCTCTTCATGCCGTGCTTTTAGACAAATATAAGGAGCTGCTCGTTTGCCGCTCGTGTCACTGTCAGCACACACACATCCTCCTCAAACAACAAACCCGCTCTACTCCACACAACCGCGCAAATCGCTTTAAGTAGCTGGACTCTTTACAAACGCGCGATCTCTTGACGAGTTACATTGCTGAAGTAAATGTCATAGTCTTGCATGTACTGCATCGCACCCCAGGAAGTTTCAGATTTGACAGTCTGGCTTCATAAAGTGAGCCACGTGACCGGAGCATTATGGGAAGTCTAGAGTTCACTGTGCGTGCATTAGCTGCACACTCAAGAGCCCCTGTGCGTCATTTAATATTCACACTGACGAATGTTTTTAAAAGATTTTCCTTAGTATAATCTATCTATCTATCTATCTATCTATCTATCTATCTATCTATCTATCTATCTATCTATCTATCTATCTATCTATCTATCTATCTATCTATCTATCTATCTATCAACCATTGTTTGTTTGTTTTTTGTTTCTTTGTCTAATCATGCAGTTTTATAACTTTTTTCTTTTTAGAATCAACCATTATAGGTTATAGCTGTTTGTTTGCTTGTTTTTATTTGTCCAATCGTGCAGTTGTGTTGTTTTTTGAGAATCAATCATTTGTTTGTTTGTCCAATTAAGCAATGTCATTAGATATGTTTTGAGAATCAACCATTTTATCTATCTATCTATCTATCTATCTATCTATCTATCTATCTATCTATCTATCTATCTATCTATCTATCTATCTATCTATCTATCTATCTATCTATCAACCACTGTTTTTTTGTTTTTTGTCTAATCATGCAGCTTTATAACTTTTTTTTAGAATCAACCATTATGCTATAGCTGTTTGTTTGTCTTTGTCCAATCGTGCAGTTTTGTTTTTTTAATCAACCATTATTTGTTTGTATGTTTGTTTGTCCAATCTATCTATCTATCTATCTATCTATCTATCTATCTATCTATCTATCTATCTATCTATCTATCTATCTATCTATCTATCTATCTATCTGTCTGTCTGTCTGTCTGTCTGTCAACCATTGTTTGTTTGTTTTTTGCAGTTTTATAACTTTTTTAAGAATCAACCATTATAGGCTATAGCTGTTTGTTTGTTTTTGTTTGTCCAGTCGTGCAGTTGTTCTGTGCAGCAGTTTTTGAGAATGAACCATTATTTGTTTGTTTGTCCAATTATGCAATTTCATATCAACCATTTTATCTATGTGTCCACCATTGTTTGTTTGTTTTTGTTTCTTGTCTAATTTTATAACTTTTTTAGAATCAACCATTATAGGCTATAGCTGTTTGTTTGTTTGTTTGTTTTTGTTTGTCCAATCATGCAACTGGACAAATAAACCATTATTTGTTTGTCCAATTAAGAAATTTCATTATATATTTTTTGAGAATCTACTATCTATCTATCTATCTATCTATCTGTTTGTTTGTTTTTTGTCTAATTATGCAATTATCTGATAATATTTTTTTATGTTGTGAAGCTCCAACATCTAATCGATTTGAGTGAACACATGAAAAAATCCACAAATGAAAATGCTCTTATATTAAGTCAGCCTTGAATAATACAAATATAATTGACAACAAGGATGCTCAACTTTCAAATGTTGACTCAACAACGGCCATTCTGCAACGTGGCAAGACTTTTATGTTCAAGGATAGACTGTTAACGACCCTCTGTATCTGGACACAATAGGGTTAACTGTGCTTCAGTATTACCTTTCTATTGTACAGGTGAAACAGGTATGTCTGGGCCCTGAAGTAAATCATTTCCAGCTCTGCACACAAACCACAATCCTATTAGTATTATTACTAACAAATGCAAATATAATAAATACAATACACTGAACAGCAGATAAGCAGATATTTTATTTAGTCATTCTTTTCCATGACAGAGCACATTGTATGGATACCATGAAATAACCACCAATGCCTGATATTCTTTGCTTATGATCACTACTGTTACGATATCATCTAGATCAGAAGTAATTATTGACAAGGGCGGAACATGAACTGCATGCTGGCTAGTGTAGAGCTGCATGTTGAACAGAAAGCTGAGCTGCTGCCCTGCCAATGCACTGTATAACTCTTGTCTGAAACATTTATGCTCGTTCTCATCTGTCCCAAGGCAGCCATCAAACTAAGAGCCATGCCTCAGATAGTTTTATATGCTAGATAATTCAAATGGAGACTGAGACACTGTATTTATAGCCAAGATGTTACCATTATAATTTATTTAAACAACCATGTACAATGTTTTCATAACTTTACACCATAAAAATCATCTTCTCAATCAGAATTTTGTCTTCTTTGCCAGTAAAAGTTCCTAATTAAAATATAAGATAGATAATTAAAGATTATTTTATTTTATTTTATTTTATTCCAAAAGGTTCTAAGGAGAAATGTCTTAAATTATTAAATAATACTTTCATGTTTAATGGGTTATTTAATTTTTTTCAACTGATTAATATGTTTACGAGCTGATTAATTCATTAAAAAATATTAAAATTAAAAATGATTTAAAACCTAATTAATTAATTAAAAACTAAATCCATTAAATTATCCCATGATGGGAACATTTAAAAGGTTCTATATCTGAAGTGCTTGAACCCGAAGAGCTGTGTGTGTAAAGAGAACTGGTGACTCTCATGTACAGCGATGGACTTACAGTGACAAAAGACGATTGTAAGATCCTTAACTGTAATAAACTGTGATGTTTCTGTACACTGTCCACACCCAGTTTGTTTTCTTTGGAAAGAACTGGTGTGTCCTTCCCACCATGTCCTGCTAGTGCCGGACTCCATCTTGTGCTTGTGAAGAATGTCAGCTTTTAAAGATACAACCACCCTTAATATCAAATCTGTTGTATGATAGAGCACTAATGGCTATAGAGCCTATAAAATAATGAAAACACCACATGTCATAAGTTCCTAGTAAGGAAATCACACCCACAAAGAATTCACAAGTTCACACTTACAGATAATCAGATCAGAGTAAAAGAGTATGCATATGTGCTAAGCTGTCCGAGGAGAGGGCTCCGAGCTCGGAATTTGGCCCAAAGCCAGTGTACTCCTCCCCTATCCCTGGCTGGGATAGTAACCAGCTGAAAGTGAGGAGTTGGGGTGGTGGAGGGATGCAGAAAACTGTCGAGGAACATAGATGAGTTGGCTATTTATATATATAGGCTAGGTTTCTTCTAGTGCTGATTGGATAGATCATTTGAACGTGTTCCTCCCGAACTTTGTTAATAAAACATCATTAGGTGAGTCCAATAAACAGCATGTATCAATTCTAAATGTTCTTAGGGTACATTTACACGGCATCGATGTAAAGACGGAAAAGTTTTTCCTTAACATTTTTTGTGTGACAACGACATTGTCAAAATGCCCCCTGTTCGAATGGATCCATGGTAATGACTAAAAACACTGTATTATGCATGCCAGGCCAGTTGGTGATGTCACTTTGTAAAGAAACACTACGCTCCTACAGAGTACCTCAGAGATGACCCGGAAGCGAGTTAGCATTTTAGGACTTCTGGTTCCGTCGCCCTAAAGTCTATGGGTTTTTGCTAAATCGCCTGAAATAAGGTCTGTGGTTAACAAAGCCTCTAAATATTTTCATGTTTTGATCTATGACATAAAACACACCAGTTATAACCCGCTTGTGATTTTTTTAAACCTTTATTGTGTCTTAAAAACAGCGGTTGCTAACAAGTTGCTAAAAGGGACTACTTCCTTTGGCGGGGACTTTAGACGTCATCATGACAAACAGGACATTCGGGCAGCATTTCTCATAAAAAAGTGGGTAAATATTCATACACAGCACAGATCATCATCAATGAGCATGTTTCTAAATGAAGTTGTTTTTTTAAATAAAGTTTGAGGAAGCTTGGTGGTGGTGAAGTTGATCCACGACCATGGTGTGCTGTAGTCCGTTTTTAGCCTACTGTTAGCTTTTTATATCTGACTTTATTTAGGCTTCAAAATGTATAAATGTTGTGTTAACTTGTAAAGATTATCTTGATAGACAAAAAGTGTAAGTGTCATAACCTATTATTAAAAACAAAGTTTTTTGCGATTTTCCAAAAGTCTATAGGAAAATGCATATGCCTTCGATCGAGGGAACCCGTGCGCCGCTAACTTCCGGGTTGGCCTACAAAGACACGACATCTCTGAGGTACTGAACATATAACATGCATGTGCATGACGTCACCGTTTTCACAAATTTGTGTGTTGTTTTTTTTTAGTATACTCGGAGACGATAACGGTATAATTTCCAAACTTGCACTTTGAAACACGTTTTCAAAAGTTTGTGTATTTAGGCCCCCAAAACGTTTTCAATTAAAAACGGAAAACTTTTTATGAGTTTTAGCCAGCCAGAAACGTTTCAATAAGGGTACATTTACACGACAACGATGTACTTAAACAGAAACGTTTTTCCTTTTCGTTTTTCACTTACACATTACAATATTGTCAAAACGTTCCCCGCGAAAACGATTGAAAAAGCTGTATTATGCTGCCAGGCCGAAGTCACCAAATTTGCATATTTGTTTACATAGAGATGATAACGGTCTCATCTTCAGAAACTTGCACTTTGAAACCTGTTTTCAAAAGTTTGTGTTTTCAGGCCCCCCAAACGCCATTGTCCTGTAAACGAACGGCCAAAACACATACAAAGTTTTACGTTTTTAGTCGCGTTTAATTGCCCCTCATTTTTCAGTCTATGGGTGCGTAGTGTTTCTTTACAAAGTGACATCGTAAACTACTTGGCCTGGCATGCAAAAAAAACCAAAAAAACAATGAAAAACTTTTTCATTCTTAGACATTGTTGTCATGTAAACATACCCTCAAAATCACATACTGTCTTATCTTATGTTTTTAACCCATTCCAACTCAAAATACAAAAATAATGTAGATATGTGTTTCTTAAATATTATTATTGAGGTTTTTTTTGTTTTTTTTTGTAGGTTTTTGTCTGCAGATGTACTGCATGTTCAGTAATACCAGCATTGTTTAGAACAGCCCCTTTTCTGTTTTCATTTCAGGATTTTGGATTGCACCTTGAGGTTTAATGTTTGCCAAGAACCTGTAGCGCTTGATATTTTGCCAGTTGTGCTGCTGTCTTTTCCATGCCAAAACCAATTGATTTTCCTTTTTTGTCTCAGGGGAATTTGAGAAGGAGTTTTATTTCCATGATAAGATCTACAGCAACCTTTTCTAGGTAGGCGCACACATTGTATGTCTCTTACATACTGACTTTCTTCAGTGCACAAACTTAATAAGCCTGTCCAGAGTTGTGCTAGACCTTGAGGTGCACTGTTTTCTGAATATAAAAGGACAACAACAATGAATTAGACCTGTAATTATCTATATCAAATGGTGTGATGCATTTCTGTGCTTTGGCAAATAGACTTTCAGACACTAAAGTTTATTCACAACTGAGTACTATAGGAATGTCACCATATATCTTTAATAGAAACAGAACTGACTAGATTCTCAAAAATATTTTTTACTAAGTAAGTCATCATCAATTTATAGTTTAAATTTGTCATCATGTATGTCTGCAGAAAGAGGCTCTCTCTCCCACAATAGCTTGATGAAGTGAAGGCTGTCACCTAGTGGTTATTGTATGAAACTCATTATTTTTTAACAGATTTATACAGGCTGTGTTCTTTTGACTAAACATGCCATGTGCATAACTGATCTTTTGGGGATCCATGAGAATCTTTTTAACAAAACAGGGTAAATATAATATTTTATGGGAATATTTTATGCTCCAAAAATCACACCGTAGTGCATTTACTCTACAGATCTGCAAAATAATGTCATATCAGAGTCAGGTTTGATGGTATATCATTTACATTTGTTACATTTATTCATTCATTTATACAAAGCAACTTGAGGAATATAACAAGCGATTCATATCAAGGAGGAAATAACATGAGAAGTGATAGCAATACAAAGTTTCAAACATGGCAGTACAAACTAGAAGAGGGATGATGATGATATTGATGATGATGATGATACTTTATCTGTCCCAGCTGAGGAAATTTTAATAAAATTATAATAATACTAAAATAACAATGATATGAAGCTGCGTAACAACATTAATAACAATCACACAGTCATGCCATTCACGCTAGAATTCAACAATTTTGTATTGAGGGATAAAAAATAAAAAAATAGTGAAAGCATCAAATAATTTATTTCTTTTAAAAAAGTCAGTTACATGCTCACGGAAGAGTTTTTATCTGTTTCTTGAATATTGTCAGGCATTCGGCTGTCCAGATAGGGTTAGGAGTCAAGGAACAGTGAAGGAGAACGTTTTAGAAAGTGATTTCGTACCTCTCTGTGCTGGTATCTTGAGACACACTATCACTGGGGATATTCCTCTTTATCTGCCTAAGCTCTCAACCTTAGCGCTGATCTATTGACATACCATCAGATATGCTGGGAAATGTAAGTGACGCAAGCATTTAACAGCATAATAAATCATAGCCAGACTTCAAAACGATGTCTGCAGCTAATTAACTAATGAAGATTTACTCTGTTCGTTTGAACTCGTATGGGGTTTGGCTCTTTCTTCCAAAGAATAACAATGCAAGTTGTGACTTTGCAGAGCCTGGAAAGATTTATAAACAAGAAAGTCAACTTGGATCGTCACAGATATTTGTTGAAGGACACAGTCAGGGTGAATGCCTGTGATATGAATTTCCCAGGGGGAGCAGACATTCACACACTCAGGCATTTGCATATTAATAGTTAACAATTTCATTGTATGATTTTTAAAATAAGAACAGAATGAGTGTTCTGTGTTCCGCTTCTAAAGGAAGGGTCATTGAGGTCGCTGTGGCGTCCTTAATCTCAAACAGGCATAGCAGCTCCAGGGTTACAGGAGGCAGTGTGCCATGCCGTTATTCTGCGGCCAGGATCCCAGCTAACAGGGAACGTTCTCAGAACTTTGGCAAGGTTCTCTCAAAGTTAATAACAAATGTTCTTCCAGTGAAGTTAAAGGCACAATATGTACGATTTTTGTATTGAAGTATCCAAAAAATACTAGAACAATGTTACATTTTGTTGATTTGTGTACTTACATTATCCCAAATGTTTCCAACAATGTTTAAATCCAGAGAAATCTGCAATTTTGACCAGTGTTACGGCCTGTGTCATTGCGTCACCTGTCAATGACGTCATATCCACGATACCCTCAATTTCTGTAGAAACCATAGAAACACCAAAGACTTTAATATATTATGTGTTTTGTTAGACAGGTGATCATCTGTTTGGATACCTTTTTCAACAGAAAACTAATCATTGTTATATAGCTTAACACGGTTAGTCTTAGTTTGAATCTCTTGTTTTGTTGATTTAACATATTTGTGGCTCAGAGACAATTCTGTTTTGTCAAGTGGCTAACATAGCATAATCAGAAAGAGCTTTATTTGTGGTAACAGTAATACAGCACTTTCTCTACCATAAAATGTATTTGAAAATCAATTGCATGCCATTGTAATGATCACCAGCTGAAGTGCCCTTGATATCCAACAGAGGGCACTCCATATTAGACTGTTGTCATTCCCTCACAAACTACATTTCCCATAATTCTCTGCCCGGACTCATCAGCATTCATTACATTCAGCTGTTGCTCATTAGCTCTGCCTATATAAGCCTGGTTTTCGCAGTCATTCTTTGCAAAGTCTTGTATGTGTCACAACTGCATTTCTGAGCACTATCCGGGTTTCCCGTGTTCATGGTTTTGATTTTCTGCCTGTTGTTCTGGTTTAATCTTTGCCTGTGTTTCTTGGACTGTGTTATGTGTTTGGACTGATTGCCCGTGTGTATGACCTTTGCCTGGATTTGGATTATGATTGCGGATTACCCTTTTAATAAATACTGCATTTGGATCCTCAGCCTTTGTGTCTCGGAGCAGTTCATGACAGCCGTTTAGCAACACAAGTCATCTATTGATTGAGCTTACTGCAATGCGCAACAAGTAATGACATAACTTTCAACATACTCAAATGCATTTTTAGTATGATTGTTTTGACCAAGTATAACTGCGCTGTGTTACCCCTCAGTTTTAATTTGTCCAATAAAGTGACCTGTATAAGTGATAATTTAGCACTTCATTCAGCTATTTGAAATAAAATAATCTGATTTTAAAGGGGCTATGTGTAAGATTTTCACTTTAATAAAGCATAAAAATACCCCAATATGTTTGCAGATATTTAGGAAACATGCTAAGTTCACCTACTTGTTTCTCAGAAAAACAATGCTACAGCCAGACATTCTACTTTGAAATGTGCATTCCGTGTCAGAATGTCTGTCTTTGTTTTGGTCTGTGCGAAACCGTGTGCTGCCAGTTTATCCAATAGTATTTCGACATAACAGGTTGCCGGTTGGCGGAAAACACTGCGTATTGCAGCCATGGAAACCAGCAAACAAACTGGGTCAGAGAATCGCAGATTCTACCTGACCTAAAAAGCCTCTGCATCCATCTAAAAATCTCTATGAACTACAGCATATTAAAACACAGATAAATCAACTCATCAGCTTACAGTGTGTAAGTCTCCTCAGCTTTCATTGTCAATTGCGCTCCCTCTTGTTGCATGTCCTCAAGCTGGCAACCCACGTCTTTGAAGGAGGGGGCGGGGCAAACAATATTTTGAATTTGGACTGCAGTACCTATTTTGACCACTGTCATTCCTACATATAGCCCCTTTAAGTGATAAAACGTAACTGTAACAAAGTTCAAGTTCGGGGAAGAAGGAGGCGGGAACAGGCAAACGTTAAACGTAACTTTAATTATAAAAATAAACATAAGAGGCTTTCGCACCGGAGGAACCTTTTCATAATTTCCAGAACTATTCACTGTTGGCCATTCAGAACCCTTACTTAAAAACTCATGTAATTACATGAACGTAATTTAACTGAGTTGTTTCTACTAAAAATTAGTATTGTCAGCTTTACTTAGTAAGTGTTTGTTCAGTCAACTTAACATTGCTGAGTGAAACACACAAATAAATGTTGACATAACTAACTGGGCAGTGGATCCGTAGTTCCCAGCATGCTTTGCAAGGGACTGCATTAGGAGAGTAAATTTAGGGATTAAAGTGTTATTTTATGTGTTTATCAGTAATGGGAAATATGTTGTTAGTTTATGTTAGTGTTTAATGTTCAGTCATGTTGGACATTTAGAGTAGTTTCTGTAATGTTTTTGAATTTTGTGGTTACCATTATGCAGAAGAGTGTCGCCTGTGTTTAGGCTGTGAGCCTCATATATACATATTTAAGATGGAATTCCTGCTCTCAATTAAATTGAGTTTGTTCAATTAGTTATTTTTTGAGTGCATTTTGTAGAGGAAGTAGTTCATTTAATAAGGTAAAATAAGTCAATAAATGTGTTCACCTTACATAATAAACATAAAAACTGTAAACTGCACATATAAATATTATGTAACAGTGACATTCAAATGATTTGTATGAAATTTTGTCAGCTTTACTTGAATTTCTTTTGTTCATTCAACTAAATTGTTATTTGTACAAATTACACAATATAGTTGCATGGAACCACTTGACATTTCTTTTTTGTAAGTAAGTACCCGCTTTTTGGCATGTTCGCACTACAGGAACTAGGAATGATTTTAGTTCTAGGAACTCCTTTTAGGGGAACTAAATTAGCTCTTGCTTGTGGGTTAGTACGGTTTAACCCACAATAGGAACTACCAGTGACATAAGTGTACACCGATTGGCCGAACGCATGCGAAACACCAGCACCCGCCATTTTTAAAAAAAAAGCTGTGTACATACACAGATTAAAAATAAAAGTCACAACAATAAACACGGCTTACGTCACTTTAGAGTTCCTACTGGACGTGCGAGTGCAACCAGGAAAATGGCCCTAGAGGAACTATTAGTTCTCAGGAAACCACCCTGGAGGCTAGTTCCTAGAATTAAGTTCCTACAACTAGTGCGAAAACCCCTATAAACAACAAAGCAAAAGGAGCTGCAGCAGCCGACTGTGTTATTGTTTTTAATAAGCGGCCTCTAGCAGCGAAACTTACATACTGTGCCTTTAGTTATCTGGTCTTTAATAATGTTCTCAAAAACATCAGGCCTATTAATACACTGTTCATGGAAGATTTTTTTCTGAAATGTTTTAGTTTTTAATTTTTAAATGTTACTACTTGTTTCAGAATGTTCAGAGGACATTCGTAAGTAACATTCCCATAACGTTTGCGAAATGGAACGTTCCCTTAGCATTTGCATAACCAAGAAAAAAAAAGGTTTTTAAAACATTTAAAAAATTGAACGTTTTGAACGTTCAGAGAACATTCAGAAATTATGTTTTAACATTCGAGGGGTGCACATTCAGATAAATCTACCCAAATATACATCAGTGTGAGGAGGCCTATATATAATTAGCCTCACTTCTCACTTCTGTCCCATGACAGATTTCCAGCATCCCTCCTCCACCCCAACACCTCAGTCTTATCTGTTCTTATCCCAGCCAGGGATACGGGGGAGTAGTTTGGGTTCAGACCACATCCGAGCCCGGAACCCTCCCTCCAGACAGCACACCAAATATGCATACTCTATTGATTATATGCAAGTGTGAACTTGTGAAATAACATTTTCATAACTTAATGGGAACGTTAGCAAAATATTCTTGAAGGTTGTATTTGTTAGCTGGGAGAACAGTAATGTAGAATCTTATGCAATGTTGTGAGCAAGCTTGTGCGTATTTGTCAGCACTGGTTATTGTGTTTCAGAGTATTGCACATTGGTTCAGCATACTTTACCCCATTTTTACTTTTTTCTTGTTAAAGAAACCACAGAAGGGGTCTTAGATGGAAACAAAAGCAGCTCTCTCAGTGTGTTTGCCTCAACCATTGACACCTCTAAACCCCTATCAAATACCCCAGAAACCTGAACTCGGCATCCTGGCAACAGCCAGAACTGTTTGTTTGTGCTGAATTATAGACAAAGGGTGAAAATGTAGATGGAATGAAGCATGACACTAAAAGGAAGCCTTGCTAGGTATCCTCTGTGAATGAAGGAGGCCATCTTGTTCTACTGAGAGTCTATAAAGGGCTCTTGAGTTGGCCAACTGTCACATTAATTTCATTAATAATGATCATGATGCCAGAAATAATAATGAAAAAAAAAAAAAAAAGCTGTTGAGTGAAATGGGTAGTTGATTAATATTAGAAGGAGTGACAGCAACATAACATGCTACACTTCTAACAACTTTTTATATGTCTTATATATCTTATATAACATATTATATAACTCATACTAAATTAAGTGTTTTGAAAATATAAAAATGCAGAATGTTTTCTGTGATGGGTAGGTTTAGGGGTAGGGTTAGTGTAAGAGGTTTATGTCTATGGCGGGTCCCCTTAAAACATGGAAACCAGTGTGTGTGTGTTAATTTTAATCAACTACCTATATATAAAATGACATAAACAGCCATTAGATTTATGGGATGATGATAAGGAAAGAGCAGATGTGGTGCGATTAAATAGCGTCACTTGTCTTTATCAATAATAAGATGGCAGTCTAGGAGATGCTCTGGAGAATCGGCATCCCTCTGCCAGCTGAATGAGTCACGGCCTGTCCACGCTTGTGAAGGAAGGCGAGCAACACGGCTGTGATCTCGTTCCTGCAGATGGGGCCCCATGACTCTGCCTGTTTGCTCCTGATAACACTGCTGGAATTGTTCCTTGCTTCACTCCCCCTCACATTTATCAAAAGCGAGCACAATGACATCCTTCAGTGCTGCTGCATGCTGAGGTGCTTTCATGGCTGTTGGCCATCAAACGAACATCCTCAGCACTCACACAGATATATCAGTCTGGAAAATGTGGGTTTACATGAGACAACAGCATTCTGACAAAAACGATTGTTTTGTGATCATCACCAGCAAAATGATTGTAACACATTTTCATCTAAGTGTTTGCCATAGCTTTGTTTTGTGGTTGCTAAGGTGTTCTGAGCGGTAGGCATGATGGAAAATCCAGCATTGCTATTCACCAGCAGGTATGTTTTCCATGCTGAGACAAACATGGGATGCTGGTTTGCTGGTTCCCAGCATGGGAAGCTGGAGTGCTGGTGGACCAACTACACCAGCTCAGATTTGCTTGAAAACAGCATGCTGAGCACACTAGCTAGACCAGCACTAAACCAACATTAACCAGCCTGGACCAACATGGAATTCATGCTGGATTCTTCAGCAGGGGGTGTTGCTACATCCAGATGCTAGAGCATTCCCAGCTAACAAAAATATGTTCTAAGAATGTTTTGCTTACGTTAAGTTATGAAAAAGTTTTTATGTTCCCGGTAACACTTTACATTCATTAGGTTCATTAGTTAAACATTAGTTAATGTAACTAACATGAACTAACCATGAGCAATACATTTGTTACTGTATCTACTAATCTTTGTTAACGTTAGTTAATGAAAATTGTTCATTGTCTGTTCACGAGAACAAACGCGACTTGCCACGTGAATAGAGTAAACAATGTTTCCTAGTAATGACAGCGCTAAAATCAAACTAGAAAAGACACAAAAACACTTATAGTATGTTGATTCTCCTGTTGCTTCTCTCTAATAAATGCTAAATTACAACTGTTTAAGTACTCTAAGCTGGCCTTATTTGATTATACGAACATTAGAAAAATTCCATTTTATTATTCTGCAAGCATTTTGGTAATGATACTTTTGAATGTTCTCTGAACATTCTGAAACAAGTGGTAACATTTAAAAAATGTTAGACGAATATCAAACTAAAACGCTTCAGAGAAAAAAATCCTCTATGAATGATGAATCTTGACAGAAAGTTAGCCAAAGTTAGCTGGGTTGTTATTTGGTTGCTAAGTCAAAAGAGCCTACTTCCAAGTCTCTAAAAATTTCTGAATATGCCTACTTCCATACTATATAGTAGGTGAAAAACAGTATGTGAACCGAATAGTATGTCCGAACTCACCCTCATGTCGTTCCACATCCGTAAGACCTTCGTTCATCTTCTGAACATAAATTAAGATCTTTTTGATGAAGTCTACGAGGTTTCTGTCTCTCCATAGAGATCCAACGCAAATGTAGGAAAGACATTATTAAAGTACTCCATGTGACTCCAGTGGCTATTTCATGAAGCGACGTGAGTGCTTTGTTTGTGGGGGGAAAAAAACATATTTTACCAAACAAAGCACTCGTTTCATAAAATTGAGGTTAAACCCCTGGAGTCACATGGAGTACTTTAATAATGACTACTACCTTTCTGGACCTTGAAAGTGGTAGTTACGTTGGATCTCTATAGTGGGACAGAAAGCTCTTCATCAAAAAGATCTTAATTTGTGTTCTGAAGATGAACGAAGGTCTTACGGATGTGGAACGACACGAGGGTGAGTAATTAATGACAGAATTTTAATTTTTGGGTGAACTAACCCTTTAATAAAACATTAGGAGAAAAGTACCTGGATGACCTACTACTTCCGGACAGATTTTGAAGTGCTCATTCAATGGACACTTTACTATCCCATGAGGCCACAGGGGATTTGTTAATGGAATTGAAGTGACGCAATTGACAGTGATGACAATATAAACATGGTGACTGTAGTACATCCAAATTTCATTCACTACACACATTCATACTATATTAAATATAGACCTACTTTTTTAAAGGTCATAGAAAGTAAGTTTCAAACCAAATATAGTACCTAGTATATAGTATGTAGTATGTGGCAGCACTAGTCTCTACAAGTAGTGTTTAGTTTATGAATGAACTAGTGGTTTAGAATGAATCTTTCAGAATCTTACCAGTGAACTGTTTTCTTTCACTTGAATAAATGCCAAAGCTCAGAGCCCTTGATGCACACTAAATCTCATAAGATCTATAGAAAAGTATTAAAATAAAGAAGAGCTGTAGTAATAGTGATTACTATAATTAGCGATTTAAGCTAATTAAACAGTATGCTGTCTTTCATCTTCATGCTTGGTACTTTCAGCGATAGGAGAAAGATACTGTAGCAACATATTCCACAATTTATTTATCAATCAGTGCAACTAACATTACAAACAGGATCAATAAATATACCCAAACCTTTGCCGCTAAGCTGTTTCCTGCCCTGGGGTGAGAAATAAATAAACCATGATGGAGATGAGAGAGATCTAGTCAGCAGTCTGAAAGAGACTGGCACAGATAGAGTCACCTTGTCAGGTTTCCCTGTCCTCCATTTCACCTCCCCGTGTTTCCGCTGCACCTCCCGCCCGCGTCTTCCCACTCGGAGTGTGTTTAATATTTTACGATGACAACTGGGACGATCAGTCGATATGAAAGCCTATTTTGTATATGTAGGACAACAAATTCATTTCATCACACCTCACTTTATTGCAATTTTTCTCACACAGACATCCAGAGTTTTACTGCCTATATTTCTTTGTATTGGTGACCATTAATGGCCTTGCTGTTATGAGTGAGACAGTCCTTGTCTGTGCTTTATAAACTCAGAGCATCTGGCTTTTATAATAGAATTTGTTTGCCAGAATTATACCGTTCAATAGCGTGTTGTTTTGCTAAATCAATGCCCATTATTTCTCCCATCATGGGCATTAGCCCCACAGAGGAGACCGCAAAGGCTGACTCAAGCGCTCTGCTTCAGCGTGCAAAGGTAGCAATAAAACTCTCAGTCTGTGCGCTGTGTCACAGCTGAATGCTTTAAATGAGACTCACCCACACATCTGAAATGCTCAGCGCTTTGTCAAGGGCATCCAGTCATTCTTCCCATTTTCTCTCATGCTTTAGTCTTTTTTTAGTGCACCAGAAGGTCTTAACACTCTGACAACAGATAGCTATCATGGAAACAAATGGAGTAGAGATCTTTTTTTAATAGCCCTCATCACTCTCTCCCACTGTTATTTGAAACTATTATTTTTCCAGGCTGTTAAACTCCTAAAAACATGTTTATTGCCTTAAAGAAACAGTTCACCCAAAAATGAAAATTCTCTAACCATTTGTTTACTTTTCATTCACATTCATTGCAACTGTATGGAAAAGAGGGACCAGCGCAGTTTGAGTTGAAAGTTTGGAAGAATACAAGGGTGAGTAAATAATGACAGTTTTCCTTTTTTTTGGGAGAACTGTTCCTTTAAGAAACATGTTCTACTCTTAGGCCCCGTTTACACTAGTGCATTTTAAAATGAAAACGATCCTCGTCTACATCCACAGAGTTTCAGAAACGATCTCCGTCTGCATTACACGCTTTAAAACGCATGTCACATGACCGTTCATGTACACTGGATATGCGCGTACAAGTGTAAACAGCATGTAGGTAGCTGCAGTATTTAAAAAAATGCAGAGTTTAACTGCACAATGCCTGCTAAAAATTACAACAAAGCTGGCAAAGATTGCAGTTCAGTCTCCACGTTACTGTTTACACGAGCGTCAAGGATACGCAGAGCGAACGTGGGCAGCCACGCTATCGTTTTCAGAAGTCTCCGTTTTGGTCGGTTTGTACTGAAACGCAACCCTGGTAAAACGGGGCAGCATTTTCGAGATTCGAAAACGGCGGTGTAGTGTAAACGACAGGCGTAACCGTAGCAAAACGTATGCGTTTTAAAGCGAACGTGGGCTTTTAAAAACCCTGCAGGTCCATTTATGCTGAAATGCAACCCCAGCGTTTTCAGACTAAAATGGGGTCTGCAGCGTTTTTAAAAGTCTCTGTTTTCGAGGTTCAAAAATGCCGGCGTAGTGTAAACGACAGGTGTAACAGTAGTAAAACTTTTGCGTTTTAAAACAAAAACGCACTAGTGTAAACGGGGCCTAAAAGTGAAAATTCTGTCAAAAGATAATTGCGACATTTTATCTCATAATTCTGGATTTATTTTGCGCAATTCAGAATTTTTGACTTTCTTGACTGTTTCCCTTAGAAGTGTGAGTTTCTAACACAATTAGGCGCCATTAAAAGAGATAAAAGAGAAACTCAGAATTCAATGAAAAACTGTCAGAATTGCGAGATATAAACTTGTAATTCCTAAATAAATCAATCAGAATTTAGAGATTAAAAACTCCAAACCTGTATGACTTTCTTCTGCAGAACACAAAAGATATTTTCAGAAATGAACCCCAGAAGAAGGAAAGTCATACAGGTTTGGAGTGAGTAAATGATGATAGAATTTTAATATATTTTGGGAGAATTATGCCTTTAAAAAATGACTAATTAATGTAACAATGTAGTCAGGTGGATTCAAATTTCATAATGAATATTCTTTACTTGAATAAACCAGTTAGTTTAGATGTTAACACATAAAGCACATTTTTGGGTTACTTAATATATCACAAAGCAGAGATACATTGAGAAATCAGAGCTCCTTCTCAAGGTCCCTAACTTAACATGCAACATTGACCTTGAATGTGTAAATAGATACGAATGAATATCGCTGATAAAGAGCTTGATTTATAGATGTGCTGAGCGGAGACTGTGTTTTGTGCATTCACACTAGCACCTGGACACAGTTTGATAAAATGCAGCTACAGACTCTGGTTAAGTACAAATCTAAAGGGCATGGCATCGAACCAGCAACCTGACTCTACCAATCAGAGCGCTTTGTTTTCTAGTCCATGCTGCAAGGGTAATCAAGAGAGCAGGCATGACAAAACCAACCGTTGTTCCCATTACTTACACGATCTGTCACAGTAAAGCATTCTGACTCGTTGTACTGTCAACTGCCAGGTGCAAAAAACGCGCATTCACAATTCACACTGAGCAGAAAAGTCTTTGATATGCAGATCACTGCTTGTCACATGTGGCTTTTGTCTCGGCTGTGGCTGATGGCTTGTCTTGCGCTAAATATCTGACGTTCTCCGAGCTGAGTGCCTGATGCAAATGGATTGAAAGTATTTTCTCTAAATAAATAAATGCAGACAAAAATGACAGTAAAAGCAAGCATGTGTATATATATATATATATATATATATATACACACAAGATGTTTTATATATATTATAAAACGGTTAATTCCTATCCTTGATTCTGATTGGTCAATAGCTGTGTTTTATTCACGATAAAACACGGCTATGACCATTTCACCCAACGGTTCTGTGTATCACTACACAACACCCTTAGCAACCACTCTTAGCAACGTAAACTATATGTTCTCAATTGATATTGTTCATTAAAGTTTACTGCATCATGTAGAAGAGTATTGTGAGAAAGAGATCGAGTGAGCGAGTTTATTACCTGCATTCAGATTTCGCATTTTCCTTCAGGTCAGTCCTATGTTCATTATAAAAAATCTGTTTAAATGTCTGATGAATTATCTTGTTCTTTTAAGCTTTTAGTGACAATTCTTGTAAGAGTGCCCGACTCCCATGGTGGCGGCCCGGGTTCGAGTCCCACTTAGAGCAGGCGGTCTGAACAGGAGGGGTTACATATGCAAGAAACTGAACATTATTTACGTGTAATCCACAGCCTCGGCAAACGGTCCCGAGCACGTTCACGACAGTCTAGAGTGCGAGCTTCCTATCGCATAATGACGTATGAGCTCAAACGTTGGGAATCCGTGAAAAGTCAATCTTCCCGACTGATATTGCGCAAGCAAACATAATCTTAATTTTTTTATATTGGTTGCAGCATCCAGAATTCAGCACAAGTAAGTACCACTTTGATGAACAATACAACATATGCATCTCCCCTTTCTGTTGTAAACAAATACAGCATCATCTCATGTGTGAGTTTGCTCCCGCACATACGTCATTATGCAACAGGAAGCTCACGCACCAGGATCGTTTGCCAAGGCTGTGGATTAGTCATTCGTAAATAATGTTCAGTTTCTTGCACAGACCAATTGTTTCACTTCAATAGACTTTGAATGTATTGTCATGGGCAATGGGTATTAATTTTGTTTTGCCTGTATATGTTTTTTTACTCTTAAAGTGATGGCACCCATTGACTTCCATTATATGAATTACAGAGGACCACGGTTTCAGCTAAAAATCTTCTTTACTGTTAAAAGTCACCTACATCTTGGATGGCCTGACAGCTAATTTTCATTTTTGGGTGAACTATCCCTTTAAGTGTAGCTATAGGTTATAAAGAGAATTGTCTGTTGAAGACTTCTCCTTTTATGCCCACATAAAAGCACAGTCACTCTTGTCTTGCTGCATTCAGACTTCAGCCCATCACAATGCGTTTGACACAAACAATTCTCTCTAAGCTATACTGTTGGATTTAAATTCTAATCAAGTGGCACCCCTGACAGAAAACTGCTTCATTTCACAAGTTTAAATGGGCAACACCGCTTGCCTTTTTTCAGCTCTGGCGGATCTCAGTTGGCAGAGCAGCAACATGATCCGAATATTTACACATGGTAGCAAATAGATCATCTAAGGCTGCTTTTTCCTCCTTTGTTTATGTGTGTATATATCTGTATATGTGTGGAGTATAGCCAAGCTTCTTCATCTGTGTTATTCATGCATAACCTTGAGGGAGATAAAAGGCCATTAATAGAGCACCAGACAGCCAGAGTGTGCATTTTATGCTTTCCTAAACTAAACATCAGTGTTGACATGGTCTCGCTCTGTCAATCTGAAATGTTTGCACTTATTAAAGGGGATGAAATTGCTATTTCTACTTGGGTCAATGACAAATAAGATTGTCCAAGATGATGAAAAGGAATTAGTTAAGTATTAGTTGAATACATCATTATTTAAAAAAAAAAAAAAAAAAAATTAAGTTAAGTTAAAAAGTATAGATTTTTTCCCGAACTTTACTTTCCAATCATGAATATGTGACATGATGGCTTTCTTGTGACATGACAACAAAATGGCTTCCTGCATGCTGGTTACACCAAACTGATTATTAGTTATTAGACGTCTCTTGGGCTCACCAAGTCTGCATTTATTTTATCAACAACAACAAAAAAAGTACAGTAACATTGTGAAATATTATTACAATTTAAAATAACCATGTTCTATTTTAATTATTATTATTATTTTTATTTTTTTTTGGAAACCACGATACATTTATTTTCAGGATTCTTGATGAATAGAAAGTTAAAAAAAAAACAGCATTTATTCGAAACTGAAATCTTTTGTAACATTTTTTTAAACATTAACTGTCACATGTGATCAATTTAATGCATCCTTATGGAATAAAAGTATTAATTTCTTTTAAAGAAAAAATCTTACTGACCCAAACAATAGTGAATAGTATATATATATATATATATATATATATATAAAATTATATATTTTTTTGACATTATTTTTTTTATTTCAGAAATTAAAAACATGTTCATCATAGAAGAGATGTATTCAAGTCATTGTCTATATAAATTGCATTTTTAATGTTTCTTAGAATAAATAAATAGATCCAGCCACAATTAAGTGTTATATTCTGCCTTTCCTTTGCACATAATCGTTTATTTGCACATAAGCGTCTTTTAATCAGGAACTTACACATCATTATCGACTCTGTGTTTTCCTTACAGAAGAAGCTGAGAAGAGAAATGAATTCACAGGAATGTACTGTAAGATGATGTAATGTTCCCCGAGCATGATGGTTCCGTCTCTTACGTGGAAAGTGCAGCAGTTCCACTGGCTGCAACACAAGACACGAGCGGGAGTGAGAGGCAGCTCCCATGTCCTGTGTTGCAGCCCCTGGCCCAGCCACAAGTCACCTTCATCTCTCCCGCTTCTGCTGCCTTACTGCAAAAGAGATAAAGAGGCACAGACTGAGTATAAAAGAGAGAAAATGAGGGGGAGAGATATAGAGTGGTGTGTATGTGAGAAGGAGAGAGAAAGAGAGAAAGAACACTTCCATGTCTTGAATACCACATCCATCACAAACACTGAAAATAACTTTCCTGTTTCATCTCGTATCGGACTAGCCCTACCCCTCACGCGTGACCACACCAGGGGAACGCAGACATTCTGGCCTAAATTGCTTAAAGTGAGGTTAATGACATCGTAAGGCACCTTCCAGCAAAGACAGAGAATCTCTCGAGAGCCTTTCTCAGATATCGAGCAAAGTCAGAGCAAAGCATTTCCATTTTTATCACAGGTATGTAAATCCCAGAGGAAGATGAAACAGAAGGGCTGGTGACAAATTTGTAATTCACAACATACAGATTATGCATTGAATGCTTTGAAAAAGTGATCAAAAAATACAAATTTTATGTTTTTTTTATTAATTGTTTCTTAAAGTGCCCCTATTATGCTTTTTTTGAATATTATCTTTCATGTAGTGTGTAATTTAGCTGTTTGTGAATGTAAAAGGTCTGCAAAATTTTAAAGTGCACAACAAATAAAGTTTTTTGTTTTTTGTGTCTCCTAAAAGAAAGAATTGATTCTGAACTGCTGAAACAAGTCATTATCAATTCCAGTCTCGATTCCTGTTACATACCTACGTAACAAATTTGCATAATGCCAGCCTATAGTCTTCATTGGCTGCCTGTGAACAACATCTATTTTGACCTGCCCTCAAACACTGTTGTAACTGATGCCTGGAAGAGTTTGGTTTGTGTTGTCGACATGTTGAGAAGACGCTGTTTTCAGCGCTGCAAATCCACTTTGCATACACTTCAAAAGGATGAGGACTCAGGATCTAATTGATACGGGTAAAAACGATGCCATCATTACTGTTTGTATCACTGTGTATACAAGGAAGCCTCCGGAGCTGAAATTCAGTTATGGTAATGGCTGTTTTGTTTCCGACACACATTGTAATCGGTTGACAGATCGGGCCATCTGACCAATTAGAGCAGAGTAGGCTCATGAAAAGGAGGGGTTTAGAGAGACAGAATTTACATTTAAGTAAGCAATTACACATTTATTTATAGTGTGATCCCAACATGTCCTCAAACCAATACGCCCATATAAGTCATTTGTCACTTCCCTGAAATACGACCCATAGGTGCGTGTACTAAAGTTGCGCCCCTATTGACGACAGGACACTTTCATTTTAATGCATGAAATACGACCCATAAAGGAGCATTTTCTAAAGTTGCGCCACTATTGATAACGGGATACTTTCATTTTAACTTTTATCTGCGTCATATTTTGGGTTTAGCGTATCAATTGGTAGAGCACTGCAATATACAAGAATATGCAATCATGTGATCATGCGATCGTGGGTTCAGTCCCAGAGAACGCAGGTGCTCATAAAGTGTATATGCACTATAAATCACTAAGGGTATGTTTAGGCATGGGGTAGGTGTAGTCGGTAATAAAAAAATGAGTTTCGCTAAATGGAAAAAGGACAAATGGCGGGTAAGGGACTGTGTAAAAAGTCCACACATTGCATTTAAATGAACACATATTTTAATTGGTAACGACAGTCATACGTCATTTCATAAAAAACAAAGATAAGGATGCGAAAAAAAACTGAATTTTTAAACATTATGAGCCTTCATGTTTTGCTTGTATAAAGAACTGTCACTGTAATACTTATGAGTTCTGATACATCACTGTCCTTCACTGACTACCTTTCACAACTCTCTTGATAACTTCAGGTATGTAAAATCTGACTCCTATGAGCACAGAATTGTGATGAATGTTGATCTAGATTGATTTAAAAGTCACATGAATTTAACTGTTCAGACTGAGGTCACGTTGCAAAACATCTGACCTGTATCAGAATATGGAATGTATCCCAAATCGGAATTGAAAAGATCAGATTCCATGTGGTCTGTGCTGTTCACACTGTCATGAGGAAAACCGATCTGAGTCACATATATGAGCAAAAAAATTGGATTTGGGCCACATTTACCTGTAGTCTAAATGTAACCTTTGAGAAATGAGGTAGTGTGCAATGCTTATTATGAGAAAATGAAAATAAAAGTGTTAAAAAGTGTTTTTTGACATTTGATGCATGTAAATCTGTTGTAGGAGACATCCAAAATAGGAATTAGCATAATAGGGGCACTTTAAATGAACAGTTTACCTAAAAAATTACTTCTGTCATATTTGCTATATGGAAAACAGCTGCATAAACATGCAAAAATTATATATATATATACACATAGAAAAAAACCCTAAAAACTAAAAAATATATGTATTTATTATATAAAATAAAAAATAATGATAATCTTGTAGGTATTCTGTACTTTTTTTACACGACAACAAAGCTTTGATGCTTTCAAAACGACATGAAAGTGAATAAATAATAACAGAATATTCATTTTTGGGTGAACCATTCATTTAATTCTCTCACCTTTATATTCTAAATTACAACATCCCTCCTATTAAGGTAAAAGATGGCAATCTGTGAAATCTCGCAGCTCCTAGTGTGAAAATGGGTCCAACCTACTTCTGAAACTGCTGGGAGACACACTACATGACGCTTTAGCAGTCAGTCCAAGGACGACCCGACAAGGTGAACTGAAAGAAGAGCTGGTAGGAAAAACTTGCGTGCTGACAAAATGGTGAAATTCAGTCTGGACGCGATCAGATAATACGGACCTGAGAGTTCGGTCTGGCATTGTAGCGGAAAAAGGACTCTAAAATGAAAAACATACTCTATCTAATGGGCGAAAAAAAAACAGTTCATCTGAGTGTGTGGAATATGGCACATGGGAAATATGAAATGTCAAAAAGTGAAGTAGTGAATCGAAATCATACATTTGTCAAACAATAAAGCAGAGTTATTTTGAGAAAATGTAGGCCATCTATTTAAGCATTTATTCCTTTGCTTACCTGAATTGCTTATTATCAGTGCCTCAATGAAATTGATTTAAATGGGTCTTCATGGTTTGCTGAGGGAGCTGCAGGCGATTAATGAAAATTGTAATTAAAGAATTGATGTAAGCTAATAAGAACCACTTACACAATGACGGCACAGAATGAAACATATACGTGTTCAGCTTTGTAAGTGCCTATTGCCTCCTTCAAACACCACAATGGTGTACTGTACGCGCCAAAACAATAGCCAAATCCCACAGGGAACGTTTAGGACGATGTCAATGTGAATGACTGTGCTTCAAAGACCCTTTTACTGCATTATAAAGCCGATATGGAGCTGTGCCCGAAAGTGTAGGCAATGACCTTGGGGTCAGTATGAGGGTCCATTGTGCTTGGTCTCACAACAAATGGTCCTACAGTTCTTCCTGTGTGCGAAACAATGGATGTCCAGTTTTCAACAAGCCCACTGCAATCCACAGCCCAACAAACATCCTTCTTCTGTACCAGGCTCAGCCATCCTGCAATGTCTAGTGACAGGAACTGTACTTCAATCAGATCTATGAACAATCGGGCTTAGGGAAGCATAGAGGAGAACACTGGGGAGCCACACTGGATGAATTTGGTTTTAATCATAGTAAACAGGGTGTTATTAAATTGATTTGATCACAGAAGCTCAATGAAACGCTGTTAAATAACACTGCATGACAATGTTTCAGAATGCTTTGTCAGATCTTGCTTTGCTTGTTTAGCTGGTATTATGTATTGCAATCAAAAATTTAGATTTGAAAATAAGCATATTAGAAGATGGCACCATAGTTTTTTTTATTTTTACTTACACTAGACTATCTCTGTAGATAGTCAACATCTCTTTGAAAAAAAGAGATACAAACTGATTATGCTGAGCAACCTACAGCACTGCATCTCATGGTTTGAGAAGTCGAAACCGATTTTGAGGCGGTTTAATGTTTCGCTTGCTGAGGCATATACCGTACAATTAATTTCCTTCTTCAGCAATATTCTAGTGGTTTTGAAGAGTTTACTTGAGTATGTGAAAAATAACAACAATATCGTGAGTGTTGTTTCCCATTACACCCCTCATAACAACAATAGAGCTGCTAGGATGTTTCTCACTGCAGTTTTCTCTTCACTATCACAATAGCACTGTTGTCCCTTGAGATACACATTAGAAGAACTTCTTTTCCTCATCACAAACAATTTGGTTTAGAGGTCAGGGCAATATCAACATTTTAGTGAATGGTTAAGCAGGCACAATTGTTTGTGCATGCAAAAACCTCTAGGAATGTTTGATGATATTTAAAAAAGCTTGATGAAATAAAGGATAAATCCTCTCATGAACTAAGGTTATTCAAAAGAGAAGGTGTAAAAGTTGCGCTCCAGATTTTGAGTACCAGTTGGTGGTTCTTTTCAGTCTTCTCTCTTATTTTGCTTCCTGTCTGCTTTCTGTACTGTAGGTTGATTGGGACACTTCCCCAGTCATCCCAATGGCAAAAAATGTCCTAATCAACCTGAATTCACCTCTGAATAAACAACAACAACAAAAAAATCTAACAATTTTTATTTTAACAGAAAAACTGTTATAGAAAAAAATTAGTTTGTGGAATAACTAAGTTATATTTATAGTACAAATAAACTATTAGATTTAATCAGACAGTATTCAAATTCAAATTTATATTATATTCATCAAGACAATATATGTACTTTTACAGTAAAATATTATTAGAAAGTACTTTTAAATTTGCAGTTAAAATCACTAAGAGAACGTTAACTGATTTCAATATTAAATATTAATGCTATTTTCTTATGAGTTTCTTATATGTTACATTTTATATTTAGCTGTTTAATGCATAATTTTAGTGTTGTGTATTAACCTGATTATGTGTTTGTCTTTGTGTACAGCCAGAAGCATCTTTTTAAAGTGAACTTCTGGCAACCACAGCTTTTTTACAGTCTTGTAATCTTTTTCTTCAGAAAAAGATTTCTTTTTAACTGTTCCAAAACTATTCAATGAAAGAAATGCTCTTTCCACACTCGGCTTTAATGCTGACTTCTATTTTTGTCCTGCTGACAGATTGGAGGATTGAATAGAGCAAGGAAACATGTCTTGATTTCAATACGGATGAAAAGCCAGGGCTTCAATGAACTGTTTACACTATTTTCATCATTGTCAAAAGTAAATGAGGAAAGAAAATCACTCTGTAAAAAAAATTCAACTATCTAGAGGATTTTTAAATTATTTCTGCATGACATGACAAGTAAAACAGGGATGTATATACGATGCCAATTCACTCCCTGCTCTCATATCCATCAGTCATTTCAGCAGCAAATGTGTGCCTGTGCTTTACATCTACATTTGAGCGCAGTGACAGAACTATATGAGGACTGCAAGTTTTAACAGAGTGGCTCACACCGACCTCTGCACCTCCTGAGCCTTCATTCGCAGGTCTCAGCAGAATCAGAGTTGGTGTTGCATTACATATTCGTTGAGAGACTCACTCAGCTCTCTGCCTCCTACAAGCCGGTTTAGCGTTTCCAGTATGCTGACAGCACACTTCATCCCCCTCAAGACTTTGGACCTGTGAAAGGGGAAAGGCTTTATTCGCCAAGCGGATTCCTTCACTTAAAAAGGCACGGTTGATCGAGCCAGAACAGCATTAGGGGGGCACAAACCTAATGCATATAGATTCGCATTCAGTGACACTGACTCCAAATACAACATTTTGAGCTCCAATAAGCAGTCAAGAACATCCCTGCTAAATGTCTGCATCATATGCAAATAACATGTTCAAAGATAGCAGGATAATAGTAAATAGCTAAATAAATTAATCTAATGCCTATCTGAAGTGAGGAATTAAGCTACAAAAGGAACCATTTTGCTGCAAATGAATGTAAAACGTTTGCTGTTTACAGCCAAAATCTATATAAATAACAGCCATCGCCTATTACAAACATTCAGAAAGAATAATGTAAGAAATGGTGGTGGTGGTGATAATAACATACGGCTATTCGCAAGGGGAAAATAACCAGTTAAGACGCAGTTTGTAGCAGCACAATTAAACGTTTTGTAACAATAAAAAAGTGCGAGTGCTGTATGCACCTACCTGCAGCTGGAGTTCAGTGACACGCGCTCTTCTGAAAGGTGACGCACTGGTAAAGCGCGCGCTGAAGTGAGCGCTCGCGGTCATCCACCGTCCTCCTCAAAAAGCCTCCGCGTTCCGTACCTTGTTCTCTTCCTGGTCACGTTATAAGAAGCCTAGTTCACAACGCTATAGTCTCATATTATTTGTCAGGCAGTGACAGAGCGCGCGTCTACACCCTCTGCCTCTCTGGCCGCGCGCCCGCTGAGAGTGAACGTGAACTGCTTTCTCCGCTGCCTTAAATATCCGATTTCATCGACGCAGCGCCTCGGGCCATCTGAGTCCGTGTAATGATGATTTCCTCTCTGTGATCTGTGTGAGAAGGGACGCAGCAAACGGTCCAGGAGGAGTCCGTCCTCGTGTAATGTTAAATGGGTTATTTAAGTCCCTCGACAATAGCCTAATTGCGGGGGAAACAATTTTCTGAAACAATCAATCTTGTTTTCTGTCAAAACTGAATCTTTTTCGCGTGTTTTCTTTTGGCTGCTTGAAATTTCTATCAATTTATTTTTGACAAATGATAATCATATTAACAATGGCAACAATAATAATATTATATATTATAAAAGTAGACTAACTAAAACTTTTTTTTTTTTTTTACAAATAATAACACCGTTATTACAACAAATAACAACAAAGAATTATTGTTCCATATGTTATTATACGCAGATCTTTAATAATAATAATAATAATAAATTATAATATGCTTAACAATCAATATATTAATATTATATATCATATTAAAATAATGTAGCTATTATTAGTAGCCTATTATTATTATATATCTTGACCTTGATACGTCCCTGTTATCTCTGCTGGTGAAATATATATATATATATATATATATATATATATATATATTTACTGTGATTGTATTATATATTCTCAAGTTTTGCAGAACTAAATTACACTTCTGTAGCTTTGTGTATTAGCAACATGCAGACAAATGGCACAAACTGCACAAGGAGCCCTCACGCGCTCACCCCGCATTTGTTAGTAGTAGAGATATAGTTAGTTGCAGTAGAAAAATAACATCCTGAACACGATGAGAACTCACTAAAACGATAGTGTTGTCGTTGTTGATGTCAATTAAATGTATATCACTGGACAAAACACACTCCCTTAGCAATAGCTACAGTGTAAGTAAAGGACATTGTATGTTGTTGTTATTCTTATGGATTTATTGGAGCAGTCAATCACAGATGACTAGCGCACAGAACGCGTCACTAAAAAAAAAAAAAAAAACTCACACTCCCATAATTCCTCGCCCGCATTGCGGCATTGTGGGTAATTTTAAAGTAAAGACTTGGGTGTTTCCTGTAGTCACGCTGGACTGAGAAAACACATTTTTCCTACGTTCCTTTACTATACACCACAATTATCTAATAAGATAGCATTTGTTGTAGGTTTGAACGCTGGACTGTTATCAAAATGTTTGACGGTAAAAGCAATCTCGGTTTTAAGTTTTTATTACAGGCTTCTCTTCTTTACAAAGACATTTGCCCCGAACAGTCGCGTTTTCTCATGTAAGTAGTATGTAAGTTTCTCATGTAAGTTCAGTTTTCATTAACTGTTCATATTTATACGCCTAATGAGATGTCTGGTCTTTGAACATGCTGTACTGTACATGCTTCTCGCCATGCTTCTGCTGTAATGTCAGAAGTCACCAGTAGATGGCAGGCTACTCCTCATGAACACTTTATAATGCACTTTGTTACATTTGAAGACATTTAGAGATATTAGTTTTTATGACCATTACATTAACGATTATTTTCATGTCGGATAACTAATAAGCAGAACTGTTTTTTTTTTTGACAATAAATATTGACGCAATGAAAATATAACAATATAATCAATGTTTCAATTACAGTAACATAATAGCTATATAAATCATTCTTGCTTTTTAATTAATTAATTATGATAATAATTATTATGTATGCAACGTTGTTTTGCTATATTAATGGTAATTGAAATGTATGTCTAATTGTTAAACCTAAAACGATACACTTTCCTAACTTGAGAATAAATGGTTGCTACTTAAAAGCACAATTTATGCAGACAGTGCATGAAAAAAAAAAAATTGCTGTACATGAGTGTAAACCCGTTATTTCACGCTGAATAGTTGCATTATGCCATTGTTGGATGTAGTTCTTTATAGAATAAAGAATGACTCCATATTTATGGTTTTGTATATAGTATGTAGAGATTTATAGTTGCTTTCTTTGTGATTTTTTTTTTTTTTGTACATTTTCAGTAAACCTTGTGGTTAGCTCAGATATTTGAAGTGTAAATGTTTTAGTGATAGGTTCAAGAGCACAAGTGCAGCCCCAGTCATCTTATTTATGTATTTGTGGATATAATAGCAGAAAAATGCACCATCAAGGTGATGAAATAAACACGTGCATTCAAATCTCATCAGCTAAACAGCGTGTAAGTCATTTTAGAGTTTTTGTTCGGTGTGTTAGGTTAATCCCATGTGTAGCATCATTAAACACTTGTTCCTTTAATATTGAAAGTGGATGGATTAACCATCATATTGATTAAACACGACATATATGAATGGAACCTCTTTTGTGGATTAAATTCTTTTACCTGTTTTAGTCTAACAATCAAATAAACCTTCATCTTGAACAGCATTACTGTTTTAGGTATAATAAGTGTAAATAATAGTCTTATCAATATAGATTCCTTTATTTTGAACCTGTTCACTTCCAGAGGAGCTTCTGTGTCACACAGAAAATTTGACACATAATTCTTGCTTTATTTGAAATTTCTCATGCTGCTATGAATCACTTAGTTTATTGGCTAGCAATGAATGTGTTCTCACAGCAGAGTGATTGAAGATAAATGACGCTTAGCCTTGGGTTGTGGCATGTTTTTCTTAGATTAAATGTGTCCCATGTTCAGGGTCAGCGCACTGCATGTTTTGGGTGTTAGTCAGCTTGTTTTGCTCAGCAAGTTCAGGGTACATCCGCGCTAACTCACAACGTACGTGTACGCAAGTTACTGGAATCTGTTGTCTGAAAGTATGCATGCCATGAGATATGTTTCTTATTTATAAACCACTCGAGTAAAGCCCTCTTGAATGTAAGGTTCACAGGTCCACAGATATCTTCATAAGGCACAGCCTTTTGCTGCCAGGTTTGTCAATAGGGATAAGCTATTGTGTCTTCTAGAGTTATCAGTGGACTTTAATGGAGGCATTATTCTCTTTCTTGATTTTTATCACTGGAGATTTAGCTAGAATAGAGTTTAGTCTTTGTGATATAATCGTGCTGAGACAGTACATAGAAAATTAATTGAAAAGGTTGTTTATCTTGGTTCTGAGAGCACTTAAAAGAAGCTGCATTATTAATAGGTAAATTATTTTAATTAGATTACCACAGGGAAGAAGGCATGTGGTGATTTTTTTAAATCCGAAAAGCATTATATATATATATATATATATATATATAAGAAAAGAAAAGAAAATAGTAAAATTAAACAAACTCTGAAATGATAATAATAATAATAATAAAACAAATAAATTAAAGTAGCTTTGTGTGTGTGTTTCAGTCAAAAAGACAAATAATTAAAATTAAACAAAACCTTTTGGAAATAAACAGGCTTTATTGCAATTAAACAAAATGAAATAAAACAAAAATAATTAAATACATTTTTTAAAAAAAGCTTTAAAATTAAACAAAATAATAGAAATAAATAAAATAAATAATAAAGTCAAACAAACTTTGAAATAAAAGATAACAAACAAACAAATAAAAGGAGTGTTTGGTGTTTTGTTCTTACAGTAAAAAAAAAAAAATAATATTTTAAAATAAACAAGCTTTAATGCAATTTAACAAAACAATGGAATAAACCAAAAATAAATAAGCAAATAAATACTTTCAAAAATTTTCAGAAAAGCTATTAAAAAAACAAAACCAATAAGTGCTAGGTGGATGTTTCCAATTCTGCACATGTACAACTTTCAATCCAAAAAAAGCAAATTAAAATAATAAAATGTAACAATTTAACAAAGAAAACCAAAAGTAGGGGAAATAAAAAATAAATGGAGACAATTGACGGAGATTGTTTGTGACACAAATGAATTTGTCTCTGTTTGTAATGTGTTTGGAGGACATTTATCAGACTTCATGGCAGGCTGGAATTATTTTCCTCACACTTCATCACTACCCAGATAACAGCTCTATGTGCTCTCATTGGGAACAAGAGGTCTGCCCCGTCTCTGTAGCATGCTGTGAAACATCCGCTGTGGCATTACAAACCGTTGTGGATGGGACAGTCACAGTGGATGTTTAGAATTAAAAAACCCTGCCCCCCTTAACATGCATGTGCCACACAATAACAACAGGCAGCTTTTAGCAATGTGAACTAATTTTAGACAAGATTATGGAGCTTACAGGAGGTAGGAAGAGCAGCACAATGCCCAAAAATAGGGTGCACACTCACAAAGTCTCGAGGGAAATTAAAGCCACTGGGGAAGTCATGGTCATGAGTTCAGGCCTCTGATAGCCTGTGTGTACAGCACCTTGACCAGTGTTGCCAAGTCTGCTGTTTTCCAGCGGAATTGGGCTACTTTAATACTGTTGCCGCGAGTTGAAGTGACCCCAAATAACATGATATTTATCCCTTGGAATGCGAATTTTACCAGGGAACCCCGCCAAAAAATGCAGATTTTACCCCCGGAATGCGTTTTTTACCGGGGGACCCCTGCTGAAACACGATTTGGCTAGTTTTGAGTAGCAATTGAGTAGCAATATTCATAGTCTGTTGCAGAGATTTCACTCTGCATGTTGGAATCTATAGACCTTATCTAGCCCCGCCCCTTTTCAGCATTATTCAGCATCGTTGTGTTCTGTCGTGTTTCCACAGTATGAAGGTAAGAACTTACAGATTTGTGAATGAACCGTTAATCTTTCCGGTCTACTGACATTTGTTACGACATCTGCTTCAAACATTATAATGCTCATGATAACTTTGTACTAAGGCTGTCGACTTAACACGTTAATTAGATTAATTATAGTAAAAAATAACATGTTCAAATTTTTTACACATTTGACACACTTGCCCCACCCCTCAGGGTTGCCATGTTTTGCTCCCCTGGTAAAATTAGTATTCCAGGGGCTAAATATCATGGTATTTGGGGTCCCGCTTGATCCCGCAGACATAAGAAAAACAACCCACGGCAACAGAGTTAAAGTAGCCCAGTTCTGCAGAAAAAACTGCGGACTTGGCAACACTGCTGCCCCAGACCTACGTAGGTCATTTGACATTTCATACAGATGAGTGATGATGAATATGATGCAGGACAACAATTCACTACACGATGGAGCCTATAGAATGCAATGAGAAAGTCCTTAAAATTAAAGATATTGGGGCAAAAATTTAGATCATATGAGTTAAGCAATATCACACGAGTGCTGTTTTTGTCCCAAAAATAACGAGTGCAAATGCAATGGGTTACCGATTTTAGTTAGAAGTCTACATTGTTATTTTAGATACAATATTGTTTGTCTTGTTCAGTTTTGCCAATGAAACCGAACAAACCGTCATCACATTACACATCATGTAATTAATTAGATTAAAAACTTTAATCGCTTGACAGCCCTACTTTATACTTTACAATAATACATAAATCCACTTCATCAGCAAAGCTATAAAAATATACAGAGCTACCGCAAAAACAGAAGTTCAAACACAAAATCTACATGGCTGCATGCTTCTTTCTCTGCCGAATAAGGTCTATAAGATATAAACAAACTGGACTGAACACAAGACCTCTGCCAAGCTCATAAATTATTCATAAGCTGCTATATTCAAGTCTGACTCTTTTAAAGTCTGAGATTTAAAGACTAACTCTTACTGCTTTTTTTATTACAGGCGAATGCATCAGATTCAGACCAAGGGTAAGTTATGGCTTTGTTATTTATATTAATAGACTTGTATGTCATTGTAAAGAGCTTTTAATATAGTCACAAAATCTATATAAGACCTTGTAGGCAACAGAACAGAAAGTTGGTTTTGAAAAGGAACAGTAGCCCAAGTTAAACCCAGTAAGTCCAACCACATCCATTTCTACGGCCTTCACAGACCTCATAGACAGAGGGGTAGGATGACCACATATTGGAAAATCTATTTTCCAAAGTCCAAAATGCCAAACTGTCCTCAGAATAGAGCATAGCATCAACTGTTTTATTTTAACCTGTTGCCATGCCAAAAACTTCATCTATATTTCTCCCACCTTTCTAGCCCCTATCATTGCGAGGAGTATGATCTGCCCCTTCTGTTTCCAGTGGCAACAACTGGGCAATCATCACGTGCGCCTGCGACCCAAGCGGAAGCCAACGGCGAGGATTAGAAAACTTCTGAGGAGGGAATCGGCAGGAAAGAGACTCAGTGCAGAACAGACTGTAGTCCTCCAAAAGTTTAAAAGGGCCTCCAATGCTCTGGTGAGGTCAAGTCCACCTGTTTTTTCTCTTCAGTTCAGTTTATTTGCTGTCACAATTTCTACCTAGCCCTTTCTGCCCTTTCCTGAGTGTCTTAAGAGCAGGTACTTGAGATTAGATTAGATGGATGGATGGATATAAACCAGAAAGAACAAACACCATGTTGCCATATATGTATGTACACCACTGTTCAAAAGATTGGGGTCAGCAAGATTTTTTTAAAAAGAAATTAATACTTTCAGTCAGCAAGGATCCATTAAATTGATTTTTCGATCATGTGACACTGAAGACTGGAGGAATGGCTGCTGAAAATTCAGCTTTGCCATCATAGAAATAAACTACATTTTGAAATGTATTAAAATAGTTATTTTAAATTATAATATTTTCACAATATTACAGTTTTTTTCTGTATTTTTTATCAAATAAATACAGTCTTGGTGAGCATGAGACATTTTTCAACAACATAAAAAAAAATCTTACAGACTCTAAACTTTTGAATGGTAGTATATATACTTATATATAATTCTAAAAATAGGTTTCTAGGAAAATTCTAAATGGTGGAAAATGTTGGCGGAAATGAATTCGGAGATATAAATATTTTTTAGCCCTAGGCCCTGATATACTCACGGCGAAGTTCTTTTTCATTCTTCGTTTAAGGATAAAACATGAGCAGAAATATACTGTTATCGAACATCTGATGCTAAGAGCGGCGTTTAGATGAATATGTAAATATGTGCTGCACACTTTCCTCTCAGTAACAAAATAAACAACAAAAATGAGAAAACCGCAAGCATTTTTTATAGAAAGCATAAGAAAAGCATCTGATCATAACAACATGGGTATGTTAGCAGGAGCTCTGCAAATTAGCACTCTAGTAAAGTCACGTCACATTTATTTATATGCCATTTTATTTAATAGATTGCTTAAAAGCAAGCAGCTTAACAGTATCAAACATGAAAAACAGCCCCTCATTTCATCAGAAGCACAACTTCATTTTATATTATAAAGCTGCTATCCAGTGTGTTCATGTTCTCACCCGGGGAGATCTTGCCTCGATGGACTCAACAGATGAAATGAGTCAGAGAAGAGTTCTGCGTGAAAGAAGGCGGAGCCTCAGCGCACACCTCCTATTGCGCTATCCTCAATGACCAATTGTAGTAGTGTTTTGCAGCTGGAGCAAACTTTTCCTGAGAGTTCGCTTTGGCAAGCCGTTTCGAACTCCCAAAACGAACTTCATTTTGTCCTGATTTTGTTTAAAATGACGTCACATTGGTTCGCTCTTTGATTTCGCTTGAAGTATATCGGGGCCTTTAGGGTTCCAAAGTTATGATCCAAAATGCAAACTGTCTTATAGCGCCGTATTTTTTGAGACAGGCGTGTCTGTGTGCCTGAGTAGCGGTGCACGATTGGGACCATCCTGCCAATTTTGGGGTCTCTACGATTTACGGTCTCTGACACTCATATACTTTTATGGCAGAAAAATAAGGAAGAAGAAGAAAATCAGTATAAACACAATAGGGTTAAAAAGTACATATTTTATTTTTGGGGCTTTTTAAAATTTTATAGGATAGAGGCGTAGAGAAAGTAAAGTATGGCTGAAAAAGTAGGAATGGGATCAGGACATGACCCAGGTCAGACTTAAACTGGGCTCCCCATGAGACAACAGCTCTTACTTGACCATGACCATGAGCATGAGCACTGCACAACAACTCTCAAAACATTTCTGCTTTTAAACTCATTGTCCCTTTTGCTTGCCAAACTTTAATTGTAAGTGCATTACTGTAAACTTAGTTTCTTTTCCTTTTAACAAACTGAGGGACAAGATGAAATTATAGTCTGTGGTAATTGAACATTAATTTGAAAATAAACCTTTTTGTCTGGTCCTTCAGTCGACACTGAGTCACAGACAGGATCATTGATGTGGCCTTAAAAACAGTTCCCATTGACTTTGGTGTATGGCCTATATGAGTGCACTTTACTCCTGATGCACGACTGTAGGGCACGATTTTTTATCACTTTAAAATGTTTGGAAGTTTAGCAAGGAGGAGTATGATTTCTTTTTTTAAAGTTATGGTTACAGACTATCACGTTAATTATCATTCATCTGGCATAAAGACATTAATCAGACACTGAAACGTTCCTTTTATAGTGATTTGTTTAGCTTCAGATGACGTTCATCTGAGAGCCAGGAAGATCCAGTTAAGATGATTTAGAGTGGAAAAGTTCTCATTTTCTGAGGCTCTTCTGAAGTGTGACTGGAGGTGTTTCTTTTTAAATTGTGGTTATTTGTAGAAGTATTTAACCCTCAAAAGTACCGGAGGTGTACGTGCTGGTGTACACGGATACATGGCTCTCTGCTGCATGAGACTCGGGGTTCTGGGGGTGGAGTGGTACAGGCGTTAGACTGCTAGATTCTGCACACATTACTGGCATTTGTTTCTTTGTGGGAGAGGAAAATTCTGGCAAGACGAATGATGAACTTGATATAGAGATCCAATGTCAGGAGAGTTAATTTATATTAACCGTCTCTTATTTTCCCACCATACAGTAAAGAGGACAGTGTTGGCTGTCCTCTTTACTGTATGGTCAGAGCATTTAGGGAACATTCAAGGCAATAATCTCTTTTGTGGAGGTCATAGAAGATCATCTTTTTTCTGTTTGTCAGCTTTTAATAGATGATGTCAGATTAAATAGAACATAAGGTTAGCATCATATCTATTTTAAGATAAAGAATCATTTGTCATTCTAGATTAATGCCATCAAATGTTTTAAGCATTATAAAAAGTATTAGAAAACTTGCTGCCTACAGTTGCCTTTTAAGACAGCATGCTAACAAATCGTGAAATCTTATTAACGATTGATTTGGAACCCTTTTATGCAGGCAGCAACGATTAGCACAGCGATTTTAACATCCTGAAAAAAATGTATCACTAAAATAATTACAGTAAAGAAATTTATAATGTTACAAAATATTTCTGTTTTGTTTTTTACTTTGTTTCAACCAAAATATTGAGCTGTTTTCATAAGAAATAAAACTTATATAAGCATATAAGCATATTAATTAAATAGCTTTGCCACTGAATCACTAGATTATATTTCTTAGCAACGAGGTTACGTTGCTGTTTTTGAAGTAATTAAAGGGTTAATTCACCCAAAAATGTAATTTCTGTCATTAAGTACTCCCCCTCATGTCGTTCCATACCCGTAAGCCCTTTGTTCATCTTCAGAACACAAATTAAGATATTTTTGATGAAATCCGAGAGGTTTTTTATCTCCCATAGAAAGCAATGTAATTACCAAATTCAAGGTCCAGAAAGGTACTAAAGACATCGTTAAAATAGTCAACATGACTACTGTGGTTTAACATTAAAGTTATAAAGTGACAAGATAACTTTTTGTGCACAAAATCAAAACAAAAATAACGACTTTATTCAACTATTTCTTCTCTCCCCTGTCATTCTCCTATGCTGTTTGCGTTGTTTAGACGGTGCAGGCTTCCTGGTTCTAAGTCAGGACGCCAACTCAGTATTGGCCGGCTCCTGTGTCAGCATTACACGCATGCGTCGTGCTGCTCACGTGTACAGCGTCGGCCATTACTGAGTCGGTGTTCTGACGCAGAACCTGGAAGCCTGCACCGTCTATACAACGTATTTTAACAATGTCTTTACTACCTCTTTGGACCTTGAATGTGGTAATTATGTGGTTGCATTCTATGGGGGATTAAAAAAACCCTCAGATTTCATCAAAAATATCTTAATTTGTGTTCCAAAGATGAACGAAGGTCTTACGGGTGTGGAATGACATGGGGGTGAGTAATTAATGACAAATTTCATTTTTGGGTGAACTAACCCTTTAAACTCAAAGCTTCATTGTTAGTCGAGAGAGACGCTGCACAGACCCAGGTAATTCATGTACGCATCACTCATCTCTCTCTCTCTCTCTCTCTCTCTCGATAATTAATGCAAAAAAATGCAATGATTCATTCATTCAATGCTACAGAATGCTACATCTAATGAGCCGTAACTGACGAAAATATCCACCACCATTTTTTTACCGCTTCAGTCAAATATTGTGCTGCAAACGTCAATAACAGCTTTAACTTGTCAATACCGGTGATGTGCCCAATTTCGACTCTTTTAAATTATTACCCCCTCGTACCTGATTGCCTAATCCTAACCCCACCCCCACCCCCACCCCCACACCTAATCCTAAACCTACCTATACCGGGGATTTAGAGGGGTAATAATCTGGCGGGGTTCAGAATTGGGTATCTCTTACAAATAAACAGCTTATTTGATTCTAATCACACATGGCTTGCATTTACATACACAAGAACTCACTTCCTGTACACACAGCACAGCTTGAGAGAGAGAGAGATGCGCTGTTTGAAACATTGCAGTCTGAATTTCAAAAATATTATTATTTCCTGCATTATAAGCACGGATCTTAGGGTAAAATTATGCATGTCATCAGAGATGAGAAGAGAAAGTGATGTTGCTGCAAGAGGGAGGGATTATGAATGAATTAAAAAAAAAAAAAGATGTGCATGGGTAAATTATTTATAATAAATACTGCAGTATTCCATAAAAAAATAAGAATCGTCAATTTTGATTTCATGGTGACTTTAATATCAGCAGCTTTTTAGCTTCACACTGATGGATTTTTTTTTTTTTTCTTCTTTTTTTTTTGCGGCTTTAACCTTCAGAAGGTTTAAACTTAAGATGCATCAAGAAAAAAATTCATTGTTTTAAAATGCTAATTTAGTGAATCATTGTGGTGGGTGTAAATGAGTTGATTCCAGGTGATGGTGCCTATTGAATTGTGGTATTTGTCGTTGAGTGGGGGCTCTTTGCCTTGAACTTTTAAATCAGTCAGAGCCACACAATCTCTTGCAGTGAAATGCTTGACATGCTGTGGCTTGTGACAGCTCTGCCAGGTCTTTAGCAAGTTATTTTAAGTATCCTTTTATTGTTGGCCTAAGTTGGATTAATGCCTGTTTCATCTTCCCAAACATGCAGTATTTGGATTTGGGTAAAATCTGAGTACACTAGTGGATTTTAGAGGTTAATTTTTAGCATGGACAGTGGTTCTACTCTTTTGAAATGCTTTATGAATACTGAATATAACCATGGATCTGAGCATTAAAGATGGTGTAGAGTTTAAGTGCTCCTGATAGACTGTTCTTAGCTGAATCTGGGCTGCATCTCTATTTGCTTACACAAATGTATAATATATTAAGTGGTGATGGGTGAGTACATACTTTTAACTTTCCCCAGGAACTGTGTGTTTCGACTGCAGGGACCAGGATCTAAATGAAGTTCCGGGTAAATATTTCCCCCTCAGAAAGTCCCTGCTCTCGAGGTAGTACTTTTTCAGGAAAAAAAAAAAGTTCAGGAACTTTCAAGGGTGGGACTTAGGCGCTGAACATGCTGATTGGTTAAGTTCATGCAGCATTTTGATTGGTTGACTCCACGCAGCATTTTATTTCAACCACCATTTTTTAAAGTCTGTTGCGGTGCGTGCAGTACTCACCGTACTAATCTTCACCATACTTTAGACTGTGATGGAAATGCAGACAGCAACAGGACTGGGGGAAAATGTTCCTGGGTCAAATTGTTCTGGGTAATTTTGGTGGAAATGAGGCTTGAAGCTGCAAGACTTATTTTTGTCACATATTATACCATAAAATAGTTTTTGATTCCACAGAAACCCTGTTGCATACTGTATGCATCTATAGCTAAATTCATTAAAGAAATCCTATTATTCTTTTTTACATTTTCCACGTCCTTTAGTGTGTAATGTTGCTGTTTGAGCATGGAAAAAGGTCAGAAGTTACAAAGTCACTCCAAAGGGAGTTATTCTCTATATCAGACAGTAAGCAAGCACTGTTGTTAAACTTTTTAACTCCCTGAAACGCCTCGATTGTAGTTTTGAGTTTTCTTCCGGGAACATAAATGACACAATATTCCTAATTTATATTCCCGCCCATGACATACACAAAAAAGGGGGTGGGGCCTGGTCGAGTTGCATTAGTAGTGTGTTGATGCTCATGGTTATAGTAAGGGATGTGACATTCCCGAAACACGCTCGAAGCGGTTGACCAATCACAACACACTGGTCCAGCCGACACACTGGTGCACCACTTAAAAATTCCATGATTTGTGATGCACTAATTAAATTTATGTACTATTTAGGATGGATATTGTGCAGATTTGTATGCAGCGCTGCCTTTGCAGTTGCGCATACATTTCCAGTTCCTTTGTTGTTGTCATTTTTGAGTTGGAAAGTTTCCATACCTCCAACAGAAAGCTCAGATGTTGCGTGTGCATCTTTCAACATTTTGGGAAGCATCTGTGCCAGCAACCTTGGATTTTTCCAGCCTGTGTTTGATGCAGGTTATGCTTGATGTGTGTGACATCCTGTTTCCCCTCAGGGAAAGAATCAGTGATGCAGCTTTTCCATGTTTGGTCAAGGGGGATGGGCGTACCACAGATCGATCGCCCTGAAAAGCAGATGGGTCTCCACATATCAATAGCTGAACACACACACATATTACTTGGCCAGGCTTGCATATCAAGGGCAGCTGTGGCATCTAGAATCTCAGCGGGAAGGTCAGAGCCGACAGTCTAGCCCGGCTTGTGGCGGGTTGAGGATATTTCAGGAGCCTGGACTATTAATAGAACACAAAAAGCCCATCTGCTGGACTGATGTGTGTGTGAGAGATAAGCAAAGTGTCAGTAAATGTTTAGACGTTGAGGGATGGCTCGGTGAAGTTAATTTAAACTTTCATTTGCTTGTCTATGGCATGTTCAGCACATCTAAATGTTAATGTTTGTAAAGGCTTGTGTATCCTGCATACGTATATACTTTTAATAAAGTTTTAATATTCATTATCTGTTTTATATATATATATATGTATGTTATCTATGACTCAAAAGTCTGAGACCACATTCAAAAGCTAATATTAAACCAAAGTAACAAATATATAAAGGAAGAGTTTATATATATATATATATATAAATATTTCTGATTATGCATGGAACCAAACTTTAGGCATTAATTGTAGGCCAGTAGCCCTTAAGCTTTTTGATTTGAAGATCTGTATGTTCTTTAATAAAACAATAGTTGTTGTTAATAAAAATAAAATAAATTTTTTGAGCTTGTCCACTTTCGACCACTTCCAGAGATAGTTGAAATGTCATTCGACTGGATTGCATTCATGTGGTCAAAAGTGTTCAAACAGCCACTAAAGGCGCCTACTCTCCGCCCACTGACCTAATGCATAAATATTATGGAAAGCGCGCTAGCCAGATGGAATTTAAACTTTGTCTGCTGAAGACCCAAGTTTGGTTTGAAGAAGAAAAATGTACCAAGCACAATGTTTTCTCACCATTCCTGATTTCTAACACACGCTCAGAAACGAAAGTTGATGCTCTCCGTATGTTTTTCATTGTCTCTTTGTGTGTAAATTGCGCAATCTTATTTTGTTATTTAGATCAAACCCATACATTTACCCACCCATAGACCCTTCCCTCGAAGAAATCAGGACAGAAGTGGTTGAAAGTGGATTAAAATACCAGGTGTAAACGGGTATGTGTCTCCCTTGTCCACTTGTGATGCGATCGACCAAAACGTATCTTAATACCAGGTGGAAACAGGACCTTTGTAAAGATGGTCAGATGTTCTTGCTTCCAATGAAATGAGATGCTTTTTGAATCATTTCAAATGTTCGAGAACATGATCATCAGCTTTTACACAAACTTGAGAGAGACATGAAATTCACATACTTTTGCAAGTCAAATTTCTACTATTAAATAGGAAAAGTGAGCTCAAACTTTTGGATCTCACTGTACATGTTCATTTTGGCATAATAGAAGGGTTAGATGTAAAAGAAACCTCTGGCAGTATTGTTATTCCACGCATGAACCTTCACCCTGCATTGGATTAATCTATATTGTCATTCCAGCTCCGTTTTGCTTTCCCTATTTGTTTCCATTCTTTTGACAGCTGCCGTGAACTGACTGCATCAGTTTCACACAAGGGAGCTGTGGGGTTTTTGCCAATATAAACATGCTTGATAAAGGCTTGTGAATTGTCATTGCCATATATTGATAAGACTCTGTGTTACCATTTGTTCTTCAAAATATTTTTCAAATGTTCCTCTGAAAAAATTACGTCATTGACTTGTTTGTGAAAATTACACACTTATGCTAGAAGTCTGAGGCATTGTGGGATATCTTGCCTAATAGACTTTGGCTACATTCAGACTGCAGGCAAATGTGTCCAAAATCTGATTTTTCAAATCCGTTTTTCTCATGACACTGTGAAAGGCACAAACCACATGGAATCTGATCTTTTCAATTCTGATTTGTGCCACTTCTATATGTGGTACTAAATCCGATACAGGTCAGATTGCAATGCGACCTCAGTCTGAACAGTCATAGCGGAATTCATGCAACTTTAACGTCACACTAGAGCAACATTCGTCACAATTCTGCTCTCATGGGAGTAACTTCAAAGATTTTACATACCCGAAGTTATCAAGACAGTTGTGAAAGGTAGTCAGTGTAGGACAGTGATGTGTCAGAGCTCATAAGTATTACACTGACATCTCTTTATATAAGCAAAACACGAAGGCTCGTATTATAAATGTTTAAAAACTCTTTGACATCGCAAGCAGGTCAGTCCAGGACCATGATCTGTTCACACTGGAATCTGATATTGGCCACATTTAATGCAACAAAGAGAACTTCTATACAAAAAAGTCTGATCTGAGCAATAAATCAGAATTAAGCATTAAGGCTTGCAGTGTGAACGTAGTTATAGTCGATGACTTACGGAATTGTTTCCGCCAGAGTAAAAAATAAAAAAGGCAATTGCGACTTTTTGCCCCACAATTCAGATTTTATTCTCTCAATTGTGAGTCTTACAATTTGGACTTAATAAACTCACAATTCTGACTTGTGAGCTTTAAACACATAATTGTGAGCTTTATCTCGAAATTCTAATTTATAACTCACAATTGCGAGTTTATATCTCACAGTTGTGATAAAGTGAGAATTGTCATACTGTAAATTTGCAATTGCGAGAGAAAAAGTTTATATCTCACAATGCGAGTTTATATCTAACAGAAAAAAAGTAAGAATTTTGAGATAAAATCGTAATTGGGAGGAGAAAAAAAAGTCAGAATTGTGAGATAAAATCATAATTGTGTGTATGTGGGGGGGAATTATGGGATAAAAAGCTTTCATAATGACTTTCATAATCTCTCATCTGCCTCTGAATCTGTCTTTCTTTTTAACAGTGTTTATCCCAGGGATTCATTCCCAGTCAGGCTATATCGGACATCTTTGATTTGAGCATTGTGTTTATGACCCTGTTTAATGGGCAGATTTTGATCATGGGGAATGGTCTATTTTTGGATTGAGCTATGTGATGGAGATTAAAGGATGTGACAGAGTCTGCTGTCTTTATATGGAAAACCGCTCAACTTTTAAAGCAGTGATTAACTAACTTAGTATGTGGTGTTTTCTATTTTAGCTGTAATCTTGATATCATGTTCTCCTAAAGCTCTTTGGTTATTGTGCTCAGTGTTTTGATTTATGTATTTATTTAGCCCCAGAGGATGAAAAAAAAAAAAAAAAAAAATCAGCATTAAAACTCCTATACAAGTGAAAAGATTTTAATTATTTCTCCTACAAACCATCTGTAGACGTGCAGTACAAAACGTACAAAAGAGTTAAAAGGAGAATTATTATGTTTTCTTTATTATTTGATGATAATTGTACAACTTTTTAAAGACTTGGTTCAAGTTGATGAGGAATTCCATAAAGGATTGTTCGGATACTACAGAGCATTCCTTCAGTAACCAATCAGAGTCAAGAGTCAGTCAGGCAGACTCCGACCCCGCTGCAGCTGATTGGCCCTTCCTGCTCTTTATATCTCCAGACATGAAGGGTGCTGTAGTAAACATAGCTGTTCTCACATACATGCCTGGATCATCTCAAATCATCTACATTTCAGCTTAGCCACCTGTTACATCAACAAACAATGGCAGCCTTTGTGTCGGTGAGTTCAATTTCCACACAGAAGGATGTAAATTAAATAGTTTTGTCATTTGTGCAGTTCCCTCTGATTGATTTATTCATCTTAATTACATAATGCAACAATAAAATCATTCAGGTTCAGGATTTAGGAATTGAACACTGAAAGGTTCAGAAGTTTGGGGTTAGTAAGATTTTTTTTTAATGTGTCTTATTTACACCAAACCTGCATTTATTTGATCAAAAATACAGTACAACTGAAATATTATAAAAAGATTTAACAATATATTAATGTAATTTTTTCCAGTGATGGCAAAGTTTCAGTGTCACATGATGCTTCAGAAATCATTCGATGTTAATTTGCTACTCATGAAACATCTCTTATTATCAATGAAAACAGCTGTTCTGCTTAATTTTTCTGTTGGAAACTGTGATAATTTCTTTTCAAGATTCTTTGATGAATAGAAAGTTCAAAAGAACAGCATTTATTTGAAACTGAAATCTTTTGTAACATAAATGTCTTTACTATGACTTTTGATACTTGCTGAATAAAATAAATTGTATGTCAGTATATCAAAGAGTAGTCAGTAGAGAATTGGAAATGGTAGGGGTTGGTCGGCTTAATTTAGTGCTGTTCTTTGGCAGTTTCTGGCCTCCGGGCATGTGTTCAGTGTACTTTTGGCCTGTACCTTGCTGTATATAGAGCTCACGTTCATATACAATGTGTGAAATACCTGAGATAAGTGATCACAAGTGTCTGCTAAACCTGACTGTCCTGGTTAAGCAGAACATTATAACCTCATAAATAAAACGATATGTTTATTTTATACATTTGTTTCAGTAACTTATTCATGCTGAAGCAATACATTTTGTTGATCTTGTATTTGATTTTGCAGTTTTATTTGGGGTTCCAGTGAGCGTGTAAAGATTGGGCAATCGACTTGATTGTTTTTGTAACCTGAGAGACTGAAAAACTTGTTTGTGAGACACTTGGCTATCAACAATATTAATTAATTAATTGTGCATATCAATATTATTTGCATTTCAATTTTAAGATCCACGAGTACATCTGATGTCAGACATCCATACATTTTGTTTTGATTGTTATTCTATTTTTGTATCAAAAGCATCAGTGTTTTGTGTATGTAGAGCATTTATATTTTAATCTATCCTTAATATGATGATAAATTTTATATACTAATTTTGTCATCAGGAAGAAAAATATGTATGTGTTTTTCCAAATCATTGGAATGCATTGGCAATTAATTTGGCATGCTGACTTGGACAAAAACATATGTTATCATTTAACTCTCATTTAACCAAGATGCTTTGTTCTCTTAGATGGCAACGTGTCACACCTGTAATAAGATGTCCAGACAACCTGGAATGAACCGTGAGTTTTTGGCTACGCTGTCACAGAAACGAAGTACCCCAGGAAGTGCGGGCAAACCCAGAACTCCACAGTCAGTCAACAGGACTCCAAAATCTGCAGTGGACAGAACACCAAGTGGCACACCAAGGTAAGCTACTCTTAGTGAACATATGTTACAGGTCCCCACAGCATCACATGGAAGTATTTAAACCATTTGCTCAAATCTTTCTTTCTGCAGGTCAGTGTCTTCAAACACCAGCTCTGCATCAAAGACCAGCAGTGCGAAGTCATCACCTTTCGCCCGCCTCAAAAAGATCCTTATGCTGGAAAACAAACAGCCGAGTAAGAAAGGTGGTCTGAAAGACTTCCTCTCATCTCTCTGAAGACCTCGGGATCGTTGAAAATGAAAGACTCTGGCCCACTTTGAGAGGAGCAACTGAAGTTCATGATGAGGATGATTATCACTTTTCAACATGTATTACAATGACACCTAGTGGAGGAGTCATAGGAGAGTGTAACTTGTGATACAGAACAATGCTGTGACTTTTTGTAGTTTTTTTTTATTTGCTGTTATTTTCATAATACCACATATTGTTATTTTTTCTACAAGAAAGATAACTTTTATATGTTGTGTTTAATGTTAATTTTGTACACTTTGAATTCACACATTTGTATCCACTGTTTGGATCACTACTATTAAAAGAAGGATCGTCTTTACACTTGGCTTACACACTGAATTTTTTTTTTATGCTCAGTAAATTTGTGCTGTGTTGTTTACATTTGATGGCTTATTTGCCTTCAGACTATATAGCAAAGACCAAAAATATTTCACATTGACTTTTTTTTTCTATCTATCTCAATACATTCAAATTGTCTTGTTTGATCTTTGACAGATTTTTTTTTTTTCAATAAAAAGTAAAATAATGAAGTTTGTGTGTTTATTTATTTCTCTTAAAAAACATTAAAACCTGTAATGGTTTTTTTTTTCTGGCCCCAGACTTAATTATAATCATTTTAAAATTGTATATTAAAAAAAAAGAATATTGATGTAACAACACAATTTGTGTAAAAATACTGTACTTGTATAAAATTGAAATCACAAAATGAAACGTTTGAAAGTTCATGAAACTCTCTTTACTTTGACATTCCCAGTTTCTGTTAATAAAAACGCTCAAAAACAAGCAGTTTAGTCATAATTACAGCATAAATGCTGGAGTCAATATTTTATCTCATATACAATGGACATTGGACATATTTTCATTTACTGTAACAGTACATTGAGCACTTTGGGCTTATGCTTTTAGATAATTCCACCTAAAAATATTATTCTTAAATTATATAAATTGTTTTAGACGTATTTGTGTATAATGAAGTTACTTTTTTCTTTTCTTTTTTTAAATCTTTGACGCAATGTAGTTTAGACCTCAATGCAAGTTTTAGGGCCTTTTATTTTGAAATTGAACTTTTACCCGGAAGTAGTCAAACAGACGCTGATATGTGCCTTTTCAATCATGATTATACTGAAGAACTAACTTTTTGAACATAAGATGCGGTTATATATTTAGAAGATATTATTCCCAACGAATGTGCAATGTCAGATCGCAAACGAAGCCGAGAGCATCACGAGGACAGACATGAACGAAAGAAACACAAGGAGTCAAAACAAGATGACGACAAATACAAGAACCAAACCAGAAAATTGATCCAAGAGGTGCAAAAACTCAAGCATGTGGAGACTTTGTGAGTATTTGCATGATATCAGTTTGTTATTGGTAATGCTTGTGTATGTAGTTTTTATTATGTTAACTGCTGTAGTTTTCTGTTGCACTTCTGTCTTGTATGTATTACTTTCTTTTTTTATTTTTCCTTTCAGCTATGAAAATCCTCCTCCTGGGTTCATAAAGGTTTGGCCATGGCTTGCAGTGTTGCCATTAAATGCTACAGATTAATGATGAGCTAGTTGGGTTACACTTTATTTTATGGTGCCATTGGTACAATGTGTACATTGTTTTGGAGTTACAATTATGCATAATGTACTGTTGTACAGTAAGCAAGCACCTGTAAAATAAAATGTTACCGTTAGTTGTTTTGGCCTTCTTACAGTATGTCATCAGAGATCATGTAGGCATTAGAAATAGGTTTTTGAGTGTGCATTTTGCAATACAAGCAGAACTGCTTTTGCAGGAAGATGATTACAGACCAGAGGACTGTATTCCTGATGCCCCTGGTAATGAGGACGCTAGGAGCTTCTTGGCTCACGCTCCCACCAAAGGACTGTGGATGCCTCTGGGAAAAGAGGTGAAGGTCATGCAATGTAAGCAGACTTTCAGATATATTCACTTTGCTCTTAAAATAAAGAAATGTAATACTTTGTAGTTACAAAGAGTTTTTTTGTGATCGAAATTGAACTTCTGAATTGAATCGAGTAGGTGTGTCTTTTATGGAAGCTTCTTTCTGCTACGTAATTAAAAAAAGGTAATTGTGGCTTTTTGTCTAACAATTCGTACTTTTTTCCCCCAAGTTTATAGCTCACAGACATTTTTTCTTCTTCTCATAATTGTGAAATATAGACTTGGAATTGGGAGGGGAAGAATTATGAGAGAAGAACTTAAAATTTTTTTAAAAAGTAATTGCGACTTTTTATCTCAGGAATTTGACCCTTTTTTTATTTTTATTGTGTGTTATTAAGTCAGAATTGCAAGATATAAACTCGCAATTGTGAGATAAAATTACCTTTTTTAATTGCGACTTTATATCTCACAATTATAGCTTTTTTCTTGCAATTCCGAGTTTATATCTTACAATTCTGAGAAAAAAAGTCAGAATAAACTCAGATTTGTGAGAAAAATGTCAGAATTTTGAGTAATAAACTTGCAATTGTGAGAAAAATGTCAGAATTGTGAGTCATAAAATCGTAATTGTGAGAAAAATGTCAGAATTGTGAGTTATAAACTCGGAATTGAGAAAAAAAAAAGTCAGAATTGCGAGTTAAAAACTCGCAATATAGTGATGCAGGGATGACGTCAAAACCCTGAAGACATTTTTTTTTTTTTTTTTTTTTTCGTGGTGGAAACAGGCTTCCTTAGTCTTTTGACTGGTCGTGTATATAGGACATTTTTTGTGCAGTATATGTTTATATAACATGAGTTTGTGCTGTTTATTATAGTTCTTTTTAATAGTAAATTGATACCTGTAACTTTTAGCGACAAATGATATTTTAGATTTTACAGTGTCAGTGAAGGTCATTGAGATAACATAAGTGCACAAACTGTGTGTAGGCTGGAGATGTAAGAGGTACGGCCACAGAACAGGAGACCGAGAATGTCCTTTCTTCATCAAAGGCAACCAGAAACTGGAGCAGTTCAGAGTAGTAAGTGACACACATGGCCTACTTTTGCACTGCTGCGTTATGAGGGATTTATTTAAAAGCATGTACAGTAACCTTAACTTAAAGCCTGATTAAAAACTTTGGCCTTACATATACAGAGTTTGAATGTTTATAAATAACATTTTTTAGAGATTGAGCCATGAAGTAGCAGATTGCTGATTATATAGAGTCTTTATCTATGTACAGCTATATTTTAGTCAACAAAACCATACATTTGAGTTTTTTTAGTAGTAAACTTGCATTTATGAATATGAAATTTGGTCAGTTGCACAGTTCAGTTTTTCCATCCTTTCTCTGACCATTAGAATTCAAAAAAAAAAAAAAAAAAAAATTTTTTTTTTTTGTCTGTGCCTTTAAAACATGCATTTCTGCAGTTAAGAACATGCTGTGGTTTTGCTTCATTTTTTTATCCATCCAGTGTAGTTATTAACTCCCCCAACCTTCAATAATAGCCACTTTGCAAAGCTCTGAAATCTACACTCAGTATTATTTTCTTTATTAAAGGAAGAATATTTTCTTTTATTAAAAAAGTACACACAAAGAAATTAATAGTACTTATATGACTCCAGTCATATCAGTGGCCTAATAAAAGTTGAATTATTTACATGGAGCGGGTCACCTCATGGGGTCTGACGTGTTGAAGTCACGTGGCATGTGGGGATTTTGAAGCCCAAAAAAGTGCATCCATTCATCATAAAAGTAATTCATACGACTCCAGGGGGTTAATAAAGGCCTTCTGAAGCAAAGCGATGGGTTTTTGTAAGAAAAATATTCATATTTAAAACTTTATAGACTAATATCTAGCTTCTGGCAGACGGCTGTAAGTATTGATTTATGGCGAAAGAGTAACCTCGGACCTGACGCAATGATGTATTGATTACAGAAGTGCAGAGGATAGAGCAAAACAAAACACCAGTCACAAGTTGGAAGTCTAAAACAAGAATTTATAAAGAGAAATGTCAGAGGATTTTGATATAAGAGAAGAGGAGCTTGAGTTTGTTGCCCAGCCCTATTTGTTTGAACCGTGAGAGCTGTTTAAATTTTTCAATACTCCTACATCACATTTCACGTCAGAGTTACTCTTTTGCCGTAAATCGATGTGTACGGGCATCTGGCAGAAGCTAGTCATTATAGTTTATAAAGTTTTAAAATGGATATTTTTCTTACAAAAACCCATCGCTTCACTTCAGAAGGCCATATGGATTATTTTTATAATGGATAGATGCACTTTTTTGGGCTTCTTATGCCCCTTAACTACTATTATAAAGCTTGGAAGAGCCAGGATATATTTTAATATAACTCAGATTGTGTTTGTCTGAAAGAAGATAGTCATATACACCTAGGATTGCTTGAGGGATGAGTAAACCATAGGATAATTTTTGAGTGAACTATCCCTTTCAACTTTTATTCTTGTGTAATATTGCATCCACACCAATAGGTGTAAGTATAAGTCCACAACAACTTCCAGCACAACATAAAAAAATTAACTATAACAGAAGCTATAAAATATTTTACTTCCATTGCAAAACATTTTAATATGGTGAACCTGAACTGTTTATGAATGTTCATGTAATTGTGATTCTTTCACAGGCACATGAGGATCCAATGTACGATATCATTCGAGAAAACAAACGCAATGAAAAAGAGACAAGGTACATCAAGTTTTTTAAATATTGAGACTGTGTCATCATATGTTTTGGAAACTCAAATAAAATTTTGTCAGTCCATGTTGCATTTAAAAGCAATAAGGGATAGACACAATTTACAATCGGTCAATATGATGTACAGTACCGTTCAATAGTTTGGAATCAGATTTTCGAAAGAAGTCTTTAAGTGCTCACCAAGGCTGCATTTGTTTGATCAGTACAAACAGTAATATTGTGAAATATTAACTCTTCTCTATTTTAATATATTTTAAAATCAAATTTATTCCAGTGATGCAAAGCTGAATTTTCAGCATCATTACTCCAGTCTTCAGTATCACATGATCCTTCAGAAATCATTCTAATATGCTGATTTGCTGCTCAAGAAACATTATTTTTGTGAAAACTGTTAATTTTTTTCCCCCAGGATTCTTTTGATGAAAGAACAGCATTTATTTGAAATAGAAATCTTTTGTAACATAACTGTCTTTACTTTTGATCTGCTTACTAAAAAGAAAATCTTACTAACCCATGTCTATGAGATAAAGAGCTTTTAATAATGTTCAGCCTCTGCTGGATCTGCTTATTAATAAAATATTTGGTGTGTTGAGGTCTCTCAGAGGCCAGTGTTGATGAATTGTGTCAGTTCAACAAAAGAACCCTGTTGCAGACAATTACGTAACTCTTTACTCCACTGTGATTATCTTCTGCTATGTGGTGACAAGAGCTCTTGCTACATGGGAGTAATTAGAAACCGTTATGTGGGATGTAAAGCCATTGTGGGCCGTTTTGACAGATTATTTTGTTCGTACATTGCTGAGCTCCACATTTATGCCACAGAACTGTTACTAAACATTCTTCTGGGACTGGCAATTTGAATTTTTCAGCAGGATGCTGGAAAACAAGGAGTAGCTTGTTAAAAAAAGTTAAAAAAAAATCAGAAATCAGCCGCTTTAACATTGATGCAGGCTTCACAGCATGTGAATGAAAGCAAAGCTAAAAGGGGGTTGTGCGGTTCCCAAGGATACACACCTCTGTTAGAGGATGTGAACCCTCTGAACAGCAGTGATCTGATGAATTGTTAATAGTTTCAGGTCAGTGTGACACAGACTGTCAGAAGGTGCTTGTGTTTTCTGCTTTCTCTTATGTTGCCCAAAACAATAGCAGTCGAATATATATAAATATAAATATAAATATAGAGTTCTTGAAATAATCTAAATAAATCCAATTGCTCAGAAGGGGAAGTGTGTAATTTCTGTGCCACTAGCGCCACCAAAAGGAATTGCAAAGATAATGACTGAAATATATAAATAAATATAAAATTGAATGTTGTCTATTCATGTTTGTAGGTTCATAAAAATTATAAATATAATATTAAATATTATTTGTGTATATGTATATAAATATATTAAGTATTATTATTAATAATATATATAATATATATTAAATATGTACATGTTTATATATATATATATATATATATATATATATATATATATATATATACTGTATATGTTAAATATTATTTATAACAATATTTAAAATGTATACATGTATACATTTATAACAATAATATTTAATATTTATACACGTGCGTGTGTGTGTGTATCTATATAAATATATATTAAATATTATAAATGTTAGAAGTATTATTTGTGTATATATAAGATTATATACACATTTATATGTATATTTATATACATATACAAAAACAAACGTGTATGTAAACTAAATATTATAAATGTGTTTTGTAAATATGTGTGTGTGTGTGTGTGTGTGTATATATATATATATATATATATATATATATATATATATATATATATATATATATATATATATATATATATATATATATATATATACACATACACACACACACTTATATTATGTATATATTAGTGTGTTTGTGTGTGTGTATATATAACAGCACATTTTTTATATTTAATATGCTTATATACGCCCACGTGTATAAATGAAATATATAAATTATACTTATTATTATTATTATTATTATTATAAATATTTTGTTATTAATATTATTTATAAACACAATTTAATTTTATGTTTGTATCTGTCTCTACTTATTAATCTGTAATAGGACTTTTAAATGCGATGCGTGCATTTTTTCATGTTAAATGTTTTTATGAGATCGATTATCTATAGTTTGTCTTTTTTTTTTTGTTGACGTATTACAATATTGTGCATAGAAATTAATTTTGATGTCTCTTTTCTCCTCACTGTAGGATCGAGCAGTTGAAACAGCTGCTTCAAGACACCACCTCCGACTCTGACTCCACTGCATCTTCCTCTGCGTCCTCTGATCACAACCAGAAGAAGAAGAAGAAGAAAAAGGAGAAGAGGAAGAAAGAAAAGAAGAAACACAAGAAGAAAAAGAAGAAGCACAAGGCCAAGGCTAGTGATGACTCAGACTCAGACTGAAACAGGGGCCAGTGGTCTTTGTGTCTCAGTGTTCATGAATAGAATCTTATAAGGTCTGCAATAGTGTGTCAGCCCTATCAAATATACACAGGAGGTTTCCCATCAGTTCCCCAGGCCATCTTCAGATCTGCTTAATAATGCATGGATGCATTAAATCCCCTCTGTCGCATGGAATGCTTAGGAGATGTACATATATCCTATAGCTGTTCCTTAGCATGTTTGTTCCTTGGGCTTACTGGACTGAAGTTTGAAGTGAACAGAGTTTCTGAATGTAGGTTGATTTACATTTTGAGAATGTGTCATTGTGAAAATAACTGACGAGAGCTTATGATACATGCCATCTGCTGTCGTGAAGTGATGTCTATAAATGTCATGCAAATAAATCAATGACTTTTCGGCATTTACAGCTGCTTTTTATGTTAATCTGATATTTCCTAAAGCATTTGAGCATTTATAGCATCTTGCAAATCACATCCTCTATTTCCATCAAAGTGTTTAGGGCTTCTGCATCTGGCTGTGGTACGTAAGCGCAACCAATTAGCACCTCTCAAATGCGTGACAATGGTTTGCACATCATTCACATCACCAGAGAGGCATATTGAGAGGGGAAAAGATGTTTTCCTTTTGATCTCGTCACTCGTCGCTGAAATCTGGAGTCCCGTGGTTGTTGTTGGAGTACATGCGCCATTTGGTATCAAGATAAATAGTGCATCACATCATCAAAGGAGCTCTTCATAATGCTGATTCAAGTAGAGACTATTTAAATGTGTACTTTTAAAAAAAGACAAGAAAACAATAAAGAATATTCATATTAATAATATAAACATCAAATCAACTTCAAAATACAGTCTATGACTAACTATCAGGGCTTTATTTAATTTTCAGATGAAGTCATGAGCTTGCTCTCATCTTCAGAATGTGTTTGTACTGGTAATAAAAGCTGGTTTCTCATGTTTCCTTTTGAGTTCCTCTCTTTTCATTGTAGCTCCCTTTGTTCTGATCTGGCCAGGGCTATTAGAAACGTGTGTGTGTATGTGACATGTTCCCTTTTTATCTGACAAACCGTGAATCTCACAAATGAGTTCCCCACTCTATGCTTTGTCGAATTGCTAAGTTTAAATAGATTTTAAATTTTGGTTTACTCTGACAAGCCAAGTGTAATTTAAAGCTCAATTGTGACAGAAAATTCCATCACAACAGTTCTGCCTAATTACAAATAAAATACAAATATATAAAAATGGTGTACATATGATTTATGTTTTATAATAATAATTGACGTTGGGCCGTTGAATTCTTACAACCGAGGTGGTAATGCATTATTTTCTAAGAATTCATGGCCCGGAGTCAATTATTCCACTTATACTACGGTTACCACACCTCAAGACACTGTTCTGATGTTGTACAGTGCACAGTATAAATGAGTACACCCCCTCTGAACAAATACAAAAGATGTATTGTCTTTATGATCACTAATACAATTCATGGAAAGATGGCAAAACTAAAATGTATTAAACATATACATCATAAAAACTGAGAAATATATGTCATTAATAGCCATAAAATAAATAAATTAGCCAATTTTGTTTAATTTAAGGATTGCAGAAATGAGTACACCCTAGATTTAATTCAACAAATGTATAATATTCTAGTACTTAGTATGCCCTCCATAATTTTGAGTATACTGCTCTGACCCTTCTTGTACAAGTTCACGACAAATTGTCACATCTGTCATTTTTTTAACTCCTGGATGATGAGCTCCTTAAATGCCCTGATCTTTAATGGGGAGTGTTGCTCAACTCTTCTCTACAGAATCCCCCGCAGGTGCTCAAGAGTGTTAAGATTGAGTGCAATACATGTCCACAGAAGGTTTTTCACCGTGGGAGAATGCATATCCTCATTGTCATGTTGAAAAAATGCCCAACAATGCAGAGAATGAGGAAAGAGTAACATTTTCTGTTTCAAGTTTGTGTATTAAATTACACAGTGGTGTGGGAATTCATGACAGCATTGATAAAGCACACCTCCCTCCCTATATAAGAGCTTTACTACCACTGAACTTTACTGTAGGAACTAGGCACTTCTCACTGTACTCCTCCTCTAGTAACACCATAACATCTTGGATGCTGTTATATTCAAAATGATTGATTTGGTCTCATGAGACCAGAGTATTGATTCCCAGAATCTATATTTTGTAAATATGGGCTTTAGAAATGGCTAAGTGACTTTATTGTGCTTTGGCTACTGTAGGTAGTTCCAGTGAGAACAACAACCATGCATGTCATTTCTGCAGGCTGCATCTTACTCTGTGAGATAAACAGTCACTCTTTTCATATCTTTTGCTGGCTCTGAGACACTCGCTTGGTATTTCTCCTGCTCTTTGTCTAGCAAACAAATGCCTCATCACTAAATGAAAGCTTAAAATGAAGGCCTGATTATTTCAGGGGCGTTGTCATAAGTCCATTGTTTTTGAATTTCTGTGTTACTTTTGCTATATTTTCACACTTAAAACAATGATTTGGTAATCGTCTTGTACCACTGTCCTCTTTTGTGCTAAGAAATAAGTCTCCTGACAGTTCTCTCCCAAGTGCGTCCATTGTTGTCAGCATTAAGTCTGAGAATGATTCAGTGGGCTATATAACACTTTTAATTGTCAAGAAATTACTTCTTTTGAATGTTTTGTTTCAACATACTTACCTGTTGATCAAACATTGCCTTAAACTTACACCAGAAAATTTTTATTTCATTTTATTTAGTAACTTTTAGGAGGGTGTGCTCATTTTTTGCTACACAACAGTTTATCACCTTGATAAGAAAATCTTATTTTCCTGAATAATTTTGACATACTTCTTTGGTATTTTGATTAAGCAGACTTGTTGGAACATTATATCTCTTAAGAACCCTAACATGTCTTCTAAGTAATTGAGTAATTGCTGACTTTCAGAAGTTTCAGAGGGGGTGTACTCATTTATGCTGTGCACTGTATTTCAAAACGTTTGTCGGGTTTTTGTCCTTAAAACACTCTTGCATGTGGGACTAATTTCTTACGCATCTCATACCAAGCCTCCGTTGCTAATTCCAAAACATCATTTCAGAACTAGTAACGGAGGCTTGAGCCTTGATAACAGAACAATACAGTTGATACAGTTATTAATGCAATTGAGAGAGAGAGAGAGTAAGCATATGTGAATTATGCTTCCTGGGTCTGTGCTTCTCTCACGGCAACAGTGTTTCTACTAACAGCGAAACTATAAGTTTATCTACCTCAAGAACCGCACAGTTATTACCTCGCTGGTGAGTCGTGTAGCTATGTATCTTTAAAGTTGCTATAAAATAAACTATTTTACTGATTAATTCGTCAGAGCAGCGCTGAAAAAAAATTTCTGTGCGAGTGTGTCCGTACGTTTAAAAGTGAGAGAGAGCGCTTTCAGGACACAATAAAACGTATTTTGTGGCAAAAACCATGACAATGATTTGTTGTTTTCATCCTATTGTGTACTATATTTATTTGCTTGGTCGGTGTCAGAGAGGGTTTTGTTTCTTTTGCAGTTGTAGGCTGTAGGACCTTTTGAAATAACTGAACTCATTTGGCGAAGTGATATGGAATTGCAATGCGGTCAAGACCTGCCTAGAACTACTTTAGCTTTAATAATTGCACACCTTAGAACGTTGGTCAACCAATCAGATTCGAGCATACAACAGGCTGTAGTATAAATGTATTCATTTATTATGTGAATTTTGGACAAATACACATTTAAAGTATTGCATCAGAATCGTAGATCACAGAAAGTCCATTTGATTTCATCATCACTGCCGTTTTTGTGATGCAGAGTATGGGTTTGGTTTTCAGCAGTTTCATTTCCTAAAGAACTGATCATCATTTGTTGATGTTCATCACAAGTTGTTCATCATTTTACACAGTCCAAAAAAAGTATGTCAGAATTCAGAGAAGAGCTGATGCAGCGATTGACCGATGATGTGCATCTAATGGTTTTTATAGAGACAAACTAAAGGTAACGTCACCTCTGCTGATGTGGATATAGACTGGATTTGGTTTACATAATATTTTACATCATGTGCGTTGCTTAACAGAATGCTAGACATTCTTTAAAGGCTATTATAGAATTACATGCTCTCTCTAATCAGCAAAACAGAGTAGGTACATAATGCCAGCATGGGACGGTTAATACATCACCTTGTGTGGGACAGATAATCTATTGCCTGTGTGTGTGGAGATTGTGAGGATGTTAAGATCTGATGGACAGATATTTACAAAATGCCAAATATGCCCTGAAGACTAATGACCAGGCAATGATGTTCTGTTTTAATCCTATTATCTTCTTTTTTCAGTAGACAAAGGCTTGCTGGCATTAATTCAAGATTTTAAAAAAACTTCTTACTTTTATTAATTTTAAATTATTAAAACCCATTGGTTTTAACCCATTAGATCTTAAAGGGTTAGTTCACCCAAAAATGAAATTTCTGTCATTAATTACTCATGTCGTTCTAAACTCGCAAAACCTTTGTTCATCTTCAGAACAAGATATTTTTGATGAAATCAGAGAGGTTTTTTTTTTTATCTCCCATAGCAAAGCAACATAATTACCACATTCAAGGTCCAGAGAAGTAGCAAAGAAATCTTTAAAATAGTCCATGTGACGACAGTGGTTCAACCTTAAAGGATTAGTCCACTTTCAAATAAAAATTTCCTGATAATTTACTCACCCCCATGTCGTCCAAGATGTCCATGTCCTTTTTTCTTCAGTCGAAAAGAAAGTAAGGTTTTTGATGAAAACATTCCAGGATTATTCTCCTTATAATGAACTTCAATTGGCCCCAAACGGTTGAAGGTCAAAATTACAGTTTCAGTGCTGCTTCAAAGGGCTTTAAACGATACCAGACGAGGAATAAGGGTCTTATGTAGCGAAACGATCTATCATTTTTTTAAAAAAAATAAAAAATTATATACGTTTTAACCATAGACACTCGTCTTGAACTAGCTCTCTTCTTTTTCTTCTCTATTAGAATTCCGACAGTGTAGACGCTGCTAAGTGTATTAGTGCCCTCCACAGGTCAAAGTTTGAACTAAATTGTCATATACAATATGCTAGTGCAAGTATATAACAGTTAGTTCAAACTTTGACCTGTGGAGGGCAGTAATACACTCAGCAGCATCTATACTGCCGGAATTCTAATAGAGAAGAAGAAGAGAGATAGTTCAAGACGAGTGTCTATGGTTAAAACGTATATAATTTTAAAAAAATTTTTAGATAGTTTCGCTAGATAAGACCCTTATGCTGCATTCACACGGGGCATCAGCATCAATGCTTGACGGAGGGCGTGTCCGAAGCTTGTGTTGACGCGACCGTTGGCTAGCGATTGGCTAGCGACTGCTCTAGGGTGTTTGCATAAAGCGATCTGATTGGCTGACGCCTGCGTTGGCGCTTGAAAAGTTGAGAAATCTTCAACTTCAACGTGACGGAACCCACAATTCAGTTCGGCAATGCATGACGTCACCCATTCAAAGTAAATGAGAAGCGTTTACGTCGACGCCCTGTGTAAATGCAGCGTTATTCCTCGTTTGGTATCGTTTAAAGCCCTTTGAAGCAGCACTGAAACTGTAATTTTGACCTTCAACCGTTTGGGGCCAATTGAAGTCCACTATAAGGAGAATAATCCTGGAATGTTTTCATCAAAAACCTTAATTTCTCTTTGACTGAAGAAAGAAGGACATGGACGTCATGGATGACATGGGGGTGAGTAAATTATCAGGAAATTTTTTATTTGAAAGTGGACTAATCTTTTAATGTTATGAAGTGATGAGAATACTTTTTGTGTGCAAAAACAAACCAAAAATAATGACTTTATTCAACAAACTCTTCTCTACCCTGTCTGTCTCCTACACAGTTGACGCAGTGAATGCAGTGGAAGCTCTGCAATGTGTCTTCAACGTGTCTTCAACGTAAACTTCATAGGATAATGACAGGGTAGAGAGGAAATTGTTGAATTAAGTCATTATTTTTGTTTTGTTTTTGCACACAAAAGTATTGTCGTCACTTCATAACATTAGGGTTGAACCATTGTAGTCACGTTGACTATTTTAACGATGTCTTTATTATATATATATATTTAGTTTGAACTATTAACTGGTTTCTACCTTTCTTGTGACCTTTTGAACACCTTAAAATGTAGTAATGTTATTGTTCTTTTGTAAATATATAGGCCTAACAAATGTGTAACAGGAAAGCTTTTTTTATGAAAGTCCTTATGTCTTGTTATACTATGCACTTAAATCATGCCGAACAATATTTTATATCAAGAAGCAAAAGCAAACATTACAATCAATAGCGTATATCCACTAGACTAGGCGGAGAAAGCACAGTGATGCGCTTTTATCGGTCTATTGAATGATCAGGATTTACTGTGCTGTTATTGGCGGATGACTGAAACAGCGTAGCCAATGAGCAGCCGGGAGGAGGAGGAAAGAGGAAGTGAAAACAACATCAGCACTATCTATCTAGTGCGCTAGAGAAAGGGAGGGAGCGCGCGACTGCAACAAACTCCCAAACATCAATCTCTGGAAGGAGGAAAAGTCGTCTCGCCGCTTCAGGTTAGTACGTTTTATTACGCATAGCCGATTTCCCTGATGTTAATCTGTTATCGGCGCGATCACAGGCCACTTCGTGTTGTTTCATTCTTACTGGTTGAAGTTTAAGCGCTGTAGTGTGCAGTTGTAAGACAGTCGTGATTCGTGAATAGCCCCTCTGTTGAGCGCGAACAGACAGATCGCAGCGGGTGGAGAGTTTGACAGAGCTCAGTGCATCAATGACTGTGCTTTACTTCGTGCGTGTTTTATTCCACATACGCATTAAACATGGGGACTAAGAGGTCAAAAGAGTGTCTCACACATCAGTGGTTGTATTTTTACGATTGATACTTACTGTTTTTGTCGAGAAAGGTGCATTAGAGATACACAATGACAATGACTTCTCTATTGTCTCTTTAGGAAAGACTAGAAATATAGAAAAGCAAAAGCTTTAATGTTCTTTGAAACTTATTTTGCTCATTCCACGATTTTAGACTTTGGAATAATACTTTGCTTTGGTTTTGTATGGCACGCGACTGTGTGAGTGAAATAAATGTCCAGTTAAAGGGACAGATCACCCAATTCTGTCATCTTTTACTCTATGGCGTTATTATAAAGCACATTACTCGCCCTCGTGTCGTTACAAACCCATATGGCATTCTTTCCTTAGTTGAACACAAAAGGAGAGGGCAGAGGGACATTCTCAGTCACCGTTTACTTACATTATAGGCAAAAAAGATGCAATGAAAGTGAATTTTTTGCCTAACATCTCCTTTTGTGTTCCACTGTGAGTAAACGATGACAGATTTTACATTTTGTGTGTGTGTGTGTGTGTGTGAGTGAGTGAGAGTGAACTGTCCCTTTAAATCCTGAGATTAGTGCTGATAATCGATTATTTTTAGGAATAATAGAATTAATAAGACTAATTTAATTAATTAATTAATTTTTTTTTTTTTTTTGCATTTGAATGAAACCATGATCTTGTGTAAGGCTGTAAAATGTAAATGTATGAAAGAAAGTTATGTATGGCCTTTGTATTATTAAGATGACTCATACAAAAATTGATGGTTACAAAGAAAGCATGTCAAATGAAAACACTGGATGACAGCAATACACAAACATGGAAAAAACAGAGATTGAAATATGAAGCATTTTATTCATATAGTTCAGTTTTATGAATTTTTGATACTTTGTGCTCTAGTCAGCCTTACCAAGGTAAAATCATGCAGTAATATCAGAATTTAGTGATGCCCACATTTTGCTTCTGTAACTGTCAAACTTTCATGTAATATTTTGCTAACACTTTACAATAAGGTTTCATTAGTTAGTTAACTACTTAAGTTAACATGAACTAAGAATAAACAATATTTTTACAGCATTTATTAATCTTAGTTCATGTTAATTTCAACATTTACTAATACATTATTAAAATCAATTTTTTAATATTAATTAATGGACTGTAAACTAACATGATGAACAAACAATGAACAACAATATTTTTATTAACTAACATTAACAAAGATTAATAAATACTGTAACAAATGTATTGCTCATTGTTAGTTCATATTAGTTAATACATTAACTAATGTTAACAAATGAGACCTTATTGTAAAGTGTTACCAATATTTCCATAATTATCTTCTTAAAATTAAAGTAGTACACAGAATCTTAATTCTGTGATTTCAGGATTCATCTACCATAAAGATTCACATCTGTAGATTTTTTACTAAAAAATTGTATATTATTGTAAATAATGTATTGAAATGATATTGTAATGAGAATTTTTAAATACTGTTAATATTGCCATTATGAATAAATAAATACATTTTTTACTAATTTTATCATTGAATTAGTTGTTGCAGCCCTAAGTGAGACTTTTGATCTACCAACAATTCTGTACACCAATATATTGTATTTAAATATTGTGGTTTATTCTGAAGAGCTGTGAAAAATTGAGGAAGAAATTACATCTGTGAGTAGTAGAGACTTCCAAGCCCTCTGGGAAAGAAATAGTTCCTTCTTTTTCATTCGAAAAAACTATCAGAAGGTCAAACTCATCATTTTTTTCATGCATATATTTCCTTGACTTTGTAGTTGAAGGTATTTCTGATGCATGCGGGCGGGTCTTGTGGAGTCCAGATGAGAATGTGTTTTGTTGCAGTGACAGTCTTTATCCTCATGTCGTTGAGTCACTTTTGTGTCTCGAGGCAAGTGTGAGCTCAGCGTCTTGCTCCATCGGTCCTTTAGATTGCATGCATGCGCTCTTGGTCTTAAAATGTAAGCATGTCCAGTGTATGTTATGCGGCATGTAGCGTGCTTTCTGGGTCAGAAATAATTGAGTCACATCACAACATTAATGTCAAATGCATTGTTTTGGTTGTAAACAAAATGCCCTCTGTTGGGTGCCACTGTGTAGATGTTATTTTTTTACACACTTTAAAAAATAAAGGACTTTCTCCCATTCAAAACAATACGAGTGACGAGAAGTCACTCGTAGGAGAAGGAGAAGTGTTGCGAGCTGGACTCGAACCCACAAAGCCCAAATGAGCACCATGAAGCTATGTGTCAGAGTTTGTACTGCTAGGCCACAGGGATTTAATGAATGTGTGCAATGCGTTCAGTTACTTATCCTCTCTTTAATATGTTTGCGTCATAAGCTCATGAGGGAAATCGTCTTCAGTCATGTAACAAATGCTTTTCTGCTTCTCATTGTCCTCAGTTCTGGGTTGGAGTCAGGGGGTTTATCATTGTCTCTGTGTGCGGTGGAGGCAGTAACTGAGATCAGATGAGTTTTCTTTTAAGTCAGAAGTTTACGGAGTCACTGTGTGAGCGGCTCATTGAAATTCTGCACATGTGCGGCATGTATATATAAATTACTTTCTGCAGTTTCTCAGTCTCTCACCTCTGAGTGCAACCTTGCCAATTTATGATGAGTTCTTGACTGCAAGTGATTCTCTCTCTCTCTGTTCTTCTCCCACCCTTTATAGCCTTCTCACCACCCAGCTCCCTTATCTCACATCTAAACTCACTTACACAGGGGGGATTCTTAACTGTTCCTTGTCTGATGTGTTTGCTCCTGTCTTCTCTTATCTTCCTTACCACCAAAATAAGCGAGATGTTTTGGCTTTGTCTTATTTTGGTGGCAAACATCTCTTCTTCCAGTCGAGTGCATCTCCAATGTGGAGGTATACAGGTGCTGGTCTTATAATTAGAATATCATCAAAAAGTTGATTTATTTCACTAATTCTATTCAAAAAGTGAAACTAGTATATTATATTCATTTATTACACACAGACTAATATATTTCAAATGTTTATTTCTTTTAATTTTGATGATTATAACTGACAACTAAGGAAAATCCCAAATTCAGTATCTCAGAAAATTAGAATATTACTTAAGACCAATACAAAGAAAGGATTTTTAGAAATCTTGGCCAACTGAAAAGTATGAACATGAAAAGTATGAGCATGTACAGCACTCAATACTTAGTTGGGGCTCCTTTTGCCTGAATTACTGCAGCAATGCGGTGTGGCATGGAGTCAATCAGTCTGTGGCACTGCTCAGGTGTTACAAGAGCCCAGGTTGCTCTGATAGTGGAGCTTCTGCATTGTTAGGTCTGGCATATCGCATCTTCCTCTTCACAATACCCCATAGATTTTCTATGGGGTTAAGGTCAGGCGAGTTTGCTGGCCAATTAAGAGCAGGGATACCATGGTCCTTAAACCAGGTACTGGTAGCCTTGGGCACTGTGGGAAGGTGCCAAGTCCTGTTGGAAAATGAAATCTGCATCTCCATAAATTTGGTCAGCAGCAGGAAGCATGAAGTGCTCTAAAACTTCCTGGTATACGGCTGCATTGACCTTGGACCTCAGAAAACACAGTGGACCAACACCAGCAGATGACATGGCACCCCAAACCATCACTGACTGTGGAAACTTTACACTGGACCTCAAGCAATGTGGATTGTGTACCTCTCCTCTCTTCCTCCAGACTCTGGGACCCTGATTTCCAAAGGAAATGCAAAATTTACTTTCATCAGAGAACATAACTTTGGGCCACTCAGCAGCAGTCCAGTCCTTTTTGCCTTTAGCCCAGGCGAGACGCTGTCTGTTGTTCAAGAGCGGCTTGACACAAGGAATGCGACAGCTGAAACCCATGTCTTGCATACGTCTGTGCGTAGTGGTTCTTGAAGCACTGACTCCAGCTGCAGTCCACTCTTTGTGAATCTCCCCCACATTTTTGAATGGGTTTTGTTTCACAATCCTCTCCAGGGTGCGGTTATCCCTATTGCTTGTACACTTTTTTTCTACCACATCTTTTCCTTCCCTTCGCCTCTCTATTAATGTGCTTGGACACAGAGCTCTGTGAACAGCCAGCCTCTTTTGCAATGACCTTTTGTGTCTTGCCCTCCTTGTGCAAGGTGTCAATGGTCATCTTTTGGACAACTGTCAAGTCAGCAGTCTTCCCCATGATTGTGTAGCCTACAGAACTAGACTGAGAGACTATTTAAAGGCCTTTGCAGGTGTTTTGAGTTAATTAGCTGATTACAGAGTAGCACCAGGTGTCTTCAATATTGAACCTTTTCAAAATATTCTAATTTTCTGAGATACTGAATTTGGGATTTTCCTTAGTTGTCAGTTATAATCATCAAAATTAAAAGAAATAAACATTTGAAATATATCAGTCTGTGTTTAATGAATGAATATAATATACAAGTTTCATTTTTTGAATGGAATTACTGAAATAAATCAATTTTTTGATGATATTCTAATTATATGACCAGCACCTGGTCCATGCAAATTTGAAAAAGCCAGTGGCATCAGAGGTTATGTGAAAATGATCTGTAATTTAAAAACATTAATGGATAATTAAAGTGGTCTTTTGTCATTTTGACAGTTTGAAAACATAAACTGAGGAATCTGGTGCCTCATTTATAAAATGCACATATGGTTAAATTTGATCCTAAATCCCATTGATTTTATCCTACATCAAAAGTAAGGAATAAATTGTGGTTTATAAAGGCAGAAACTGACTTTAAAATGTTCTTTTGTGTATGCCGACTGAATGTATGCTTAGTAATTTAATTGATTCAACATTGTTTATGAAAATGTAAAGATAAATAGGCAATCACAATATGCATCATTATAATTATATGCACAAATGAGCAGCTTTTTAGATGCTTTGTGATAATTGTCACTTAAATGAATTCATTTATATTAGCAAGTTCCTGAAAATAATAATAATATATGCCTTTACTAAGAATGCGCTTGTATTTCCTTGTCCATTAATGATGAGTGTCATACTTCTGTATCATAAGGAGGTGTTTGTGGGTGTTCTGTAGTTGGAGTTGATGTGCTTTTGCACATTGCACTTGAATTTAAGATGAACTGATATTTAAAATGGAGGTTTATTAGCAATATGCTTTGTACATACAGACATTTATAAATCATTCAAAGTAACATATAAGACACTGTTATACCTTCACATTTAGGATTAGGGCTGCACGATTAATCATATTTTAATCGTGATAGCGATATCTGACATGAAGATGCAAAGAGCTTAAATCCCCCAAATAGAGCTTTTCCCTTAAAAAGATATACTGTCTGCCCAGTGTTTTACTTAATCTGTGCAATCTAGCAACTCTGTGCTCTAAATGCGGAAGAAGCGCTGATGATCTGAAAACAAACGTGCGCTGGAGTTTAGCGAAATTCTGCTTCATACAGCCAGTCTTTGTTTCTTCATAATATTAATATTAGGAGTTTCGCTGTTTTATCTTTTGAAGTTCCTAAAGGTTTTACCAGTTTTCATAATGTTAATCAGTTGAAAATAATATCGCCACCGGGACATTCTAAAACGCTGAACGTGAAAATGCTTAACGTGGCTTAATTTACTAAGACAGTGTTATTAACAAACCAAACTTAATGAACACCATACTAATAAAGCATACTATGTAAAGAAAAGCAGATGAGCCCAGAATATGAACGCAACACGTTTAATTAAGCATTTTCCTCCCATAAAGAAAACGCTTAATGTACTAAGACAGTGACATTAAAATACCAAACTTATTAAACACTATACTAATAAAGCATACTATACAGAAAAATTGGTTTGTGCAGAATTTGATCTTTTAATATCACTTAGTATAGGCTACATTTAAGTGACGTTAAGCTTTTTCTTTTAACGGTTTTCTATGGGAGGAAATCACTTAACGTGTAAATAAACACATTGCATTCATATTCTGTGTTCATCTGCTTTGCTGTACAGTATGGTTTATTAGTATGATGTTTGTCTTTTATCAATGTCTTAGTACATTAAGCCACATTATGCGTTTTTCACGTTGAGCATTTTATAATGTCCCTAGCCAGGGGGACATTATAAATTATTTAATATATCCCAGACGAGGAATAAGAGTCTTATCTAGCAAAACCATCGGTCATTTTCTAAAAAAATTAAAAACGTATATACTTTTTAACCACAAATGCTCATCTTGCACTAGCTCTTTGTTGCACCACGCATTATGTAATCACGTTGGAAAGGTAATGTGTGACGTAGGCGAAAGTACCGATAGTGTCTACAAAGAGAATGTGCAAAGACGAAGTCAAACCCCCTTTACAAAAAAAGTTTAAACAATGATGTCAGACGATTTTGAAGTTGGAGGAGAAAGAGTTTTTCACCCTACTGCAGTACTTCTGCCTACGTCACGGGTGACCTTTCTAATGTGATTACGTAATGCATGGCGCATTACAGAGCAGTGCAAGACGAGCATTTGTGGTTAAAGTATATACATTTTTTTGGAAATTACCAATCATTTTGCTAGTCAAGACCCTTATTTCTCGTCTGGGATCATGTAGAACCCTTTGAAGCTGCACTGAAACTGCAATTTAGACCTTCAACCCGTTGTACCCCAATGAAGTCAGTAATATATGGAGAAAAATCCTGGAATGTTTTCCTCAAAAACCTTAATTTCTTTTCGACTGAAAAAAAAAAAAAAGACATAAACATCTTGGATGACATTGGGGTGAGTAAATTATCAGGAAATTTTAATTCTGAAGTGAACTAATCCTTTAAGAGATGTGCAATATCCAAATTTTTGCGTAATAAAATGCTTTCTAGAATGAGACTGTCTCTTCTGCTAATACCAGCTGCCTGTTGCTGTGGTTTCGTATGGCACCAGATATCATCTGATGAGTATCAACACCCCACCTGCCCCCCAGCATTGCCAGCCTAGATCAATTTCCTGCTTTAGTTGATAATGTAGCAGTGCATGATTATTGCTTCTGGCATTACATTAATTACAGATGCAGACAGGTTTAAATGAAGGTGTTACAGTCGCTTAATAAGTGTCGGTGAAGGTGTAAAGAGAATCTGTGACGCTGTCTTAATTTTTTTTGGGGTTGAAACTCTTCTGCTTACTTCCTTGCTTTGGGTGATGAATATCATTGTGAGAAGAAAACCAGGTCACTAGAAAGATTTGTTTAGAACACATTCTTCTATGTTCTGTTGAAATAAGTCCAGTTTCTTGTGTTCACACCAAGTATGATTTCACTTTTGTCTGGATGTCCTCTGTGACTGGGTTGGGCGTCATCTCTAGACTGTGCCAGCAATGTTGGCTGGGTTTTGAAGCTTTTCCTCGCACCTGAGCTCTCGGGAAGCCAGTGATCCTGTGGCGCCGCTTATATGTACTAACATTTGGTTGAACTGGCCTGGCTGGTACTGATTTGGCACAGTCCGTTGTCTTTGAGCGGGCACAGATAGTCTTTTTGAGCCTCAGGTCATCGCAGCTGCACGCTCCCGATCGGTCCAGCTGTGCGCTCCAGCTGTGCACTTGCAGTAAAAACTTTCTCTCTTGGAAAGTGTAACATGTGGCTCTATCCCTCTGGTGAGCATTTTTAAACTGCATCCTAGTGGTGTTATCATCACTTAGCCAAGACTTACCCCATTAAAAGAGCAAGAGGTCTAGGATGACAGTATTAACAGTGTTGATGTGTAGGGATCAACACAAATCCAGCTTTGATCCTCTCCACGTGGATCGTGCAGCTTTAAAGTTAAGCACTAATGGCCCACATCTTGATCTACTTTGCCAGGACTTCATCTAGGTTAAGATTCTTCTTGTTCCTGTTGTGAGCTGTTGGATTTGCTGTGTTTGCTATAGCACTGATTCACAGGCTGTTAACACATACTGACCTGCACCATCATCTAGGGTGTTTTGCTTCATGTCAGACTGGATGTTGGGATCAGCTAGGCAAGTGCAAAATTACATAATTTAAAGTCAATTAGTTTGCTGAGTAAGTGCCATCGAGATGAGTGAGAATGGGTTGATGACTTTTTTTTTTTTTTGTCTGGATTACTCTAAACTCTTTATTTATTCAAAAATACATTAAAAGTGCAGTTTATACATACAAGGACCTGAATACATCTCTTCTACAGTTTTAATGTCTTAATTAAAAAATATGCCCCCCAAAATTATGATAAATTGAGAATCATAATTTTTTTTTTTTTCAGTGGAGATCATGATTCTCCCACAATTCTGAACAGACAACTAAAAAAATAACTTTTACTTTCTGACAAAATGTGAATTGCTGCAGTGTATGTAAAACATTTAATTACTTTGAATAAATTATTTTAAAACAATCGGATTGAATGAATGATTCAATGACTCACTTGTTTCATTACTGGATGAATCAGGGTTTCTGAACGAATCCATTGAATGAATGATTCAATGACAAATACATTTTTTTTTTTTTTTTAACAGTCACTTGTCGCCACCTATTGGCTTAAAATGTAATCGATACAATCAATATTTAAAGCACCAAGTTACTTTCAAATGGTGATCTGCTCTATTTTGATCGCTTCTGTAGACATCAGTGTTTATATCCGAACTATAAAATTTTATTTCAGTACTTCCGTTATAATTTGAATATTTGTAACAAGGAAATAACAATACTGTGTGGTTGAAAAGACTGTTTGCAAAGCTGTTTCGTACCTAGATAGCCTAACTCCTATCTCTGAGTCAGCGGCAGCGCAAACGCAGATTAGAATGTTGGGTGTTTGCATCGAGATTGCAAATTTTATTTATTTATTTTTTCTTCTTTTCGTACAGCTCTATTGAAATCTTATGAGGTTTTCAAAATGGATTGGTGCAATTTCCCACTTACCCAGGAAAAGTTTTGAAATGTCAGTTAATCACAGCCTCATTTATCACCCTCTACCTAAAAATTAAATTAAGTTAAATAATTAAATTAAATTCTTATTCATTAAATGTTTTTTGAAACCAGCATGAAAACGGAGTGCATATCTACGAACTTACACGTGTTTTAAATAGGGGTGTAACAATACATCGATATAGATCGATGTATCGATGCAACGCGTAAAAAATTGATACCTGTGGGCTATTTATAGAGGCACCTTTGTTTGTTAACACTCTCCACATTTTCACATAATATCAGTCTATGCATTATCGCCAACGCGTGCATTCTCGTTTAAACTACCTTTCAGAACTTGTGAAAGACGCTCGGGACAGTATGGAACTGTCACTAGCTGATCGGGCCAGTGCTGAATCTACATGAAGGTTTATAATTTGCTCTTGTTTAAAGCCTTGCAAAAAGCAGCACGCGCACATCTCAAACAGTGTCTGTTAGATCACAACACTGGAGAAAAAAGCGCTATGAATCGTTCTTCACACACACAGTAACTGAAATGTAAAACTGTTAAAAGAATATGGTCAATAAACTGCCGCATAGGAGCGCCGCGCACTGTCACTCTGTGTTGCTTCAAGCGCATCATTCTGCACACGAGATGCGCATAAGTGCTCTGTATTGGAGCCTTTATAATAAATTTGCACAATGAAAAAATATTTAATAGCATGTCTTGTTTTGTCCTAACTATAATATGTTGTTGCTTCATTAAAAACCTGCGCTACACATTTAAAATAAATGTCTTTTAATTGTGTGTATATATGTATTCCTTATTTATCAGTTTTTTTGACATTACACATTTTAGCACAGAACTAAAATACTTTCTTGACTGTTGTCATGTCATAAGCTGTCATTAGATTACTGTGTGAATTTTTTTTATTTGTGGATGTCCCAATCAGGGTTCAGGATGTGAAATTTTGAAATAAATGTTTGTTATATATTTTGGTTGCAGTTGTAACTTGAATAAAAATGCATTAACTAGTTGTTTAAAATAGGCTCATAATATCGAAATAATCTGAAAATATTGTATCGCTGGCAATGAGAATCGATATTGTTTCGAATCGTGATGAACTGTCCGATTTACACCCCTAGTTTCAAACTAGATTTTTAATTTTTTCCCCCGTTTCTTATATGTCACTGACCCTCCAAGAGAACACATGCACTATAATATGTATCCTTTCTATGCATGCAGTATAAGTTTATCCACTTTGGATAAATCTGTCTGCCAGAGTATGTAAATGTTGGACATATGGTTAAGAAGGAGAGGAAGTGAAAGTCTGGACGGGATGCTATAGGAGCATTGCACTGTTGTCATGAAACCTTGAGGTTTCTTTGTCTTTTCCTGTCTGTCTCTTGTTCTTTCTCAGGTTTAGTGAGGTCTAACAGCAGCGCATGCCATTCCTAACATGTTTGTTTGCATAAAGAGGAAAATGCTGCACCCCCATTTTGGCTTTCTTCCTGTTGATGAGTGTCATTACGACTAATTACATCAAGCCCCAGTAGAGATATTTGTGTTGGGTGTGTCAGACATGCGCTATATGACTCTAGCGGACAGACTGTATGTTGCTCTTTTATCCTTCACAAGGTTTCATTTAAACACAGCTGATTCATCATTCAAGATTTGTGTTTCACCAAGAACAGTCTGTGCCTTTTGTGACAGTATCAGGCTGCATTTGGTTGCAATTTGAGGAGTGTGGACATAGACTGAATTTGTCATTGCTGTCTGGCTTTGACTTTAAGCTCTGTGGAGAAAGATCTAGGAGGCTGTAATGTGTTAGCAAGGACTTTTATTCACTGTTAGAGTGCTTATCGAGATGATGAGACCCTTTTTACAATGTGATTGTGAATGTGTAGCAGTAAACAGCGGGTGTCTCTTGTACACAAATGAAGCTGCTCTTTAGAGTTTGAGCATGCACTGCAGAAAGTGATGAGTGTACACTACTGTTTAAATATAGTCACATTTGCAGAGATCGAGAGCTTCACAGATATATAAACCTTTGTTGGTGCACTTTCTGGATTTTCAGTCGCTTTGGGGATGATTTCTGTGGTGATGCTTGAAATTACTCTTAATTTTATTCCAGGGTGGATGGCCTGTAATTCAATGAAACAAAAGATGTAACAAACTTTGTTCTGCTATGTGTTTCAGTCTCAGTTTTATTCATCTGTTGAATGTCAGTTAATCACAGCATCACTGATCACACATTGCCCACCAATATAATTTAACTGCCTATTTTATTTTATTTTATTTTATTTTATTTTATTTTATTTTATTTTATTTTATTTTATTTTATTTTATTTTATTTTATTTTATTTTATTTTATTTTATTATTTTAATCTGCATTATTGCCATTTAATTTAATTTAATTTAATTTAATTTAATTTAATTTAATTTAATTTAATTTAATTGTCGTCAGTTAATCACAGCATCATTGATCATCCATTGCCCACCAATTTAACTTAATTGCCCTTTTATTTTATTAATGTAATTTACTTTTTTTTAAAATGTATAATTTATTTTAATGTATAATTTTCAAAAAAAATTGATTATAGTAGTAGTGTAAAACTGTTGAATGCTTACACCTGAATTGTTTATAGAAGTTGACCTTGTCAGGAGTGCTTTAATTTTCAGTAATTTAATGGACCATCAATAATTTTGTATCTTCTACTCCAAGGATAATAACAAAACAAATAAACTTCTAAATGAAATAATAATCTAAATTTTGATTCATCATAGTGTGTTTTCCCCCCCCCCCCCTCCCCCACTCTTCCTCAGTGTGAAAAGCTCCAGGATTGTTTGGTTAACCTGCTGCATGCATCTGTGAACATGCTGGTGGGTATCTAGTGCCACCCGTATGTGAGGATAAAGCTGATAGCAGTGCTAGACCACTCCCTTTAATGCTTCATATAGTTATTTAGATTTTTGAATGTGTAGTTTCAGTCAAAACATACTGTTGTCTAAATGTAGAAGGTTGCGTCTTTTACAGCCACAATGATCAAAATCTGGGGCTTGTGAAGAAGATATGCACATTTGCTGAAGTTGGCCTTGTGAAGAAATGGCTACTTTTTTTTTTTTTTTTTTTTTTTGGAGGTGCTGGAATGTCTCCTTTGAAAACATAGTTGACCTGTGCTACTGTTCGGCTAGGAATGATTTGCAGGTGGTTTTCTTCAGTGCTGTTTCTTTCTTTTTTTTCCTCTCTTGCACTCTTCTATGTCTATCAATTTGTTTCACTCTCTGTCAGGCTGCTATGAACTCTGGCAGGCGGTGCATCTGTCTGCTGACCACCTGCTGTAGACATTGTCACAGAGTCTGACCCCTAATAGGCCTGTTTCTATAAGGCATGTGTGTGAGAAATCTACCTCTGTCCAGTGTCACAATATAATGTAATAATAAAATAAAATGAAATTGAAATAAATAGTGAATTATTGACATTCAATTATTAAATCTATTGACAGGCTTAGTTTTATTTCAACAGTTGCCTAAGGCTTATTGTTGCATTTTTGTTTTGTTTTTTTGTGTGTTTAAATGATTGAACTTGAGTCACGTTAGTGCGACTGTATCAGGGGAAAAAACAAACAAAACAAAACAAAACAAAAAATTGCACATCCGTCCTCAGCGGAGAGGAAATCTGAGGGAAAAAAAGTAAGGTGAGATGCTTCCTGTGCTGCCTACAGTGCGCTCTCATCTATTTCCTGCTATAACGGATGTGTAGAATGTTTTTCCAGAGATGAGTATTATGTTCTTTCCTGTTTGATGTTTGATCGCATCATAATGACATTCAAGAGGGTTATTACTCTCTCCATGGCCAGAACAGAACCCTGAGAATGCCTTTTATTGCTGATGTAATGGATTTAATATGAACAATTGTGTAATAAGAGAATCTTCAGCATTTTGAGAACAGTGGCAGACAGAGGAAGGTCATTTTCTGATGCATATTTTAATTGTTCTGGTTCATCTTACATAGATAAGTGTCCATAACGTGATGCTCCCTTTTTTTGTCTGGATGGGTACATTTTTCAAAAATGCATAATTCATACATGCAATGACATGACACATACACCTTTTCTATAATGAGCATGTTTTTAATTTCTACATTAAAATTAATTTTCATGTTTTTTTTATTATTTTTTTTTTATCATTGGGTATTAAGTAAAAAGATAAGGGTGATGCAACAATGAGGGTGCATAGATTTACCATTGGAAAAAGCATAATGGCTAACTTGGTGCTCAGAGTTGCGCAACAGTGAATTGTCTGTGACTTCTCTTATAAAACAGAATTTTTTTTTTTAGTGTAAACTCAAAAAATAGATCAATCGAAAAATGTATGTTTAAGATGTTGAAGATTAGCCAATGCACTGTCAATTAATTAAATAAACAAACTATTTCCTCACAAAAGAGTTTTTTTTCAATGCAGTTAAGCCTTTCTTCCATTGACATCCATTAAAAAAAATTGTCTTCTTGTCTTATTCACTACCTATCGCAGCATTAGCAGGTGTTATGCTTTTTCTAGCAAAGGTTGCAGGCTTGCCTTCAAGTGGCTTTGCTAGTAAGACCATGATTAGCTGGTTCAGGTGTGTTTAATTGGGGTTGCTAAACTTTGCAGGACAGTGGCACTACAGGAGCAGGATTGGGCACCCCTGTTATTTTAGTATATACAGCATACCTGACCTGAAGTTCAAACTCAAGGTAGAAGGAGGTGGGACCAAACCTCGTAACTTTTAAAAACGTAACTTTTAATCATAAAATAGGCCTAAACAAACAACAAAACGAAAGTAAGCGGCAGCCACCTCATGGCAGGTGGTCTGTCAAATAATGCCAACTATCAGATTGTGCTACCAACACTATATTTGCATTGTTTTAAGGGTAGGTTTAGGGTTGAGGTAGGTATGGATGTTAATAAAGCCTCAAACCACATGAATATGATGCTGGTAGCACAATCTGATAGGTAGCATTTTTCGCTATCGTTATGTGCTACCTATTGTATTAATGGGAGGTAGCACAATCTGAGCGGGTAGCACAAATCATCAGGCCATATATAAACATAACAACTTGTGTCCCAGGCTTGGTCCTCTCTCATCTTTCACTGTCATCACTCCTCCTCTTATCCTTCCGGAGCTCCTCCATGGGACCTGACATAATCTTGTGTGGCATAGACGTCGCTATTTAACACTCGCTCCGCTCCCGTGGCTCTCGGCCCCGCCCTGCTTCACGCCACATACAGAAAGTGAAATGGAAACAATCCCTATATAATCACTGAAGCTGCCAATCTCTTCAGCTCAGCACTAATGGCTACAATGCTCAACGCTGCAAAATGCATTGTGAATAGAAACCTTTGACGGTCTTCAGAGCTTGAAAATAAATGGGCATGGGACTGTTTGACAACAGCTGCCTATCATGTACCAAACTGAGTCAAAATAATCTTGGCTATTGGACCTACAGTCTCCCTGTGCCTATTGATTCCTGACCAGCACCCGCATCGCAAATGACAATGTTAATATTATTCCACCCGTGTGTTTTAAACTAGATATTTCCCTTTTATATATCATGGTCATTCTTATTTGTCATTGTCCCAAAATCAAACAAAAAGAAAAAAAGGTAGCCATGCCCTTGCCTATAATAGATCTACATCAATTGAAGGACGTCCTGAGTGATGTAAGCGTTACCACCATGAAAAATAACAGCTCAAAGCAACCCCAATGAATGGATAGGGTAGGGCTGAGTCCCAGAGATGAAGGCACGTGTGGGCACACATACTCGTACAACACACATAATGAAGGCTGGCATTGCAATGGGCGTTCCCAGTGAAGGCGGTTTGACTGAGGAGAAGATCCTGAAAATGGACAGTGGAAAGGACTGTGTTTAGTCTTGGTCTGTGATGATGGGGGGATGGTTGGTGAAAGACCAGATACAGCTGGGGGTTAGTGAGGAGCAAGGGACAGCTGGCTTTGTGTGTGTGTGTTAAGCACAGTGTCTCTTTGTTCCCCTCCCCATCCGCCTGGCACCGACCGGATCATTTAAGACTACAGCCGTTCATTGGCACCTCAGGTTCAGGAACAGCCTGGCGACTCTACAGAACGGCTGCACACTACAGGGAAGATGCTTTGAAGGTTAGAAGGCCCAGCAGACCATAATCTATGCCAGCACTCCCACAGTGTTTCCATAGCATGCTATTATTGCCCAAATTACAGTGCTTGGGATAATTATGTATATATATTATAATGCTTGGTATGGAAGCCTAAACTTTACTACCACTGAATTGATAGTTCTTCGGGTTTGAGATGTTTGAGATCTTCAAATCTAGCCTGTCATGGCTCAGTGCAGGTTAAAGCATTGCTTTTGACCCTGAAACACTTTGTTTGTGTAACTTGGAGAGTTTATTTTCATTGCTCTCAAGAATATTTTCCACCAATGGTGAGATATTAGCGGAAAATTTCTGTCAAATTGTCGGGTAAAGCCATGTAGTTTTGTGCTGGGGATTACAGAGCGAGTCTCGTTTCTTGAAAAGACTTTCTGTACTTGTACTTAAGTGGACCATATATTTGAACCAGATCCTTGAAGTGGGGCACGTAAAAATAGCATCAAATCAATCACGGAATGTTCCAGGCTCTTGCAGGTCTCAATTCAGGATAAATTAACCCATCAGGAATTGCGGTGACATGTTGCTCTATATTTTCAGTGCGTAAGAATTAGAATTGCTGGTCTAAAATGAGTAGAAACGTAACCCCTTACAGTGAGTTAAGTATGTAATTTGCTTTGTCATAGTGGCCATGTTGGGTTTTTAGATTTATCCCTGCTAGATGTGCATGTGTTATTAGTGGGGCTTGCTAAGACAAGAATCACTAGCTGCTTTTCCACTGTTGGGCCAGAGAGTGCCGGGTGGGGCCAGTAGCCTTGGACCTCGAACCACAAGGCCAAAATTAAGCTGCTTTTCCACTGTCGGGCCAGTAGCCCCACAGCACAACCCTAATACGCGCCCTTAACACGCCTCTATAGAACAACGTCACACAACCCCACCGTTTCATGCATGAGGAAGCTAGCAGACTGAAAACTAACTAGATTATGAGTGCACATCAAACACGCTGAATCAAACTGTATATATCATTTTCATATAGAATACATTGTATGGGTCAAAATTATAAAATTTTTTATGCCAAAAATAATTAGCTACTACCGTAAATATATAAAAAATGTATTTTTGTGAGTGGATATGTATTGCTAAGGACTTCATTTGGACAACTTTAAATATTTAGATTTTTTTGCGCCCTCAGATTCCAGATTTTCAAAAAGTTGTATCTTGGCCAAATATAAGTCCTATCCTAACAAACAACACATCAATGGAAAGCTTATTTATTCAGTTTTCAGGTGATGTATAAATCTCAGTTTCAAAAGAATTGACCCTTAATACTGGTTTTGTGTTCCAGGGACAAATGTGTATTTGTATTATGGCAATGGTTAGCATAAGTAGATTTTAGCATCACACATAAATATATTTCTGCCTCATACTGTGATCAGAATCCCCATTGGATCGCAATCAGAAGTTAATTTCACACACTCGATGGTGTCTAAAAAGTGAGTTTTGAGCTGAAAATGGTTTTAAATGTCTTTAATGTTGAGGCTAGCTGTTAGCCTGATATGAAAACGTGGGAAACGAGCAGCGGTGTTGACTCTCAAACTCCGCCTCTGTTCATAACCACCCCTCAAGCCCCTGTTGGCCCGCTTTGGACCAAGGTATTCAGTGGACCAAAAAACACTGGCCACTGGCCTGACGAGGCATAAGAGTGGGCGTGGCCATTTTTAAATTAAATGTGTCTAGCTTCCGCTGTCATTTGCTTCTAGTTATTTTTAAATCTACAAAACGGCTTGTTATTGCAAACTGTTTTTTTTTTTTTTTACCATGTTACTTTAGTGTATTATCCTAATCATAAACACACTGGTTTGTAGCGCAAATAGTTTTTCCATTTACTGCGCTTCATTATTCTTCTAGTTTTTTACCTATAGCAGCTAATGAATCGGAAGTCTCACACATTCACAGACAAAAGCTTACTTCCATGTTGCTAAATAAGTTGTATAGTTAAGAGATTTGTCATGGATAGTTGAGAGAATTGCCATTTTCATTTAAGTTTTTTGGGTAGTATTCATCATTTGTTTCAGCTTTATTCAAATTGACAACTATTTTTAATACTTTAACATGTTCTGACAGCAATATGATAAAATACACCTTAGCAACCATGCAGCGAAATGCTAAAAAACACTTTAGCAACTGCACAACAGCACCCTGGCATTGTGACTGCAAATGTGCATGTGCAAAACCCATCCATTTTTGATTTGTTGTCATAAAGTCTCCCTGCATGTTTTCTCAGATGTTTTAATCGATTTAATAGCTGCAAGAACATGTTTTCATTACCTGAGCTGAAGATGACCACCATTGTGTGTATAAAAAAAACAAAACAGCTGAATTTAATTTGACTTGAATCTTTAGAAAAATATAGGATGGAACTGTATTGACCCTACAAAGGTTTCAAACTAAACTGGATCTTCAGGTTTTTTGTTGCCAGTAGATGAGAATCACAATGGGAAAGTAAGTGGTGTCATTCACAGTATGCTGATGAATCAGACTGCAGATGTCAAGTATGCATACTTACAGACCCCTCCAGCAGAGATCCTGGGAACCCCACATCATTAGCAAACTGACGGATGTCATTAATCTTTACGTCGCGTGACTGATTATTCATGTTATGATACCGTGTGAAATTGAGCTGGTCCGGCTGCTGTTTATTTTCTGTGTCTGTGACTCCTGCTGTTATCCATGTCCTGGAATCACCTCTCATCTGGCTGTACTATAGGCCGACTGCTCGAAGCAGAACTCTCATCATCCTCTGAGCAGAATAATCAAGAGCTGTTTAGAGATGCTTCTCAGGTGTGAATCACTGCATCCCTGCTCTGATATACGCAACTGAGCTCAATGAAATCTCAGTGGAAAAGCAGGAGTGCTTTGACAAAATTAGCATCCATCCATCCTTCCATCATGCAGAGACAACCATTGGTGAACCATTGATAGGATGAGTTCACTATCAATTAAAATAATTTTTCTGCTTGTTTGAGCTTCCTGATCAGCCCTACATGGCAACATTGACTCAACCAATGCTGTTTGTTTGGGGGCAGGGCTATATATTTGTCTGTCCTATGGAATGTTTGGGAAACCTGTTTAAAGTCACCATGAAATGGAAGTAGCGAGATATCTTTTTTTCATTTTTGCTTTTTTTTTTTTGCGATAGGATAGTATAGAGTAGACAGGAAGCAAAGGGTAGGGGGGGGTTATCCACTGCTGGCGTGATGCATCATTTTCAGGTGTGTTTCTGTCAATTTTTCATGAGTGGGAATTTGGAAATGGGAATTTATGATCTAAACAGACGAGCATAGAGAGCGTTGACATGACCCACCTCGACAGACACAAATAGAGCCTTGATGATGGTGGATCCATCCTTCCATTTATTTATATGCCAGGGGAAACAAGTTCAACTTCCACTTCCCTTTTCTTTTGTAAGTTTACATAAAACCGACTTGGAAACCTCTTTTGTTTTACTTCCACAATTGCTTAATCACAGATATTGTATTTTGGTTGCCTATTCTGGGAACTGTCCAAATGCATTGCAGATGTTAAGAGATAACAAGCTTCTCCTGTGGTTCCTAATGACTGCTAAATCTTCTTGCTAAATTATTAATATACTATTTGTGTATTCTACAGCTAGCATTACTATTGCGATTACTAATTCTTTTGTGATTTGAACAAAGCCTTAACCATGAGGAATAAACTTTTGCATGTAACTTATCCCACACTGTTTGTGCAATTTAAACATCACTGATGCCTCAGATTTAGGGGTGGGCTGCTGGGCTCTTTTGAATAGGCTAGTCCTTTTTCAATAGTCTTTTGAAGTTGTTTTCAGCATGTTCCTATGGGGTTTCTAGGCCGTTACTATTTAATTGTTTATGTGTACCATGGCACTTTTGGCAATTTTAATAATATAATATAATGTAATACAAACCCGATTCCAAAAAAGTTAGGACACTGTACAAATTGTGAATAAAAAAGGAATGATTATATATATGCTCAAATGTCATAAACTTATATTTTATTCACAATAGAATATAGATAACATATCAAATGTTGAAAGTGAGACATTTTGAAATGTCATGCCAAATATTGGCTCATTTTGAATTTCATGAGAGCTACACATTCCAAAAAAGTTGGGACAGGTAGCAATAAAAGGGCTGGAAAAGTTAAATGTACATATAAGGAACAGCTGGAGGACCAATTTGCAACTTATTAGGCCAAATGGCAACATGATTGGGTATAAAAAGAGCCTCTCAGAGTGGCAGTGTCTCTCAGAAGTCAAGATGGGCAGAGGATCACCAATTCCCCCAATGCTGCGTGGAGCAATATCAGGAAGGAGTTTCTCAGAGAAAAATTGCAAGTTATCATCATCTACGGTGCATAATATCATCCAAAGATTCAGAGAATCTGGAACAATCTCTGTGCGTAAGGGTCAAGGCTGGAAAACCATACTGGATGCCCGTGATCTTCGGGCCCTTAGACGGCACTGCATCACATACAGGAATGCTACTGTAATGGAAATCACAACATGGGCTCAGGAATACTTCCAGAAAACATTGTCGGTTAACACAATCCACCATGCCATTCGCCGAAAAACTCTATAGGTCAAAAAAGAAGCTATATCTAAACATGATCCAGAAGCGCAGGCGTTTTTCTCTGGGCCAAAGCTCATTTAAAATGGACTGTGGCAAAGTGGAAAACTGTTCTGTGGTCAGACAAATCAAAATTTGAAGTTCTTTTTGGAAAACTGGGACACCATGTCATCCGGACTAAAGAGGACAAGGACAACCCAAGTTGTTATCAGCGCTCAGTTCAGAAGCCTGCATCTCTGATGGTATGGGGATGCATGAGTGCGTGTGGCATGGGCAGCTTACACATCTGGAAAGGCACCATCAATGCTGAAAGGTATATCCAAGTTCTAGAACAACATATGCTCCCATCCAGACGTCGTCTCTTTCAGGGAAGACCTTGCATTTTCCAACATGACAATGCCAGACCACATACTGCATCAATTACAACATCATGGCTGCGTAGAAGAAGGATCCGGGTACTGAAATGGCCAGCCTGCAGTCCAGATCTTTCACCCATAGAAAACATTTGGCGCATCATAAAGAGGAAGATGCAACAAAGAAGACAGATGAGCAACTAGAAGCCTGTATTAGAATGGGACAACATACTTGAGCAACTTGTCTCCTCAGTCCCCAGATGTTTGCAGACTGTTATAAAAAGAAGAGGGGATGCCACACAGTGGTAAACATGGCCTTGTCCCAACTTTTGTGTTGATGCCATGAAATTTAAAATGGCTAATTTAAAAAAAACTACTTTTCCCTTAAAATGATAAATTTTCTCAGTTTAAACATTTGATATGTCATCTATGTTTTATTCTGAATAAAATATTGAAATTTGAAACTTCCACATCATTGCATTCCTTTTTTATTCACAATTTGTACAGTGTCCGAACTTTTTTGGAATCGGGTTTGTATAATACTGTTCAAAAGTTTTATAAGTCATAGGTCATTTATGCTCACCAAGGCTGCATTTATTTGATCAAAATACAGTAAAAATAGTCATTTGTAAAATATTATTATGATTTGAAATAACTGTTTTGTATTTTAATATATTTTAAAATGTAATTTATTCCTGTGTTGGCAAAGCTGAATTTTCATCATCATTACTCCAGTCCTCAGTGACACATAATCCTTCAGAAATCATTCTAATATGCTGATTTGCTGCTCAACATAACATGACATGGGGTCGGCGGTATTCTTATTTCACTGTATGAGAAATTTTATTTCATGATAAAGATATATCGCAATATATTTGATCTCATTTCTGTTATTAAACATAAGAAAAAAATAAGCAAATTACAAACAGTAGGACAAATACAATATAACAAAAATATGAATTAAACAAATTGTTTTTCAGGTACAATAGGTTTATTTTAACACTTAGTTAGAATTAGTACAGAAATGTAATAAATGTAAAAATAAAATATTGCATAGTCTTCACTGCGTATATATAACCGTATAGCATAACATAGTGTATAGCATAACATATCATAACAGCATAACATATAACATAGCAGCATAGCATAACATAACCGCAACATAGCACAGCATAGCATATAACATAACAGCATAGCATAACATATAACAGCATAACAACATAACAGCATGACATAGCATAACATAACAGCATAGCATTACATAAAATATAGCATAGCATAACATAACAATGTCATGGTTGTACGCTTGTCTTTAGTTTTTTTGTTAGTGAAAGATGAGAAGCATTGTTAAACAAGCTCTCCTTAAATCTGATTATCTAATGCTTGTTTTTCATTGAAGAGCATGTTTCATAACCCACGTGTTTGTTATTCAGTACTTTATATATATAAATATAGCACTCTTACTATTTCTGAAAAAACAGTTTATGAACAATGCCGCCCACTCCATCCCACTCTATGGTAAGTGCTCCTGAGGGCAGCACATCGCCTGCGTTTAACATTCATCAGTGGTTGTAACAGTTAGACTCTGCTGCTGCTAAATAAAGGTTTTGTGCTTATCCCTGGAGAGACCCACACCTCTTCCATCTCCTCGGCCTGAGGCCATCTTCATGTGAGAGACTATACAAATGAACATGGTTCCCATGGTTTCCCAAACAGGGTCTATCTATCAGGGTTGGTGTCAAACGGTCAGAGACCACCATTGTGTGATGCTTACAACAGCCAGAGGTCAGTGGTACATTTTCAGCATGGACTGCCCATGGGCTGTTCCTCTTTCTGAAAAGAGAACTCATTCATGAGAAGTGTTCATTGATTGTTTTCCCATTAAGTGATCAGTTGAAAGTTTTGTTTAGTTTCCTTTTACTCATGTATCAAAAATTATAGAAGCCAAGCCTGAATTATTCTGACATGCTTTGTTTACATGTTCAGAGATTCATGCATAGTAAAAAAAACAAACAAAAAAACCCAAAAACAATGAGTTTATATATTAGAAGGAATTTGATTATAGTTATTGTATTATTTACAAAGATTAATATTGCAAACAATAAGAAACTGACAATGAGTATGTGACGAGAGCAATTAAAATGTAGTGATAATAACCTTTTGCAGATTTATAGGAGAACTGAATTTTTTAAGGAGACCTTAGGTATTTATCAAAATAATCAGGCCCAAAAAAGTGGTTAAATTATAAAAAAAAAAAAAAAAAAAAAAAAAATGTATTTGTTAACATCAAGACAAGTTTAAGATAATATATTAGGGTAATGTGTGTGTGTGTGTGTGTGTGTGTGTGTGTGTGTGTGTGTGTATAATAAATACGAATTATTCTATGTATAAATGACTCTTTCCCTGCCATTGACGAGTTTTTCCAGCAGTCCGTGTTTTCACTGTTATACTGTGGGGGGTGCTGTTAAGGATTTTCTGAAATAGTACAGCATCTCCAGATATAAAAACAATCAAAGAAGAAAATCTGTGTAAACCAAAAGGAGCGGATAGAAGTTGTTTGCGCATAAGTAATGAGTTCCCCAAACATGCAACAGCATAAATTAAAACTGCATACATTACTGAGAAAATTGTCGAACCTACGAAGAGGTACATGACTGTGCAAGCTTTGGAGGTGTTAATGGACGATGTATATTTTGATCATCGTTCTGAATCCGATCCAGACAAAATCTTTGACAAAACCTCTATGTCTCAGTTTTTTGTTTGAAATGTTGTTTTTAAATGAAACTTATCCACGTTAAATGCTGGCAGGGAAAGAGTTAAGTGCAAATATTAAAGTACTTAATAATTATTAAAAAAAACATTGTTCAATTTTACTATAAAGCTAGTGTATAAATTGCGGGATACTGCTGTCACTCTGCTCCCGGGTACATACCCATTATATTTGCACTTCCAGTTAGTGACACCAGAAGCACTGAAAACTGGCTTTGGTGTCTGTGCACTTTGCTTCACTTGCAGTGAAATTTACAGCCGTCAGTATGAGATCCAAGTAGTGTTGGATGCTGAATTAGTAACTGATGTTGCAGTCCTGATACAGAGCTTCTCCTCGATCATCACTGACTGCTGGATGCCTCTAAAGCCTCTCTTAATCTCTCTGCTATGTCTGTTAGGCATCTATCAGATCCAAGAGCTGCATTGGCCAGGATCTTGTGGGGATGTTTGAGGAAATTGCTTGAATTTCTCTCATCCCATCCCATCATTACTAATTAGTTTTAATTTAGCTAGAGAAACCAGTGTAATGAGGTGAGGGCTGATTTAAGAGTCCTTAAATGTTCCAGTTCAGTTTGTGGGATGTGGTGTAGGGGGTGGAAGCTGGTCAACATGGTGATTTTTAGTGTTTGTGTGCATTGGCACATGTGCACAAAGTGACTTACCAGAAGTGGTTCATGTTAGTGCTCTTAAGGCAATTTTTGCGGAAACTCTAATCCATAAAATAATCAACGTTCTACAGTTTATTTAAATACTTTGTCTAGTTGCTCATGATGACTTTTTTTTTTTACTTTTTGCAAAAAGTTTTACATTTTGGTTCAGTTTGAATCATCTGTTTTTTTTTGTTTGTTTGTTTTTTATTGAATAATTCTAAAGTTTAATTTTCATAGTACTTTATTTTTATAATGAAGTTCAGATTAGCATTATTTTACATTGAGTGCTAGGCTATAGTTTCATTCAATATAAACTATGGTTAAAAAGTTTGGGATCAGTAAGAATTCTTTTTATTTTTTTTAAGAAATGAATACTTCCATTCAACAAGGACTTATTAAATTGATCAAAAGTGACAGTTATGACATTTATTATGCATTAAATGTTTCCATTTCAAATAAATGCTGTTTTTTTTTTTGTGTTTTTTTTAAACTTTCTGTTAGGCTCGCTGCGATAGTTTGTGTTACCGGTGTTCACTTGCCCACCACGGCACCACCCCCCACCGTCGTTTTTATTTTTTAATAGTAATAAAAACCATTTAGTTCAGTTAGAGAACAGACACAACAATTAAAAACTGAAGGCGCCTGCTTAATTCAGCATGAGCCGAACAAGAGTCGCAGCACAGATCAGCAGCAGGAGTCAGATTTCACCTCACTTCGCACATTTCGCCTCACTTGACTGACAAGACGATGGCTGAAGATTTGGTTTCAAAGCGAAATGTAAAAGCACCTATTTAAGCGAGCTTAAGTTTTTCATTAAGAATAATAATGAATCCACTATTCAAGCAATTGCCACCCCAGAACTGCCACTAATTCAAAGGCGAAAATCAAATGCGCATGGCCACACGGGCATAATGGTACTTTACCACTGGCGCGGAGCAAAGTGAGAGTTTTCAGTTTATTCCAATGGAAGTTGAGGAATTCATTTAAAATGCTTGCTCTGCTCTGCACCAGTGGACATGCACCGTAAGCGAATTAAAACAAAGTACCCAAGTGTACCCAACGAAGCATCCAAAGTTTTGGATGGTAGTGCACTTTTTTTTCTTTTTTTTTTCTTTTTTCAGATATACAAACTTCAGTTGTATAGTAAAATTCTGTATTTTTGTATAAATCTTAATTGAACAAGAATGGACCATTTAGTTTTTGTGATTCATATTAATAAATTTAACATACAAATCACATAAAGTGAAATGGTCCAATACCTTGTTCCTTCAAGATTTATACAAAATGTTTTATTAAGCTTTCGTTTTTTTTTTTTTTTTTTACTCATTTGAAATTATTAATCCGTTATATGAATAATAAGTAATTTTACTATAAAATTAATTTAATTTTATTAAATTAATAAATTTTTAATTTTATAATTCTTATAATTCTTAATTTTTTGAGTGTGTATCTATTTGAAAATCTATCAGCTGAATAATGGAGTTCTGCCTTTTTGTTGGTTTCTAACTTTATACAAATTCCATTATTGGTTGCCCTCTAGTTTTTGCAGTCATCTTAATAAATGCATTTTTTTGCAGTGTAATTGGGTTTGCGAGAAAGACGTTTCTATTTGCAGGTATAGATTTCTGGGTGTCTTGCATTCTCTCAGTGTGGGAATGTGGTTACAGCGTCTCATGTATATTGGCTGTCATGGGTCTGACCTGTTTAGAGTGTTTCCTACTGGGTTGAGGAGTCTGTGAGCAGAAGGTCACACAGCCAGTGACTGAATCATGCTCTCCCCACCTCCATCTCTTGTCTTGCATTCGCAAAACCTTTTTTAGAGGTAAGGACTTTTTTTTTTTTTTAGATGCTCTAGTCTAGTCTTAGACCTAAAAACAGGCCACTTCGCTTGACAATAAATGTCACTTTGACCAAACTCCCGGCTTACGCTGCATTAAATTTAGACGTTAATCATTTTCTCAGTGTTAACTTTAGTTATAAGTAATCGTTCCTGGAATATTACAGTTGGGAAATAGCATTTCATCCTATTCACAGAATAATCTCTTAGTGAGCTATTTAATTTCATATTGTTATTGGAAGCAAAGAAAAGCTGCAAATTGATTTTCATGGTTTAAAAAGAGGGAAAATGCACTAATGCATATATCTCATATAATCTTGCAGCAGTACATCTGTTACTGTCCTCTTTTAAAAGCTTTATTTTTCCATGTAGATTAAAGATGATTACAATTACTGTGGTAGTGTTTGGATGGGTGGCTGGGCTCTTTTTAATTTGAAACTGGTGTATATCAAAAAATTTTGAATGCTTCATTGATTTAATTGAAAAAGATTTTGCTATGTGGAACATAGCAACATAATTAGAGCTGCAACTAAAAACTTTTTTTTTTATTCAATTGAATGCAAAAATGGTTAAAAAATTATTTTTTTACACAATGTAGTGATTTCAAAAGTTTGGAAGCAGCAAATGGATTAAATTTACCAAAGTGAGATGAGCCTGAATAAATCCCGACCAAGTGTTTCCATGTGCAAAGGTGGTTGGAAGCTCTGCTCATGAGTACCACCAGCCTGTGTCTGCTTTTGGCAAACTAACTCCCAGGGCTAGATTGGGTGATTTAATCAGGTTTGTCAGAGGCAGTACAGTGTGTAGGGGGTCTCTTTGCTCCTGGGGAGGGGTTTAGGTACCAAACACAAGGAAGGGCTAATTGGAACACAGCGTATCATACATGGATCTCCAAGGAGACGGCTGGCTTCTCGACCATCAGACAGGAACATCGCTTCTAGGTCAGTTGTTTGTTTCTCTAGTCAGGAGACTTTTGATTTAAGGTTAGATGAGAAGTTTGTGTGCTTATTTTTCATGGGTGAATATATGGACTTGTGCTTCAATTCATAACATTTTTGGAGCTTGACAGTAGTTGGTTGTAATATGTTTTGTTTTGTTTTTTTGCAAAAGAGCAGCATGAACGTTCTGAAAAACCTTTTAAAGGGGACATATCGTGAAAATCTGATCCTTTTCTGTGTTTAATCGCTATAATCGGGTCCCCAGTGCATATACCAATCCAGAAAACATGAGAAAGTTTTGGCAAGCCTTTCTCTGCAAGCATGTGAAAAAACGAGCTGCTCAGATTTCACTCCCCTTGTGATGTAGGAAGGGAATCTTATTGTAATATTACTGCCCCTTAATCTGCACGTTTCCACCCACGGTGCCATCATTTTGTTTTCGCAAGCGAAAACAGTGTAGCAGTTCTAAGGCCATGGCTAAAGTTCGAGCAAAGCATGTTAATGGTTCTGTCGTTGGCTGCACAGATGAGCACAGAACACTATTTAAAGTCTTGTAAGCTTGGATAGCCTGCAAGTTGACCCTGGCAAGCTCAATTACTAAAAAAAGTATATTAGACCATTCACAGCATTTGATAGCAATCATAATTTGTGTATGTGTATGGCTCTGTTTGGCAAACAGGTATGCTATGTATAGTAGGCGTCCAGACGGGTTTTGCACAAAAGATTAACATGATGGCACATGCTAGTCAATGAGTTGAATCAACTCCACAGCAACTACATAAATGTATCCACTAACCATTTAGAAATGTCCAGTTGCATTCTAAAAGTTGTAACTTCTTCCTGAGTCTCTCCATCAGTGTCCGACTCGGGTTTGAACAATGTAAGGCTGAACACAGTTACTGACAATTGTCATTTTGGCTATGTGAGATTCTATAGCTTTGTTGTTGTTGAGCAATCGAAGAGCGAGCTGTTAAAGCTCTGCCCTCTTTTGGAAAGCGGGCAGGGAGCAGCAGCTCATTTGCATTTAAAGGGACACACAAAAACGGTATGTTTTTGCTCATACTCAAATAGGAGCAAATTTGACAAGCTATAATAAATGATCTGTGGGGTATTTTTATCTGAAACTTCAGACACATTCTAGGGACACCAGAGACTTCTATTACTTCTTGTAAAAAGAGGCAAAATAGGTACCCTTTAAAACCCTTGCAAAATGTCCTGTCCTTTTATGTTCCACAAAAGAATCTAAGTCATACGGGTTTAAAACAATATGAGGGTGAGTAAATGATGCCCGAATTTTCATCTCTAAAGGGAACCTTAAAAAGGAGTGGATTTTTACCATTATAGGCTGGTTGTTCACACACACTGTGCACATCTGTGTTCAAACACCTTATAAAAGTACCTTATAAAAGTCACCCTACTATATAGTAGATGAAAAACATTATGTGACAAATTAAGTATGTCCGAATTCACAGTACTCATAAAAGAGTATGCAAAGATTACCCCAGATGACCTACTACTTCCGGGGAGATTCTGAAGTGTGCATATGATGCACATAATTTGCTCCATCTTTTCAGCTTTACTACTAGTTAAAGCATGAAATAAACATGAATGAACATCAGAAGGTATTTTGAGAGCTATAGTAAAACTGAAATATATCATGTCTCTTGTAATCGCTCAGTCAGTGTTTCAAACACATTGAATATTACATATTCATTATTTATTGTATGTTTTAATAAATCTCCCAAACACAAGTTTTTATTAGCCACTGTTTAAATATTTATATTTTAACAAAAAAATTGGAGTAGAAACATAATTATATCTTTAAAAAGTTTATATAAAAACTGCCTTATGTGCAAATTAAATGCTTACAGTATATACAACTCATTTACAATGCTTATATACAACTTGTTTTCAGCTGAATGAAAACTTCTATTTTGGTTTTGGTGCATCAGTACACTTTTAATAGAGAACATCTGAACTTTGCACATTGCATTGAAAGTGGAGCTGCCATTCATTTATCACAGTAAACGCCCCAAAAGGACACTGTTTAATTTTAGATGATCATTTTCTGGAAAAATGTGCTCTCTTTCTTTCTCCTCCTTTGTCTCTCTTTCCCTCTAGCAAGTCTCAGAGACCTTGACCAATTTTACCAGTCAGTCTAAACAGCGATGGTTTGATGTACTTGACCACGCATGAATCTAGGCCAGACCCAACATTTTTCATTGACCAGCTCTCCACTGATCTCTATTCATAGCTCGAGGGAACCCAGAGCCACTCAACAGCTGTGGGAGCAGGGCCTGTCGGTCCCCAGGAGCCCACAATGGGTGGAACCGACATATGCTCCTTCTCATTCACTGAAATAAGCCAATTTAGCCATCATACTCTTGAACCTTTAATGGGTAATGAGATGTTAGCAATTCCTGAATTTGCCACCCAGCTGCTGCTATTGCATCAGGAACAACAACGTATGCTCCTCGAAATAATGTGAGAGGATGAGCAAATATGGGAAATGAGAGTAGCCGTCCCATTCTGTAATCAGCAGCTCTTGTGCTCAGTTCCTTTTTTAATCCTTTAAAATGTGCCATTGTGACAATTAGCACACTGATCATTAGAGCTATTTGTGTGTTGCACCAGGCATCAGTTTCCGGGAATGTCATTCTGCCCAGCTAGTCATAATCTGAGCATGTTATTTTTCTCTTGATGGGTTGTTTTTTAATTTTGTTACCATAGCACTGTGAGTCAGTGTCAGTCTAGTGTCAACTTTGTTTATGTGGGCCGCACATGTATCACAGAGGACGCATGAGTTTGAAATTTGAAATTTTACATATTGGATTGCTTTCATGTCACTCCTTTTTATTATTTGTACTCCTTAAGATGCAGAAGTGTTTATTAAACGCCCAGCTGAGTGCGAAAATTTTGTTTTTTTATGTATTTATATTTTTTAATTTATATTTTATTTTATTATATTTTCTTTTGTTTTTATTTATTTATTTATTTTGGTATTAAGAAATTTTACACATTGGATTGCTTTCATGTTATATTATTTGTACTCCTTAAGATGCAGAAGCATTTATTAAACACCCAGCTGAGTGTGAAATTATATTTTAATTTAATTTAATATTTAATTTAATTTAATTTTGTTTTTTACGTATTTATTTATTTGTTTTATATTTTGTACTTTCACATTTTTATTTTTTATTTTGTTATATATATATATATATATATTTTTTTTAGGACCTGCAGATTTTTGCTTATTCTCATTACTGTAAAAAAATTAGTAAACAGTATTAATGAATCATGGTTTGTTGAGTTGTATTCTGATTTTAATGGGGGAAAAAAAGTTACGTCAGGGTGGTTTTCATTATTGTATTAAAGGAATTTGTTGTCACACATTCTTTATAACCGTAATGAGAATTATGAATGAAAATTTGTCCCATGAAAAAGTCATAATCCTAAAATAGGTTTCATTACCTTTTACGTGAAGTATAATTTCTTTCATTTTTCTTTTACAGACATACATGCGTGTCTGAAAACTACTTCTTATTACCTAATGACCACACAGCTTTATTTTCAGATTATTTGTCCTTTAAATACATCAAATGATCACTTTATCTCAAGCAATCAGTGCGTCTCCATATTTCCTGTTATTGTTCGACACTCTCAGATAAGTCAATCATGGAGTCCATGGGTGTTTCCTCCTCACGTCTTCAGTTGTGTTGCGTCTTTGAAATTTGCCGCCTTTTTGTGTAACTGTGGCCCAGCAGTTTCCTCTTCTCGTGATGAACGCCTACTTCCTCCGTCTCTTTCACCTCTTTTTCTTTATCTCTCTGTCTTTCTCACTGGTTAAGACGAGGTTTATGTAAAGTCGTGTGATTAAATACAGGTATAGTCTTGATTTTGAATGTCTTTTTTTTTTATGATGCACCTCGGTGCAGAGGCAGCATACTGTACTGCTGAAGAATAATCGGCTTAAAGAGCTGGAAACATCGACTTGTTCAACCAGCTGCTAGTTGCGGAGGTTTCCGGGTAAGTTTCTTTATGCTTGCGGATGAGTCCGGGTCGCTCAGGGTGTGGCCTCGGCCACTGGGGTCAGCTCTGCAACCTCTAATATATCACTAAAAATCTATCTGTGAACCAGGCTGCAGTTTTCTTTTTGATAATCTAAATGCCTTAAATATGTTGAAACTTTTAGTTTGGTCTGTTTGCTTCATTGAGGTGTCTTCATCCAGCAGGCAAGGCAATTGGCCGGCTTAGACTCTTGAATGTGCTTTTAATTTATGTATAATTCAGATTCGATTTGAGATGTTTTTGTCTTGTTGAGTGACATTATCCACACTACTACTAAATGCATTCATGTTTTTAGTACATACCTTTTTTTTTTTTTTTTTTTTTTGTGGGTGGATGTTTGTATTGACATTTGTAACTTTGATCATTACAAGTTTACTCTAGGGTAATTTTTACTATAAAGTGTAGTTTCCTTGTAGGTACTAGTGAGATGTAAATGCAAGGAGTTGAATATATGGAAACTGTTGCTTAGCTATGACAGGATATCCTGGTTACTGCATGAGACTTAGAAGACTTGTTTTTGAGACTAGGCGCCTGCTGTGACTCAGACTGAAAAAAACCAGCACAGAATCTCTTGAATGACACAATATTTTTTTATATTTCTCTTTTTAACAGATTGTTGTTAGGAGAGGAAACGGTTAGTTAGTTTTAAGTGTCTGATTGTAATTTACAACATGTATTTTATATGTATTTTATGTCAAAACATCATTCTTGGCTGATGTTCATCTCTCATTGTTTCCCAAACAGAGATTATACTAAGAAAAAAGTATGGAACTACTGTATTGTTTTAGACATTGAATTATGGTATTACTATGGTTGTTTGGCATGATTATGGTAATCATTCAGTACCATTGTCTCATAGTATCATTATATTACTAAGTAATACCCTCACTGTAGTATTTTTGTAAAAAATATGGTCAAAAACACTTCAAACTTTACTTCTCTTACATTTCACATATTCCTCTTTAACGCATTATTTAGACGGACAGCAAAAAAAACTCACATCAAATTTTCTTAAAAAAATGAAAAACTTTATGAACAACATCAAAAACATGAAATCCAGTGATTAGAAAAAAATTATATGAATTCTGAATTAGTTTCAATCATTCATTCATTCGTTTATTAATGTTTATTATTGTTATTATTAATACAATTAATATGAAAAATAATTATTTGTATTCATTGATTTAATAATAAAAATAATAATAATAATAATAATAATAATAGTTTGTGTTTATTTATCTATCCATGGTTTATGTCCAAAAACATTGTATTGCCATGGTATGTGTCCAAAGAAACATAATATTGCCATGGCTCATGTCCAAAAACATGGTATTGCCATGGTATATGTCCAGAAACATGTTATTTATGTTATTAACAATTTTAGCTGCTTGGTTTGTAAATATGCTTCAGTTCATGGCTTGCAATTACTGAAGTTATTGTTATTGCTATAATTTGTCTCTCTAATTAAAAAGTACTGTGACTGTATCACGGTACATTGATATTATCTGATGTCGATCCCATGGTACTTTGATATGTACCATGATGTATGTGTTGAAAATCATAGTATTGTCATGGTGTGTGTCCAAAAACATGGTATTCCAAACACATCCAAAATCATGGGATTTCCATGTACCATGGCATTATCTTGATTTTAGGATATGCACCATGTCCTAAAACATTGTATTGCCATGGTTCATGTCCTAAAACATCATGGTATTACCATAGTACATAAAAAACACAAAAAACATAAAAATACCATGGTGCTTGTTCTAATACATGGTATTACCATGGCTCATGCCCCAAAACATGGCATTACCATGGTATGTGTTCAAAGAAACATTGTATTACCATGGTATATGTCCAAAAACATGCTACTTCCTTAGTACATGTCCAAAGAAACATGGTATTGCCATGGCTCATATCCAAAAACATGGTGTTACCATGGTTAATGCCCCAAAACATGGTATTACCATGGTTCATGCCCCAAAACTAGGTATTGCCATGGTATGTGTCCAAAGAAACATGGTATTGCCATGGTATATGTCCAAAGAAACATGGTATTGCCATGGAATTGCCATGGAAGAAAGCTCGGTGATTCTGCAAATGGCACAGCAGCGTACTTGATAACGTCACTCAGCTCGCTCTGGCTTCTCCGGTTATCTCTGTATGTATATTTTAGGCAACAATAAAATGAAATGTGTTATAAAACACCACTCTGCCTCTTTTCGTTTTATTAAAAAATAAATAAATAAATAAATAAATAAATAAATATATATATATATATATATATATATATATATATATATATATATATATATATATATATATATATATATATATATATATATATATATATATATATATATATATAATGTGTGTAAAATAGCCTCACAAATGTGGTTCAGGAAACTCGTTCATTGATTATCTTTAGTCAGTACTTTACATGGACAACAATATTCCGATATTAACACGATTAAGACAATACTCTGATTGAGAAACTACCATGTAAACAGTGATTTTTTTTTTTTTTTTTTTTTTTTTTTTTTTTTTTGATTACCTTAATCAGGCTAAAGTCATACTCGAAGTAAACACAAATCGAATTAAGACAAGTGGAGTATTCCTATTTTATTTGCATTATCAGAGTGCATTATAGACATGTACACACCTTAATCACGCTATTAACGTCATGTGGGAGTTTTCGCCGCATTTTGTGACAGAACACAATACACACACGGCAGTGGTCAACCGTTTGACGGCAAACAAGAGAGCAAGCTTCAAGCAAGAAGCCACAAATCAAATTCCTTTCACCTCATCTCTCATCCAGTACCTCTGAGTTTGTCGCGGTGGCATGAATGAAATGTTGCCAAATGAAAGTACACAGGAGGCCTGTTGCTGGAGAATTTGTATCCACCGTTGTCTATTTACAGAGCCCTGCACATGAGAGAGAAAATAAATAGTAGGTGATTTATAAATCACACGCATGATTTATAAATCGAGGGAACGAATTAGTAAATCGTGGGCACAATTTATTTTTTTCTTGCATGTCATATGCGGGGCTCCGTATCTATTTGCACGTATAGCATGTCAAATAATTAACTGCACTTGAAGCTTTCGTAAAATTAAAAATGAAACACCCAAAACTGTATATGGTACCATAACAAAGACGAACTGTGATGTTAATCGATCTATGTTCTATAATATGTAAAACGGGAACATGAAAGGAATATTCTAAAAGCAACTCATGTAAACGCCTTAATCATAATATTGTCTTATTTAGAATAAGGTCAATAATTAGATTACTGCTGTCCATGTAAACGTAGTCAGTTTTAATGATCAGTAATAGCCGTTATAAAAGGTATAAGAATATACAATAAGAAATAAAGCAAACAATTAAGACAAACATACAAAATTAGCACTTTAGTAGCTTGCTGATTAGTGCGAGATGCATTCTGGGATACCTGGCTGTCTAATGTCCGCACAAGTCACACCTCGATGCATCTTCGATAAAAGGGTCGGATCAAGAACACATCCGGGGATTTGAACTGTACTTGGCTAGATGTGAACTTTGAATTGAAACAGTACTTGGGCAGCGACTGATGACGTTTCACAAGTCCACAAGAACGCATATTGAGAAACGGCTAAGGACTAGACACAAACTGGGGGCTTATATACAAGGTGAACAAAGGACTAAACAAGACTAACAAGAAACAGCTGAACCGAGGACACTAATGAAATGAGTAACCTAGGATACAAACAAGGAGAACTAATTAACAGACTCAAAGAATAACAAAAAAAAACTCAAACATGAACAGGAAGGAGAAACAGATCAAAAACAAACTCAAAACGTGACCGGTATATGTCCAAAAACATGTTATTTTCTTAGTACATGTCCAAAAACATGGTAACATGCCAGTGCTCAATATTTATGATTGTTGTTGTTCTTATTAATACAATTAATGATAAAAAAAATAATCATTTATGTATTGATTCATTTATTAGTATTAATATTATATAACAATAGTTTGTGTTTGTTTTTATCTATTATTTATTATTATTATCATCATTAATATTACTACTAATAATATTATAATTACATTTTTTTTAAATACAATTTTATTGTATTTTATCTTATTGTGTCAGTCTGAATGGTCAAATCTTTGGTCTTTCAGGATATGATCCTTATGTAAAAGTGTGCAGTGTTGTCTGAAGCTGTGTCTGAATACACTCATTTTCACGCACACTTTACTCATGTGAACTGTGTGATATTTCACTATGAATAGTGAATGAGTCAGTGGTTTTGCACAATACATGCATGAATGTGTAAAATGCCTGTTGCGTATGTTCGTCATACTCTTCAGCGTCCAGCGTTGCGGCGAGGTGTCATGTTAGATGCGTGTCCGATTTCCCATCCTCTCCTTCCACACTGACAGCTCCATTCAGTTGTTGTATGAGAATGTCTCTTGGCATCATGCTGACATTTATATCATTACTATAGCAACCAATGGAAATATAGCAGATATTGACTATGTATACGTGTCTCAAAATGGGACGTGTCTTAGACTGGACTCACAGATTTGTCTCTCCAGAACAGTGTTGGGTAAGTTACTTCAAAAAAGTAATTAATTACTAATTACATCATCAATGTTGTATTTAAAATACTTTTCTAATTACTCTGTCTGAAAATTGATTTAATTACTCAATAAGTAACTTACTAATTACTTCTTAAAATCCCTATAAACCTTGACCGGATAGATCATAGAAAGGAAACTCTTTTAATAATTTAGTCAAACATGGAATAGTTTGGAATAGCCTTTTACAGCTTTTTACAACTTTACTAAAACATATACTATAATACTTTTATGTACTTTGGGGGGATGTCACTATACCAAAAATCTAGTAGTCTGTACCGATACCACCAACAGTGCACGATACTCGATACCATGGTAAAAATATATTTTAAAAAATTTTCCAGGTAGGTCTAATAGTAGTAAGTAAAAATACCACAGAAATTGAATAATCAAATATAAAATAACTCTGCATCATTTATAATACAGACAGCCAATAGTAGACAGTAGCATGTTTTAAAGGCTGCTGTCACTAATGGACAGAGACAATATGCTGTTACACATGCTCTTCACATTCACATAACCAACGCGAATATACGGCAAGACGGGCATTTTGACATAACTGTGTGTGTATTTGAACGTTTATGTGTAATAAACCACGAAAACCTGACACTCGCGAGAGGCAGCTATGTCTGAGAGGCGTCTTCAATCAGTGCGCTCTCAACCAAAGCGCGCACAGTTTTTTCTCCCTAGGACATAGCTTACATTTTACCGTAATGTTCTTGCCTACCTGCGTCAAAAAAATGAAGTAATTGGAATATTTCGATTCTGCAAAACAGCCACTCGCTTCTGCCGACATCTTCAGACAGCGACTACGCAGCCAACTGGTGCGAAGTTGCGAACTCACGCGCAACTGCACTACAGCTAACGATTTTAAAGAGGCAGCCTTCACTTTTTTACCTTTAGATGACAAATTTAGATTTTAAATTCAATATTGATTTAAACAGAATTGTTGAACTAATTTACAGTATGTAACGCAAGTACATTATAAGCAGGGCTTGACATTAACACCTGCAAACCCGCCAAATGCGGGTAGATTTCAGCTGTGGCGGGTAAGACAGCCACTCCCACTAGCCACTTTGGCGGGTTGAATATAATTTCAGCCTACAGTCAAATGAAAGGTAGCTAAGATGGTCGTAGCACAAAATTACAATCTGATCACAATTCGTTATCGATTAACTAGTGAAGGCGGGATCGCCGGAAACGCGTTGAATGACACACAACAGGCGCACACTCTCTCCTCTCTGTCGCGCGATCAGATCTTCTTGCGCCTGAATAGTCAAATACACACACAATAATATCAGAATGTCCATCGTGGGGAGTATCTTGCATGGATACAGTCGGTTATGGCTTAAGTGGACGTAAAAAGGTGGGTAAAAACTGGATGTGTGTCCGTATATTACGAACTTGCATTCAGCAGCCCATTTAAATATCTGTATGTAGTTAATGTTAATCAAACAACAGAAGATGTTAAATAAATGTTGAATAAACCTACTGTATCTGAAAAAAGAGTTTAGGATATTTAATTTACTACTGTATTTGTAATTTGCTAATTTGCTTCTTTGTTCTTTTTATATAGCCTAACAAAAATAAAAATAATTATTAATTATACAATTTATCATATGTTCATATTACCCCTTGCCCACCTGTATATACCAGCTGATATACCATGTAGGCCTAGTCTTGATTTAGGTGGTCAATCTGCATTTGAAAGTTTAAAAGTGTTTTAAATCTAGCTAATCAAGTAAAATGACTCAAAATTAAGTAATTTTAGCATGCCAAAGTTAACTTTAATCATATAAAATGTAATTTCCCAACAGCAAAATTGTGGCCAGTGAAAATGCTGAGTGGCTAGTAACTTTGGAAAACCACTAACCACAGTGGCAGGTGAGCAAAAAAGTTAATGTCAAGCCCTGATTATAAGTAACTGTAATTAAATTACCTAAAAATGAACAGTAATCCCTTACTTTACTTTTTCAGTGGATAAGTAATTTAATTACTTAGTAAAGCGTTACACCCAACACTGCTCCAGAATATGTCTCCATATCATCTCCAGAAGATTTGTAGGAACATGGCACAGGTCAGACCTGCAGGGTAGAAATGAAAGCCGACTGGCTCAGTGAAAGGGAGAACGTGAGTAGCAATAACTCAGTAGCTGTCTCGCGTGTCTTTGTTTCTCAGCACAGATAAAGCTCGCTGATCCTTTGTAGCCCCTGACGGTGTGGGCCCTCTGTGCTCTGGGGCCCTTTGTAGAGGTGTCAGATGAATCATTAGAAGGCTCTTTTGAAATCTATACAGGACGTGGGCAATCCAGGGAAGCAAAACCTGGTGAAAGTGTGAACTTCTAAGCATTCTTTCACTTTCTTCTCACAACTGCTGGACTGCAGCTGTTTGGTTTGGTAGTGTTGTGCTCTCTGCAGGAGTGAAGTCTTAACATTTAAACAGCACTGGGCCTATCACACTGACAACCACATGCTGTACCGTCCATGATGCTGAGCATCTAATAAAGGTAGTCTTTGTTTGACTGCAAGGATGAACAGGCTGTTTTAGTTTGATCATGTACCAGTGTTTTCTTGTGGGTCATATGTTACATTACTGATCATTATACAGTGCAGTTAGATCTTTACATAACTTCTGAGTAATACTAATGAAACATAATGCCGGCTGCTTGGTTTGTAATTATGCTTCAGGGTGGCTTGCAATTACTGCAGTTATTGTTATTGCTATAATTTGTCTCTCTAATTAAAAAGTACTGTGACTGTATCATGGTACATTGATATTATCTGATGTCGATCCCATGGTACTTTTGATATGTACCATGATGTATGTGTCGAAAAGCATGGTATTGCTATGGTGTGTGTCCAAAAACATGGTATTCTAAACACATCTAAAATCATGGAATTGCCATGTACCATGGTATTATTTTGATTTTAGGATATGTACCATGTCCTAAAACATTGTATTGCCATGGTTCATGTCCTAAAACATCATGGTATTGCCATTGTACATGTCCTAAAACATAAAAATACCATGCTTGTACCATGCTTGTCCTAATACATGGTATTATCATGGTTCATGCCCCAGAACATGGTATTGCCATGGTATGTGTCCAAAGAAACATTGTATTGCCATAGTATATGTCCAAAAACATGATATTGTCATGGCACATATCCTTGAAACATGGTATTGTAGTGGCATGTGTCCTAAACATGGTATTGCCATGGTAAATGTTCTAAAAACATGATAATAACATGGTACATGTCAAACATGGTACTGCCATTGTATATGTGGGTCCGTGCCAACTTAACCCAGGCTAAAAAAAAATTGGATTTTGATTACTTTTTTTTTTTCTAAAACTTTTTTTCTTTTAAAGAATGTGTGAAAAATAAATAATGTTAAAACCAGAAATATATCTTAAACTAAAAAAAATATTAACAAAATCAAAAGTTTTAGCTAGGGAAGTTTCTAAAATTTGGTTGATTTGACATCATGTCCAAAATTATTGGTATGGTCTAGAAAACTGTTATTGTGCAGAATGAGAAAGACAGTATGTGCTCCTCAACTTCACGTTTACCCAATGAAGGTTGGATGTTTCGTGGAAACTGGTGGTAGATGTGAACACTGGCCAGAGTGATTGATTAATCCAACATGTTTTCCAGAAGTGATGCTGCGTGTGTTCCTGCCCCCCATCTGAGAGACAGAGACATCTCTAGGCCTGCCTGTTTATCTGACTGGTCTATTAAGCCCTCTGAAGAAATCAAATCCCTTCTGTCAGTCTGTTTTTGTCTCGGTTCCTTTCATCAGCATTACTGTGTAGGTTTAAGAAACCATGTCTATCAAAAATGTTCATTTGTTTCACATCAATTGGGCTTTTGTTTTGTAGAGCTTTTGATCGACAAGAAATGCGAATGCTTTAGCTGAAAATACACCTTACATGGCTGTTGCTTGTGTCCCACTGGCTTTATTTAATCCACATATCCAGCAGTTCATGCTTTAATGTCAACACATACAGTGTGGAATAAAACCACTTGTACTATTTCCTATGACGAGAGGTACCAGGTATGTCCTTTTTGGTCATGTTTTCGGTTTGTGTAGATGTCTTTGGTGCGTTTGACTGAAATATGAATGCAACATGGAGTTGGAGTTGCAACATGGAAGAAAAAAGTTGGGTCTCAGTCCACTTGTTTGATGCGCACCACGGTTCCAATAGCAGCGTTCACACTTATTCAAATGAACCGCACTAACAGAGCAATCGCACCAGCATTTGTTTTAATCTAACCAAACCTGCCAAGTGTGAACACATCCTATTCATCTTTAGTATGCATTGCGGGGTGATGCTCAGCTGCCAGTGGAAAATAAATAAAGGGTATTTTGTGCTCTTGTGTACCAAAGTTGCCTCAACTCATTAAATCTAGCTTCTGTTTTTCTCAATTTATGTTTACAGTAAATCATATAACCGCAACGGATTAAAAATTAAACTCTGTTTCAAACAAGAGTGCAGCTATTCTGTCCATTTAAACGACAGCTGAGAACTTTACATAAAACCTGGTACTGAGATTTATTGACTTCTGTCAGCTGAAATCCATGCCATCTGTAATGGGCAAACTTCTTACAAGGAATGAAACATTTCCAAGAGAACCACCCTGGAAAGATGCAACTTCTGATGGAACAGCTGCCATAGCAACAGAGCCTGGGTAGTGTCTGTGGAGATTATTATGGGATGAGTCATGGCAGAGTGACATGGCAGCTTGTTTGAATGGGTTGAATGAATGCTTGTTTCACAGGCTGCGTGTGTTCTTGTTTTCTCTCCAAGAATCATCCCCATGCATCATGGAATGGGGGATTAAAAATGTAACCTGGTTTATCCACAAGGACTAAAGATCCGAACTGTCCCGAGTGTCAGGAGTACTAAATAATTTACATATTGCTTTAGCGGATGTCAATTTCTCTTTATCGGCTCACCTAACCTTTTCTTGGAGAGGGTTTACTGTTTTATTGTACTTCTATTGTTCCTTTTATGAGACCTCAGACAATTACTTATCTTTAAATGCTTATGTTATTTAGTAAATTTTGCAGGCCAGATGCTTAGGGAAAATTGAGCTAGAATGAACTTATGTTTGACTATAACACTTATAAAGGAAAAGCCTATCTTTAAAGTGCAAATGACTATATTTGTTAATGTGCTTTAGAGAGAAATATTTGCTTTTCACTGCCGCACTGGTACTCTGTATTGCTGTCTGAAATGGGCTGAAAGAAAAAGTCCAAAGTGACTTTCGGCTAATATTCCAAATCATGGAAAACAACATTTCCCTTGCTATTTTGAAATAAAGAGTTCAGTATACTGTGTAGACATACTCTAATCACAATACAAAGCTCCCTTAGCAATCCACCAAGACCATTTGTAGTAACTAAACTGCCAAAATGAGCCATTTGTCAACATGTCAAATTGTCATCATTATGATGTTACAACCATGAGCACATTAATATATGACAGTCTTTGTTTACATCAACGATTCAGCAACTTGGCTCACTGAAAAACATTGAGGCAAGCCAACCATAACAGAAGTCATTTATGTATAGAAGTCTTAAAGGTACAGTTGCAAAATTCTAAGAGTCAGAGATATTGTGTAAAGGTCCTGTATCAAAATATTTTTTGTAATTTTACTTATGAAGCAACTTAGGTTGTTGTTTGTTGTTGTTGTTGTGGGTTTGGATTGAATAGCACATCATGACCAATATATACTAATTAATGAGAAATACTAGTTAATTACTAGTTAATTAATTACTAGTTAATACTTTACTACAGGCCAAAGCAAACTGGAGTAGTGTATAAATGTAGCTTGTAGATTTCATAATTTGTTTTTTGAAGTGTCAGGTTTATTTATTTATTTTTTTTATCCTTATTGCTGTAGATTCACTTCATTTTATAGCATTAATTCAAAATTGTTCACCACCAGGTTTTATTGAATTGAATAGGTGATGTATATATTGTCTGATGTCAGTTGATCTCCATAGTTTTAGTTTAAAATGGTTAAGTTCAGACATAATATAATAAAAGGGTTTAAGTATGTAGATCTTACTGCAGCAATTAAAATGTCAAGTATCAGATATCACAAAAGAAGAATGTTTTTGTTGTTCAGAGTGGATCTCTCACACTGCAGTCTAAGCTTTGCATTCCTGAAATACATTTTCACGTTTTTCCAGAAGAATTCCTCAGTGTCAGCTTTTGCACATTAGCAGCAAATGATCTAGGGACAAAAGGAACTCTCTGTTCTGACCCCAAGGTCAAACATGCTTTTTAACTAAATATATGGAAGTCTGTTGAGTTGCTGTAACAGATAAGAAGGAGATGGATGTTAAAAGCTCATATAGATAACAGTCATGGCCTAATGGTTAGAGTCAGACTGGTAACCCAAAGGTTGCGGGTTCGATTCTCAGTACCAGCAGAAAATGTCTGATGTGCTCTTGAGCAAGGCTGTGGCGCAGATGACAAATTCTGAATATGGGTTATTATATTTGGCCTTCACATGTCACTTTTCACTTTCATTTATGACAATAAATTTTCATAAATTAATGGCACAGCAGAAATGTACTTAACTGTTGATAATTACACTTCCACACTATAATTTAAAATAATGTAGTTTTAAAAAAATAGAACCAATGTATTTCCATATTTGTGAGTGAGTGTAATCAGGAGAATGTTCTATAAAATTGTTGTGCAATAAATCTATAGTGAACGATCTTATTCTTAAGCGATCTTGAATGTTGTATAGAATAAAATTTACTTATTGGTACTTTTGACATCGTTGTACTAATCAGTTTTCTGGAAAAGAGACGTGTTTGATAAATTAGTATGCGTAGTGTGACCCTCGCTCTCTCCCTATGTCTCCCTCTACAGGCTTGGATGACAGCCAGGCAGCAGTGAGTGGCCACATCCTCCATCAGCGCAGCCATGCCGCCCCCAGCAGACATTGTGAAGGTGGCCATTGAGTGGCCGGGGGCCTTTCCCAAACTTATGGAGATTGACCAGGTCAGTTCTTATAGCTGCCTATATCTCCATATATGCTTGTATATGCATGCATATATATCTTACAGAAGTGTGTGGTTGCTTTTTTTGCCCATGTAAAAATGTAAATTGTCAATATTTACTCCGCTTCAAATCGTTGTAAACCTGTTTCTTTCCATACAATGACATTTCATGCCCACAGCTGTTGATATCAGAAAACACAACACCAATAAGGGACCCCTAGTGCCCAGTAATTGTTTGCTCCACAGAAGAATGTCTTCTGAATATGAGTTTGGAACAACATTGTGAATAAATAATACGATTTTCACTGAACTATTCCTTTACCATGTGAGAGAAAAGGCCCTGCAGTGCTGTGATAGAAAAACTATTGAGACTTACCTTTGATAAATCTCCCTAAAGTTTCTTGATCATCATTCATCTTTATTCTGAAATTCTTTATTCATTCTTCGTTGCTCTTTTCGGTTTTCCTGACTTGACTCAACCAAATATTTGCTCGAAAGTTATAGAAACTGATGTAAATGCAGCAGTTTTATTGGATATGAAGAATGTTTATTATCTGTAAAGAAATAAGGTAGAATATCAGTTCTAAGACTAGAGGTAAAAAAACCTTTTTCTTGTTGTTTTGTTTTGTTTGCTGCAGAAAAAGCCCCTCTCAGCCATCATTAAAGAAGTGTGTGATGGGTAAGTAACAAACAAGTTTTTTTTTTTTTTTAAGGTTTATGCATGCATACCTTCAAACTTGTTGTCTTTTGGCAAAATTCGCCATTCTGACATTGAAATAGGCCATTCACGTGATCCGTGCAAATCTGAGGAGTTTTTATTTGGGAATGTATATCTGAAGGGAACTGTTTCAGTGGCATAAATGCAGTGCTGCTTTGTGTACAGGGGTAACCACAGTAACCGTTGTATTTCTACTTTTCCGTATACGCCACCTACTGTCAGAGAGTGAATTTGCAATGCATTCAGCTCGTCTGCCATTTAGGTTCATACTAATTATATATAACATACATAATTATGCTAAAATGTGAGATTTATCATTTTATAGAGCATTTTTTGTCAAAACTTGCATTATTTGAACTGTAAAGTTGTTTATATTTTAGTTTATATAACTTTACATTGTATAAACTACAATATAAACAATATATATACACATATAGTTCTGATATTATAATAGAACTGTACAGCATATGATTCCATTATAATATCAGAATTTTCTGAAACTGATTTGAACTGTTAATTCCAAGAAATTTTGAGAAGAAAAACACCCCAACTCCCATCACCTTTTTTTGCCTGTCAGAGTTTGCAAGTATGCACATTTTCTTGATATTTTTTTTGTTACACAGCAACAAACATCACTGTATAGCAATCTCGGATGTTTGTCTAAATTTTCTCTGACTAGGTGGAACTTGCCAAACCCTGAAACCTATGCCCTGCAGAATGCTGACTCGACCAACTTCTACATCACCGAAAAGGTTCAATGCAAAATCTCAAAAAGAAGCTGTATTGCTAAGTTCATTAGTTTAAAATATTATATATATTCCTTATAACTATACCTCTTCTCCTCTTTTTTTCTTTTCTTTTTAAACACAGAATCGCAACAACATCAAAAATGGCTCCATTCTGCGGCTTACTACATCTGCTGTGAGTAGCACATTTGAGTTTACAGATGCCAGAAATACATACTGTATATAAAGACTACATCAGCAGGAGGAACCTGCCTTTATCCTCTGAAGCCCTGCCCCCTCCAGCTGGGGCCTGTAATCCTTCAGATGTGAGGGGTGAAAGGTTATATTACCAAAGCTTCCTAAAGTGTCAGGCAGCAGCTGAGAAACATTCTTGCGTGACCTGTCAATATGTAAAATGCACCCAGCTGTCATTATTTTCTTTTCTTTTCTCTCTGCCAGTTACAGAAAATGTCGGGATCGGCACTTTGTTATAAAAATGTATTGTCGTTTTGGAAGCACATTACATTAGAATAGATATTTAATTCAGAAGCTGTTTTTCTTATGACCCATCTGAATTTGCAGCTTGGGGATGATGATATTTAAAGCTGATGTCTGTGACATTTGAAACCGTCCCCTCCAGCATAATGACAACAATGGCTGTTTCTCTTCCTGTGATGTTCTGCACCAGCCACCACTGATATTTAACAGTCATCAGTGCTCTGTATGGTTTCGTTAGGTTTCACAGAAGAAAGCAATAGTGTTCATGATGAAGCATATTTTGATGCTTCATCATGAACATTTGGTGCAATCAAAGTGTGTGGTTTTTTTTTTTTTTTTTAGAAGATCAAGGCATGCAAGTTTAGTTTGAAGGGAAGAAAGATAGAAATGGTCTTTTAGCAGTTGACCTAAAAGCCATCTCATTCATAGATGGAAAAGACCATTTACAGCCAATACAGGCAGTTTACCATAGGAAATATGTTTTTTAAGCTTTTAACAGTTATAGCGCCACCTATGGTCCAATCTCCATTAAAGTTGGCATGTTTCTTTAGAATCATATACTTAAAAGTGCTCCCCTATTTTCATGAAGTTTTGAGTTTTCATTTAGGATTTATAGGCTTTTGAGTGTATTTTGCCACGCCCATTTTCTAAATGACCCTGTTATAGCTACACAAAGGGTAAAGTTCAATTTTTTTCATAATAATTGATCTAGAGAGTCCAGAGAATTGTACTACACTGATTTGGTTCCGATCAGGCAAAAAACTTAGGACTAGTTCACAAAAGTATTTTTTTTTTATTTAATACCGAATATTTAATGAACAATTTGATTGAAAGCAGTGATTCTTGAGGCAAAGTTGTTTAGCATGATGAGATCTATCAAATGATATGAATATTGTGTATGTGTGAAAAACCACATGATTACAGAGGCGTAAAACTTGTTAGAGCCACCTAGTGGCCGATTTCTTTCAAAAACCTTACTGACCTCTAAGACCATGAGTTGAACATGCCCACTGAGTTTCGTTCCGATCGGCCTCCATTAACCTTGTCTTAAAGGTGCTCAAAATTCATTGGCTGATGGTGGCCATGTTTTTCAAATATGCCAAGATATACTTTTTTTTGTCTTCATAGACAATTATGGCTCCTTGGATCAAGACACTGACACTGCATGCCAATTTTCAAGTCGATCAGATTTACAGTTGAGAAGTCGTTTTTAGCTGTTTTCATGTTGTTGTTTTTTTATTGTTATAGCGCCACCAAGTTTCAAATTGTCGAATTATTATTATTATTATTTTTTTTTTTTTTTTTTTTTAACTGTGACCAAAGACTGAGCTCATACATATGTGTACCAAGTTTAGTGAAAAGATCTAATTTCATTCAAGAGTTATAGCCATTTTAGTAAAAGTGGCTCCGCCCACAATGTTTTGGCACCCTTTAGCAACTGTGAATCAAAATTTAAACTTTTTTTGATAACTTTTGACAGTCTCCAGAGAACATTTCTGCAATGGTTTGGTTCCCATTGGTCGAAAAACCTAGAACTAGTTAGCAAAAGTAGGTTTTGGAAAAATTCAAAATGGCGGAATTTGTCCAGGCAGAAATAAAATCGGAGATGATTTTGAGCCAAGGATTCCAATGATATAAGACACTTGAGTCTACGACAAATGGTCTAGGAGCAGTTTGGCGTTTTTGATTGCTGAAGTTTCAAGTTTCTAAGCCTTACAGTTTGGTCTGCAGGATCAGTTTTATGGCAGAAGAAAAATAATAAAAATCCTTACAATTACAATTGGGTTTCAGCACTGCATGCTTGAACCCCTAAAAATAACACTGGTTCTCAGATGCAATTATTTTTTTTTTAAGTGTATCTTTAGTGTCCAAATACTTTTTAGGGCCACTGCCAATGCAGAAATTGATACTGAATAAACTAGCTTTTAATTTATTTGAATATAACTTGTGGAATCTTTAGGATAAATGGAGTATGTAAAACCATTCGCTGACACACTGACATGCTAAATTCTTTTGAATGAGGGAATCATTGTGAATTCAGCGAGGCAGTGATTTAGAGAAGTGTAGTCTAGCCTTCTTCCTTGAGTTGTGTGATTAAAAGGCCTGACCTCCTACATGATGATCTGTCACCCTTTCATTAACACGCCTCTTTTGTGTCCATGGTAACAGGCCCAGATGGCCCAGCAGCTGCACGAGCGCATCCAGTCATCCAGCATGGACATGAAGCTGGACGCTCTGAAGGATCTGGCCAACTCTTCACGAGACATCACCTTTGCTCAGGAGTTCATCAACCTTGACGGCATCTCGCTGCTTACACAGATGGTCGAGAGCGGCACAGAGTAAGTAACTGTTTTTGTTCCTCTGGCTGCCTTTCCTCCTGTCTCTGTTTTCATTACAGTGATCTTGATATTCACTCATTGGTTTGTTGCCTTAGCAGGGCTTAAGCAAATTAAAACCTGAATTAAAAATTAAAACCAGAAAGACACGGCCAGTGACTTGCATTTTACACTGTGAATGAAGCCCATTCAAATGTCTCAGTGAGATTCTGAGGTGCTGTTCAATAGGAGGTTTCAAATCCCAATAAACTAAACTTGTAGTTAGACATAATCTACCATTCAAAAGTTTGGGGTCAGTAAGATGTTTTTGTTAAAGTCACCCTGTGGAGAAAATCAAGTTTTTAATGTTGTTTATATGTCTGTGTGGTGTTTTTAATGTGCTAAAATCAAATTAAATTTCAATCAAATTGTGATCGTCAACGAGTGGATCTTTTGGCCTGTTTCCACCTGGTATTAAGATGCATTTTGGTCGATTGGATCACAAGTGGACGAAGCTAAATACAGGTGTAAATGGGTTTTAAAAACGTTTTGAGCTTGTCCACTTTCGACCACTTTTAGAGGTAGTCGAAAACGCATTCGACCGGATTGCATTTGTGGTGTAGATGCCCACGTGGTCGAAAGTGTTCAAACAGCCGCAAAAGACCACCTACTCTCCAACTACTGACTTAATGCATAAACATTATGGGAAGCGTGTGCAAGTGGAGGCAGGGCTAATTTGCATATTCATAGAACTGTGAATACTAAATGAGGCAAGGATGTAGAATTACATTCAAGCTATTTTAAGGCATCAAAAAAATAAGTCATTTTGGTGATCAAAGATGAGTTTTAAGGGAAGCAATTATTGACTACTGGGGGACTTTAAAGAAATCAATACTTTAATTCTGCAGGGATACATTAAATCTTTTGTAACATTATAAATGTCTTTACTAATTCAAACAATTCAATAAAATTTATCCTCATCCACAAAAATATTAAGCAGCACAACTGTTTTTAACATAGTTAATAATAAGAAATTAGCAAATTAAATAGAAAATAGAAAACAGTCATTTTAAATTGTAATAATATTTCACAATATTACTGTTTTAGTATTTTTTTTTTTTATTTTTTTTTTTATATATAAATAAATGTAGCCTTGGTGGGAAACTTAACATAAGAAACTTTGCCGGCTCTAAACTTCTGAACGCTAGTGCATTATTCTCAAAGAGAGCATCAATAATACACAGTGCCCACAGTGCAAACGCAACAAAGCGACCTTTAAACATAACACACTCTAAAAAAAATGGTTCTATATAGTACTAAAAGTGGTTCTTTGGCTCATAATCATAGGGGAACCACTTTAAGTGCTGTATAGCATCAAATCTTGGTCCTTCAGTGGTTCTTCAGCAGTTCTTCACTGGTTCTTTGGGATGACTGAGGTGCTATATAGCACCGCTACCATATACAGAACCTGTTAAGCCCCTTCAAAGGTTCTTTATGAACCAAAGAACCACTGTTGGTGCTGTTTAGCACCATTTTGTTGAAGAAATAAAATGTGATATGGGTTCTATAGCACCATTTGACCATTAAAGGTGCTGTAGAGGACCTTTAAAGATATGGTGCTACATGGCACCAAAAAAGGTTCCCCTATGATTACAAGCCAAGAACCACTTTTAGTGCTATATAGCACTTTTTTTTAAGAGTATAAAACACAAAACAACACAGAAATGTGCACTGTAACCCAACACAACAAAGTGTCCTCAATCACAACACAAATAACAATGTTCCCTCAAATACAAAATGTGCCTTCAAACACAACAAAAGGTCCTTAAACACAAAACAACATGCTCTCAGACACAATACAATACTGAGGCCACAATGTTGTGTCTAAGAGTGTGTTTTGTTGTGTTTGATCACACTTTGTTGAGAGCACATGTTGTGATTTGAGGACATTTTGTAGTGCTTTGTTTGAAGCTGAACACAAACAATGTGCCTTTCAATATAACACAACTCAGTCACATCAGAGATGCATCATCCAAATAAACTGCAGATATTTTATATCAGACACTGGTCTATTAATAATAAATGAAGTGTATACATTTCACTCACTCCTCCAGTCTCCTCTGTGAAATAAAGCAGTCGTGTGGCCTGACCATCTCAGTTGAAGGTTAAAGCGGAGATAGACTATCTGCTGAGCTGGCATTTTTTCAACTCCTATACAGGCGGTCCCATGAGGAGGCCGAGTTCTGCCAGCAGACACAAACTGCCTTAGGAGAGAGACAGAGCACAGAAAAATGGAGGGAGAAAACTGGGACTAGAGAAACACACTTGGAGGCAGAGTCAAGGAATATTAATGCACTAAAGAAACAAAGGCGGCTAGGAAGATATATACACTTTCAAAACAGCTAGAGGAAAGAAATTGTTTGAAAAAAAGACATGGTTGTCTGTCAAACTGGATGTCTCCTCTATGGCTGGTCAACTTCACAGGCTTGTGCTTTTGTTTTCCGTTACATGCTAACTTAATTATGCCTGTCCTTGCTCCATTTGTCAAGGTCATACTATTCCGATGACTCTTTTCACATTTCATGTAGTTGTGGAAGAAGATTTATCTGAATTGCCTGATACATTAATTTTCTTGCATGAGCAGCAGTGATCTCCCTCTGGTGCTCTGCCGGTTGAGTGAAATGAGGCTGCCGTTGGGATGTTAGTTTTATTTCACTAAATCAATAGCTGCGTTTTTACTTATCGGAGCTCTGCGCCGCCAGCTGAGGTGTTTCAGCATTTCGGTACACTGAAGAGCTGACCATGGAAATCATTTCCATGGGTATGTTTTATATAAAGCAGCTCTGTGTCAACAGCTCCTGACCTCAAAGAGCCTATGTGTGGGTTTCTATGCAGTCCTTTCATACCATTAAGAATCCAAGTGGACACGCACATGCACACAAGTACACACTGTTTCACATTCTTGCCGTGGATTCCTGTTAGCCGCTGACCAGGCAATGATTATTCAAAAGACTTAAGCATGACGGCACTCTTGAGGGTATGGAGCGAGTACTCTGACATCATGGCTGATGAATGTAGCCAGTCGGAGGGTTGAGGGGTTAGTAGTGTAGTGGCTCCCTCTACTGGTCATGTGCCACAGTAGCACTCTGATTAGTACCACTATTTTGATTGCCAGAGAAATATAAATCAGAAATTATCAGAAATATTATTAAGCATGTGCTATTAGTAAAGGTTAATGATATCAAATTATTATATTTGTCAGATACACAGCAATTGATTTTTGTTATACCAGTTGATTATTAATCCATTTAATCCAAAATTATGCCCACCTTAAGTGTACATATGTATTTTAGTTTTTGGATGATACAAACTGCATTAAAGGTTTTAAAAGTCAAAAGTATTAATTTATTCGTGGTCACAATTGTAACTGTAATTGTGTATATATGTGTGTGTGTGTATGTATATGTGTGTATGTAAGTGTGTGTGTATATATATATATATATATATATATATATATATATATATATATATATATATATATATATATATATATATTGTGTGTGTGTATATGATAAATCATGAATAAATGCAAAATAAAACAATACATTTACTTTTAATTTTAGTATTTTGACCAGTTTTACTTGTTTTGTGTTTTGGAGCTTTGACCCAGACATCATCTTCCATCTTCTATTTACACTAGCTCTGCCCACCAATGTCTGGTTGGGCCACTTAAGTTTTAAAAAAGACACACAGATTTTAATGTCTTCAGTGGCGCAGTAGTAGAGTTTCACTGTGTACATAGCATCTATTGCTATTTGCGCTTAGTGTAAATGGCATCTATTGCATCAGTTGTTTATAGCTGACTACTCTGCCAACTCTGCATAATATTAATCAACAACCCTTTTTTCAGACCCAAATTTAACTGGTGAGATTAAATGGGTTTTAAAAGTACAGTGCAAGTCATTAGGTCAGAAATTACATGGCAAACAGGCAGTGTGCCTCATCTTTAATGATCAAACATGATGAGTAATATCTGGATTATAGCCCTGCTGACAAGACCATGAGAGGAAACAAGAGCCATGTTTGAGTCATAAATGAATGCAATACACTGCATGATGATTTGTAATGGATACTTTTGGTAATCCTTCACACTTGCTCATAACCACCTCAGGGAGTTAAGCACATGTTGTGCATTAAATGCGTGTGAAGGCAGTGTGTTTATTTGCAGTGTGCTTCTCCCACAATTCTGCTTTGCATGCTTTGTGTCTCTCAGAAAAGTTTTTATGTTCAGCTATGTTTTTCTCTCAGCTCGTGCCTCACTGGATGCTTAAGATATACTGTACGTTGTTTTAAACATTGTGTAACCATAACAATAGGTTTTCCACAGAGTTTCCTAATGTAAATGTCATAATGGGTTCATAAAGGAATATTTGGACCCTATGTAAGTGTTTCTGTCTCCCTAAATTTTTTCAGGCGATACCAGAAACTCCAAAAGATTATGAAACCCTGGTAAGCCACTCGAGCCGGATAACCCCCTGTCACTTACCCTCTAATCTCCGGGCTGAGTTTCTGCATGATCGGGCTCTGGCCTCAGTGCTCAAAACCAATCAAAGCGATGGGAACACTTGCCAACTGCTGCAGTCACTACCATTTTTCTGATGATTTTATGGTTTTGTTTGGATGATTGTTTCCATGTAACCAAATCAGCTGTCTTTCTTTCTTTTGCATGTGGTATTGGGCAACATTGGTGCTTTAGGGGAAGCTTTACACTAATCACTTTTGGGAGACCTTTTTGTTTTTTCTTCCCACTCATTGACAAAAATCTGTGCTCACATATCCATATAATTGTAACATCAACTATTCCTTTTAAACTTGATCAAAACACTGCTTTGCCCCCCCCCCCCCCTTAAAATCCTGTTGCCAGGATCCTTCTAAAATGATTGATTGTCATAAACAGCCAGAAACTGCTTTACTGAACACTAAATATCCCTTTGTAATATTTTGTCATCTCTCAGTGCCACCGTGAACATTTTTTGTAGCGTTTTGCCCAATTCCAGCTGCAAATACTTCCTGCTCCAAGTGGTATATTTATGAATTGCTGTTCAAACTAATGTCTTTTTATTATGAGGTCTAACTTACGCTGTATTAACTCACTGCTATATAAATACTCAACACCAAGCTCAGTGCAGGCAACTTAAAGGGATAGTTCAGCCAAAAATTAAAAATTTACAAAAATACAAAAATTCTGTCATCATTTACTCACCCTCAAGTTGTTCCAAACCTGTATAGTTTCTTTCTTCTGCTGAACACAAAAGATGATATTTTGAAGAATGTCGGTAACTGAACAGTTGATGGGCCCCATTGACTTCCATTGTATTTTTGTATTTTTTTCCCCATACTATGGAAGTCAATGGGGCACATCAACTGTTTGTTTACTTACATTCTTCAAAATATCTTCTTTTGTGTTCAGCAGAAGAAAGAAATGTATATAACTTGAGGATGAGTAAATGATGACAGAATTTTAATGTTTTAATGTTTGGGTGAACTATCCCTTTAATTCCGTTTCATGTTCTGTTACTTTAAAGATGTTATTTATGTTTTTGTAACTCCAGATTTCTTGGCCTGATTTATTTATTTATTTATTGTAACTTTTTGTTCCACCTGTATTTTCGTTATGAGAAATAATGAAAAGGCATGAACTGAGGTATATGTGACAATAGGGGGCAGTGTTATTCATTAAAAACACATAGGGTGCTTCTTAAATGGAAAGCTGCATCTTAGTGAGGCTGTGTGCTTCCTAGTCCAGTCCTTTGAAGGTTTGTAGGCTTGAGTCTTCTTCAGCATTAAATGCTAGAATGAGACGCTCTAGTACAGAGTTGTCCAATCTTTCTCCAGGAGGGCTACTGTCCTGCAGAGTTTAGCTCCAATCCCAATTCACCATATGCACAGAACGTTCTTAAGAACTTCGGAAACTTACAAAGTGGCAGCCGAAATAATATGCAGCCTTACCTTCCAATTGAGAAACACCCGTAATGAGGATTCGAATTATATTTTTAGATAAAACTAATTGATTTAAAGTTGATTTTATTTATTTATTTATTTATTTTTTACTCAAAACACTGAATTAAGTCCCTGTCTTATTACTTAAAGGAATATTTGAGGTTTAATACAAATTACGCTATTATCGACAGTATCAGTGACATAATTGTATGACTATGTTTGGCCAGTAAAGGTCCTATTTTTTTTTATTTATTATTAAATACTATAGTAGTAAAAAACAAATAACTCTAAAATAACTCTCGGTTCCACAAAAGTAAGAAAGTCATTCAGGTTTGGAACAAATGACAGAATGATCATTTTTGAATAAAATCTTTTTAGGTTGTATTTAACCTACAATATTCCTTCATATTCTATTGTGTGTCCAGTCATCATAACTATAATATCCCAAACAAACTGCTGCATGATACCACTGAACATTTCTGCCAGTGTAATTCCACTGCTGCTGCTCCTGCTGCCAAGCTCTCTGGCATTGACTGCTCTTTTGAAGGACAGGGACATCAGCTGGGCTGACTCCATGTCCTCCTGTTCTCCAGCTTCACTACTTGATTCTTCTCACTCACTATCGCTCTAAAGCTGAGGCTTAGCTGTTCTTTCAGTGCAGGTGAGCGGTAGAGACGTGGCTAGTGGCTGTTGTCTTGTCTTTTATAGCTTTGGTGACCTGCTCTCCTTCACACTGACGGCCTTCGTGGAGCTCATGGACCATGGCATTGTGTCCTGGGACACCTTCTCTGTGGCCTTCATCAAGAAGGTGCGTCCACATGGGTATCAATGGGTGTTTTTTCAGAAATGAAGATGTATTTTGTTCCCTCGACCAAAAAAAAACAAAACAAAAAAAAACAGTAGGATATTTCCATTGGCTTTTGGATTATTGCAGAAAATAAGCTCTGTGACCAAGATAATTTTATGATTCTTACATATATTTTGTTTATCATGATAATCTTCAGAAATAAACACAACTTTTATGAACACAAAAGGCCTATTTCTCTATTGTTCACAAATCTGGTCCGAAAACCAGTCAATATCTGGTGTGACCACCATTTGCCTCACGCAGTGCAACACATCTCCTTTGCATAGAGTTGATCAGGTTGTTGATTGTGGCCTGTGGAATGTTGGACCAATCCTCTTCAATGGCTGTGCGAAGTTGCTGGATATTGGCAGGAACTGGAACACGCTGTCGTATACGCTGATCCAGAGCATCCCAAACATGCTCAATGGGTGACATGTCCGGTGAGTATGCTGGCCATGCAAGAACTGGGATGTTTTCAGCTTCCAGGAATTGTGTACAGATCCTTGCAACATGGGGCAGTGCATTATCATGCTGCAGCATGAGGTGATGGTCGTGGATGAATGGCACAACATGGGCCTCAGGATCTCGTCACGGTATCTCTGTGCATTCAAAATGCCATCAATAAAATGCACCTGTGTTCGTTGTCCATAACATACGCCTACCCATACCATAACCCCACCACCACCATGGGCCACTCAATCCACAACGTTGACATCAGCAAAACGCTCACCCACACAATGCCATACACGCTGTCTGCCATCTGTCCTGTACAGTGAAAACCGGGATTCATCCGTGAAGAGAACACCTCTCCAAAGTGCCAGACGCCATCGAATGTGAGCATTTGCCCACTCAAGTCGGTTACGACGACGAACTGCAGTCAGGTCGAGACCTCGATGAGGACGATGAGCATGCAGATGAGCTTCCCTGAGACGGTTTCTGACAGTTTGTGCAGAAATTCTTTGGTTTTGCAAACCGATTGTTGCAGCAGCTGTCCGGATGGCTGGTCTCAGACGATCTTGGAGGTGAAGATGCTGGATGTGGAGGTCCTGGGCTGTTGTGGTTACACGTGGTCTGCGGTTGTGAGGCCGGTTAGATGTACTGCCAAATTCTCTGAAACGCCTTTGGAGACGGCTTATGGTAGAGAAATGAACATTCAATTGAGGGGCTCTGGTGAACATTCCTGCAGTCAGCATGCCAATTGCATGCTCCCTCAAAACTTGCGACATCTGTGGCATTGTGCTGTGATTTAAAACTGCACATTTTAGAGTGGCCTTTTATTGTTGATAAGTTTACATGATTGACATGATGACGTTTAATGTCCCAGGAAAACTTCTGTAGTCCCATTTAGATACTTTTTAGCAACGTCCTTTTACAAGACAAGTAAAAGCTTTGGAAAAAAGAGGGTGTATGGACCCAATGAAATGCGAAAATATCTTGAGCTTGTGATCTTGTTTCAGGCATTTAACCAAAAACCGAATAAAAAAACCCATTGACTTTGGGACGATGAAACCGGAAGTGCAATTAACTGATACATAAATATAAATTTACATTATAAAATAAAAATAATTCACTAAGTTGTCACTGAGTTGGGGCTTCAATGTCTTAAGACACTAAACCATACTGTGTTCATGCTCTATTTTGATGAAACTCTAGCTTTTAAATATTTTAAATCCACATTTCTATATATTCTATCCTTTTTAACTTGTCACTTCATCCTCAGATTGCCAGTTATGTGTGTAAATCTGCCATGGACACTGCTGTACTCCAGAGATCTCTAGCCATCCTGGAATCAATGGTGCTCAACAGTCAAGACCTCTACCAGAAGGTGGCTCAAGAAATCACCATTGGCCAGCTCATCCCTCATCTGCAAGGGTATGGAGCAGGGATAATTGATATCTCTTTGGCATTGTACTCAGTTTATTTAAAGGAAAAGTTTATCCGTTTATGCATACCCATTTGTCATGCATTCTTCTCTATATAATGAAAGCATCATTATAAAAAAATTACACAAAATTACTCCAAAAATTATACACACGCTCTATTATTAGTGCATCCAGCCAAGTTTGAATATGCATGTCTGGGCACCAAGCATTTGGGGCTTTACAAGCCTTGGTTACTGTATGCTTTTGTTGTAAATGTTGATAATCTTTGGTAAGCTATACCTTTAATAGTTGCTCTCTTAGATTTTTGCTTTTTTCTCTCTCTGGCAACAGGACGGATCAGGACATTCAGACTTACACTATCGCAGTGATTAATGCATTGTTCCTCAAAGCCCCTGAGGAGAAGAGACAGGTACAGCAAACACACAAACCCATTTTTCTGCTTTTTCCATTTGCTTGTTGTCTAGACTAAATAATGACACTGTGTCTTCATCAGGCAAGACGTGAGAAAATGTCACCCGAACGTCTTCCGTGTTTGTCTAAATTTTTGTTCCAACAAGCCGCAACTGTCAACAGTGTCACATAACATTATTTCAAGACAACATCATGACAACTCTCGAAATCACATGTTATTGAATATGGCATATGCTAATGTATTTGGTCTTGGCGGACTAGATCTGCTACGCTACTGCTTCTGTTGATGATGATTATTGCTGCTGCAGAGCACATATGGACGTGATACTGCTAATAGATACACAGACACACTGTGAGCATGTAAGATATGCTGCTGCTGCATAAAAAGACATACATAAATACTGTAGCAGATCTAGGCAGGTGGAGCTGGGGGAGGTGAAGGGTTTCAATGTTAACCTACAGCAAACATTGAACTAGACTATTTAAATGTTGAGCAAGCAATCTCATTGGCTGCAAGATCAGCGGAGGCCAGCCAGCTTGGGCCATGTGGTAATTATGTGATTGCTTGTAGACTGCAAGTAAAAGATCTATCAACCTGTGCCCTCTAGAGTTTCATGACTGAAATAGATATATTTTTGTCATTCCTTCAGTTTTATCTTGGGTAGCCCCGCACATGGTGAAATCTCATTGGTCCAAATTCTTACTCCACATCACTGCATGTTAAACAAATATGTTGTTATTGGCAAAGATTTTGGTATTTCATGTAGCATTTTGGTTTCAGTTTGAACATAAAAATTGCTTGACATTGGAAACTTGGTTAGGATACAGTGTAAGAAGTGCTGTTTGTGAAAAGTCATGCAAGTAACTTAATTTGTCATATTGTCATTTTTTTTTTTTTTTTTACCTGTATGTGTTTGAGTGTCTGTTTGTGTGTTTGTAAGTGTGCAATGTGTTAGTTTTTCACCTCAGAACCTTTCCCTTCTTCCTCCATGCATATTAAATGTTATTCTTAATAGCCGAATGAGTGGAGTGAGTGAGACAACAATCCTTTAAGGTGCAGTCACATTTACCATTGTTCTGCAAAAGAAATCCAGTCATTTAATAGGAATCCACATAATTATGAATTTTGTGTGAGAGTAAAATATTTCGTCACACTGATTTTGTCACTCGAATTTGCCGCATTAACCGCCAGGAAACTGCTTAGTTTGAAAGTGACTTCTGTGTGATCTGTGGTTCATACATTGCTACACTAATGACAATAGACTATGGACCTTTTTTAACCGTGAAATTTCACTAATGTGATGGCACCTTAATAATCCATTTTTCTTTTTTGTTATCAGTACTTACAGTGATGTAGTTTTTAATTTGATAAACAGAAGTGAAGGAAGAATACTTTGTAAAAGCTTTTTAGTTAAAGCAATGTTAACCACCTTGCTAACTTCCCTTAGACCTAGCCAAATAATTAGATCGCCCCTCATTCATAAGACCATACACCTGCTCTCCATAGATATGTCAGAAAACCTGACATCAGTAGAACCTGAACATGTAAAATGATTGACAGACAGAGTCAGACAGAGACTCCAAGTGTTCTGATTGGCTAACACATGCTATCTGGTTACAGAGCCCAGGGCTGTGTGGTTTCTCAAGACACCTATTTTTGTGATATTTGTCAGGCAGTTGGACATTTTATGTGAAGTATTAAAAAAATTGCTTGCAGCAGCTTTAAGTAAGAGAGTGACTTAAGAGTCACAGCGGGCTCATGTAACTGCCTCATATCCTAAATGTCAATTTACAGTTTCTCCAGGTCTGTTTTGCTGACCTCTCATTTCTGTGCTACTAACAAAATGCCTTTGCTTTCTCTCTCGCTTCTTTTCTCTTCTCTTTTTCTCTCATTCTCTCATTATTTCTTCCCCTTGCTGTGCTCGTAATGGTAGTTTGATGAGGACAATGTGAACATCCTTGATTGTCCTCTTACAGTAAGTGCTCTCTAGTTAAGATGAACCCTCTGTAGGTGATTTAACTGATATTTGACTGAACTGTTTCGTATGTTTTTCCGAGCTATACCTTTTAAAGAGGTTATTAAAGATGTGTATGTGCGAATAAGTATGAGTGTGTGAGATTTAAGCTGACTTGATGTGTTTTTTCTTTTTTTTTTTAATTGTAGGAGATGGCTCACATTCTAGCACAGAAGCAGCTGCGCTCAATCATCCTCAGTGTAAGTGCACAGTATACATACTACAAAAATAGTACGAGTCCTACGGCAGTATGCCAATCTGAACATAAACCTCTCTCTTTGGTTCTGTTTTCCTGTAATGCATGCAAAAAACATATTGACTGGAAAAGTCATGATACCATCGCCACAGCAGTCAAACGTTTTCCATCTTTCTAACATTCTCTTTCTCTCTCTTCCTCATTTGTCAGAATGTGATCAGGAGTAACAAACCCATAAATGATGAGATGGCACACCAGCTCTATGTGCTACAAGTCTTGACCTTTAACCTTTTGGAGGACCGCATGATGACCAAGATGGACCCTCAAGACCAGGTGAATCTCTATCACTGAACAGTTATTACAGTTGTAGACAATGTTCAGTCCTGCTTATTATACAGCTGCTTGCTAAATAGATAAATGGATATTACATAATGATTTGAGTTTCAGTTATTTTACTATGTTGAGAAAGAAAGAGACCAGGATGATATGAGAAACATATAACTATTAATAAAATCAGTTGGCCTATTGTAGCATTTAGTAGTGATTATATAACTATGTTTGACAACAGAATGTTGCAGTTGAACACTCAGAATCAAGTATTGCAGAGATCTGTGCAATAATATGGTTTTATACCTGTGTTTGTGAAGGCTCAGAGGGACATCATCTTCGAGCTGCGCAGGATTGCTTTTGACGTTGAGTGTGAGTCCAACAACAGCGGCAGCATTGAGAAGCGCAAGTCCATGTACACACGAGACTACAAAAAACTGGGCTTCATCGTAAGTTTTCATACATTACATTGTTAAATGCTTTGCTAACTCTAATTTGACGGTACTGGAAAAAAATCTAAATGTTTTTCATAGTACTCTATGCTTATTTAGCAAACTCAGAATCAGTGGTAAAAATACATTTCAGTATGTGGGTACAAGTGAGAGTCTCATTTAGGTCCAAAAATTGAATAAAGCCTCAAGTTCATTTAATGAACTATGACCTAGAATTGTTTTTGACATATTTGTTTATGTAGCTAAAGCTGTTTGTCCCCAAATAATATCACTGTGATTGCATATTTCAAAGCATTGTCTGAATCCATTGAGGCTCGGCTAAACTCAGAACATTCAGAGCTCTTTTATCAAATTTGTTTGACACATTTCACTGTAACACAATATCCAGCGCTCTCTCTTTTGCACATCAAACAGGTCAAATCATCAGACATGCCCAGATGGCAGAGATGCCGCCAGTCAATCTGTCATATTTTGACACTATATTTTTTTCTCATGTGAGATTATTAGCCAGGTTTCATCAATTCATAATTTCACCAGTGACATCAAGGGCTGGGCAATATGAATGAAATATATATTCATTATTATTTTGTTGGCAAATATTCTTCTTCTTCTTCTTCTTCTTCTTCTTCTTATTATTATTATTATTATTATTATTTATTTTTTATTTTTTTTGCTAGTTTTTCATTCAAATTTTAATGCTGATAATATAATTTTTAATAAAAAAATATTAATTTTCAAAAATGAAAAAGAGAAACATTTCCCCCCACTGTGTGTCAAACATAATTTTAAAAAAATACATGTATGTTATTATTATTATTGTTATTTATAAATATATAAATAAATGTGTAGATGAGCCTTCTATACTTCTAACCTGGTATCAACTTGAGAACAAGAAAGCAGCAGGAAAGAGGGAGAAGGAGAGGCTCCTGTGAGCTTCTGAGGTTCACTAAGACCCCTTTCACAGTGTCGTGTGCTGTTTGAAGATAAGACCTTCCCTAAACTCCTCCTGCAGTGTTAACACCTCCTCAGATTACACACTTGTTTTCCCTTGCCACCAATGTCAAATGACAGGTAGCTCTGAGGGTCTAGACACCATTTTCACAGCGTTTTGGGAGAAGCATGGAGTTTTGCTGTTGGGGAGCCGTGCAGAATGTGTTAAGACAACAGTGTTGCTAATGAGGGCTGTGTTCCAATTCTCTCAGGGCATTGTCACGTTGATGGATGGGAAATTGGTCTCCAGTGCCCTCGCCACAGACGTGTTTTTAAGTACTGTGGGCTGCCGGTGGACTTTGTCTCTGGCTGACTGTGTTCAGAATGGAATATTAGTGTTTTGCATACTCCATATTGCAGTATACGCAATAAACTTTTATTCAGCAAGGATGCATTAAATTGGTCAAAAGTAACAGTAAAGACATTTGAAGTCCCCCGTAGTCAATAATTTTATTCCTTAAAACTCATCTTTGATCACCAAAATGACATGTTTTTTCCTTCAAAAAAAATTAATCATGCCTTAATATAGCTCGAATGTAACTCTATACCCTTGCCTCATTTAGCATACATGGTTCTGTGAATATACAAATTAGCCCCACCTCCACTCACTCACACTAGCTCAGAGATCCTCTTGTTGATGATCACACATTGACATGATTGGTTATAAGGTAGTTTGTGACGTCAGAAACACCAGCGATTTCAAACCGAAGACTGGAGTGGAGTAATGATCACAGCCATCACAGGAATAATATATTAAGATGGAACACCGTTTCACAATATTATTGTTTGTACTATATTTTTGATGAAATTAATGCAGTCTTGGTGAGCAGAAGAGACTTTTTTTTAAAAAATCAAACTGACCCCTTACCAAGCTTTTGACATCCCGTTGTCTCTTAATGCTTCCATTGTATGGAAATGAACAGTGTGAACATTGTTCAAAATGTTTCTTTTTGTCTTCCATGGAAAAAAGAAAGTGGAACAACATGACATTAATGGTGGTAAATTATAATTTTGGGATTAGCTATTCTTTTAGCTTCATTAACGTGCTGTTAACTAATGATATAAGAAGAAGGTGCCAAAAATTTAGTTCTGGTTACAAACTCCTTATTTATTCCATACATGCAAAAAAAAAAAAAGGCATTTTTGCACAGTGCACATACTCCAAACTGCAAATGTACTAAGTTAGTACGCCCTTCCAAAAGTACCCTCTGTCTCTGTTTCTCTCTCTTTGTTTCTTTCTCTGTAATCATTCACATTTTTAGTCTGTGGTTCCTCTTTTCAGCGCCTCAGACTCACCAGGGTCCATCCGAAAGCAAGGACTTTCAAACACAGCATAATTGGCAACCCTAAATCCATTTAGGCAGCCACAGAGAGCCCTCATCCTCAAAGCCAACCATCTCACATTTTCTGAAAAGTGCAGATTAGTTTGAAGTAAACTGTCGAGCAGAGGGAGCCGATATCGCAGTCGTAGCATTTGCAGAAAGCTTGCTGGGCCTTTGTCATCCACCGGGGATATACAGGCCTGTTTCTGAATCACAGACTCTTTCAGCATTTCGAGCAGTGGAACCAATTTAATACTCGTCTTATCTCGACTCAACTACTCAAAATGCAATGCGAGACTCTCGGCGTGATTACGATGCGAGTCATGGAGACACGGCTGGAGTGTGTGTTTCCTCTCGATCATGCTTGTTTATGTGTGTTTGTGTAGAATCATGTGAATCCTGCGGTGGACTTCACTCAGATTCCTCCTGGGATGCTGGCTCTGGATAACATGCTCTATTTCGCCAGGCACCATCAGGATGCTTATATCAGGGTAAGACACTCTCACTTTCCATAGGTCTTGAAATGAGAAAACACTTGTATTTATTTAGTGCTCAGTTATCATCTCTAAAGCTAAGTGTTACCTCACCACTGCAGACCTGAGTCATGCTTTTACATTAAGATAGGTGATATTACAGTTGGCATGAAATGGAAATTCACCCCGTCTTATTTTGTTAATGCATGTTATAAATCTTATTGTGAACAATTCATCCACAGGTATAATTTTATTTTTTTGACCTCAAAATGTTTAATAAAAATAGGTTTAAAAAATACCAATCTGTTTCATTTAGATGTACGTCACAATACGGAAGAAAATATCTTTTTGCTACTGATCTGTTTCATTGTGACTTTAAACGTTCAGTGTGTAAATTTTAGCGGCATCTAGCTGACTAAGGACAAAGATGTCGTTATCTGAGACTGCAGAGAGTAGCCAGTTTGTCCGTTTAGGGCTACTGTAGAAAAAATGACGATTTCGATGTAAAGAGACCTGCGGTGTAAGTAGATAGAAATGGCTCATTCTAAGGTAATAAAAACATAATGGTTCATTATGTAAGGTCTTTATACACCACTGAAAACATAGTTATGTTTATTAGATTGCATTTCTGTCAATACATCCTCCTAAATATTACACACTGGACCGTTAAATCCATTAAACTACAAGCCATTTGGTTTATTTATCTTTTATCGTTTATTTTATTTTACAGTTTGTGGAAGATAAACGGAACTCTAAAATGAAAGATCTGATTTTGTGTCTGGTTTCTTTGCTGTTGTTGCTAAAACTTTTTTTCTCTCAGGGCTTGATGCTTACTTTTTTCCCAAGGAGCACATAAACTCCTAAGTCGAAAAGTTTAGGAGTGCATTTAAAAACTTCAGGAATGCCACAAAAATGTATCAAATAATGCATTTTTCCTTAATAAAGGGATACAAGAAGACAATTACAAGCAAAATGATTTAATTTATATACAATGGTTAACTTAGTAAATAAAATACCAATATTAATCAGAAAAAAATGAATGAATAATGTGGGACTTTTAATTATAAACAAGCCAGGACTGTTATTTTGAAATGTCTATGGTTTAATATTGCTGGCTGCTCATTCAGAAAGATGAGGGAGATAAAATATGCGCTCTTGCAACTATCTACAGCATATTACAATATAAACTTGTATAACTTCATAAAGTTAACATTGTTATAATTAATCAGCAGCACATCATAAGCAATCTGTTGGCATAAATGTGCAGTATTCAATGATTACAACCTGCCCTGAAGCCTTTTTTTTTTTTTTACTTAAAATGTGCAGCGCTTATATTTATTTCAGCCTTTTGACGTTTTATAACCACGTAAGGCTGTATCGCGGTTCCTGTTTTTCCATCCCCACATTTAAGACCTATTAAAATGATAATTAAGATGTTTGTTATACCAGTTACGATATTTAAGACTTTTTAAGACCTTAAATATCATAAAACTGATTTTTTAAAAACTTTTTAAAGACGTGCTAGAATATTTTTTTTATTTGCACTTATGCTCTTAAATGCATTTTACAGTTTGCACTTATATTTTAGTCACAAGTGATACTTGCACTGCCAAGCCTGTCTGTTATTCTCCTCCAAAATGCATCATCCACCCCTCTATTCATACTCATAGACTCAGTAAGAACAGTGAAGTGGTGTTGAACAAGGACATTCCTTGTCTCCTCACATTACTCTTTAACAGTACTATTCCACTTCACTGCCCTCTGCAACTGTGTGCTGTGACTCTGCAGCTCATCACTGTTCTCATACCATACCCCGATAAACACTAAAATACACTCAGTACTCAAACAGTGCCCAAACACTTAGCAGTATAAAGACACTTATTGTGGGCCCCCTCATCACAGTACCTGGGACTGACAACAGCTCCTCCCACTCTGAAATACAGCTTACAAACTTGTTTGGTGTTATTTTTGTTATTTTTAGCAATAAACAGTAAATAAACATCCAAATAAAGAGTGTTCACCCAAAAATTTTAATAATTTACTCGTTCTGAACATATATGACTTCCTTGCTTCTGTCAAACAAGTCATTTTCAAGAATGTTTTTGTTTGTACTTAAAGTCAGTGTAGTCCAAAACAACATTCTTCAAAATATCTTTTGTATTCTGTAGAAAAAGTAAGACTTGGATGAACTATCAATTTAAATAATATTAAATAAATTAAAATAACTCGGTCAGAATGAGTAACAAAATTGAATGGCGGAGAAACATTGTGTCATAAATGACAGAAAATTCTGTTAATGGCAGGTAAAGAGTTAACTTGTATAATGGCGAGTTGTTGAGTAAAAATGAAATTAGAATGTGATTATTTATTTATTTTATTTTTCTGTGAGAATACCCTGTTTTTTTTTTTGTTTTTTGTTTTTTATGAGTGTCACAATTTAAATATTAAAAAAATTATTTATCTATTTTTTTAATTGTGAAAATAATTTTTAAGTAGGTTGCACACAAAAATTAAAAGTAGTTCATGTAGTTCACTTGTATTTTTCTACAAAGCATTTTGTTTTAACAGATTGATAGACAAAATTTTGACATTGCTGCCTTTTAATCCTGTGTTTATGTTACAGATTGTACTGGAGAACAGCAGTCGTGAGGATAAACATGAGTGTCCATTTGGTCGCAGTAGCATTGAACTGACGAAGATGCTGTGTGAGATTCTTAAAGTCGGAGAACTTCGTAAGTGCCATCGTTTTAAAACGTCTTCTTATTTACCATTGACATGTGCCAGATGTCTTCATTGAGTTTCTTTTTTGAAAGAATAATTTTTGTTGTTGTTTTGTCTTTGTTTTTCTTCCACACATGTTGAGACTATACAGTTGCAAGCAGTGAAGATAAAAGGCAACATTAGACTTTATAATTGTAGAGGAGTTCATAAATTAATGAAGTAAAGTGCCTAATGTTTGCCCTCTTCCACCTCTGCAGTGTCTGAGCTTTTAAGACTTGCTTTTATGTCTCAAGTTGAGGCTGCAACAACTCACGATGTCTGACCTAAGCTAATGCATGAGGATTTAGACTAGTCTCAAGCTCAATGCAGGGTGCTTGGTTAGGTTGTTTCGACCTTGCACATAGAGCAAAGAGTAATGAAAATTGGCAGAGATATATGGAGGTGAGCATTCTGCTTATCGATTCCCGTGTGTTCATTTTAATGTGGTTTTAAACCATTAAATTGCAAGAAGACGTGAAAGAGAGCTCAATTTGTCACTTGCGCACCGTTTTCTGTGCTGGGAACATCCAGAGCGAGCGCACAGAAAGGCGTCTCTCATATAGTGCACGAATACTGAATTGAGTTCTCTTTGGCGTCTTCTTGCACTTGAATGGACAAATACAAAAGTATGTAAAAATATCATCATAAACACAGTCGGTTATGTCTTAAGTGAATGTAAACAAAAAACATAAAGAAACGTAAAGAAAAGGCATACGTAACAGTATTTTGAAACTGTGCATTAAGTCTTAAAGTGACAGCAGCCTAATAAACATGCTGCCGTCTGTGTCATTACTGTTAATCAAAGAGCAAAAGAAAAAGAAAATCACTCACTGATCTTAACTGAATAACTTTTGTAACTTTAATAAGGATTAATCTATATTTTTATTTATAAAAGGAACTATGCAGTGTTATTTTACATTTGATTTCAATTTCTGAACTTCGTTCAGTTGTATTTATTTGTGCTATTGCTAATTTGCTTATTTTCTCTTATTGTATGACTGACTATACTTGTCTTTAATGTTTGAAATTTTATATTAGTCTAGGTTATTAGTTAGTTGTTCTTTAGGCTGCTGACTTTTGTTCATGGAAATCAGCTGCAACAGAATATTTTGCAAAAAGACAGAGAATAAATATGTTTAATATCTATGTTTTACTGTTTTTACCATATTGGAATTGATAAGCGGAATCAGAATTTGAAATTGAAATCGCTAAAATAAAAATAAACCCAACCCTCGTGTTCTGGATGGTTGCTAGGTGGTTCCATACTGTCAAAGAGCCTATTCCCATGACATTCTGGTCGATTTTTTTGTCCATTTTATTGCATGATTGTTGGTTTTATTCGTGTCCAGTGCACAACCCATTAAACTAAATAATTCAAAGTTGAAATTTTTCTCAAACCCTGAACTTTAAATCTAAACAATGAATTAAAAAGTTGATTTCATAATAATAATAATAATAAATAAAAACCTACAAAATAAAAAAACATATCCATCTACTCCATCTAGAAATTTTCTAGTGATATTTTATTTGGTTTCAGTTTCTGCCCACCTATCAGTAAATTGTACCTAGGGCCGGTCTAAGACAAAGAATCTCCTTTTTTATCCTTCTCTGGAGTGCTGAGGAATCACAGAAAACTGTAAATCCATTGCTATATTCTCGCACCATTTAATGTGGCACAGTTGGAGTGATTCATCACATTTATTAAGCACAATATTGAGAGAGTAATGAGCAGCCAGCAAAGCATTTTATTGTTTAAAAACTCCATTTGGTATTCTGATTCAAGTTAGCAGGTTATTAGCACAACCTCACTGACAGCTATTGGGTGTTATTGAACGGCAAGTATATTCTCAGTGGAGATTGCTACACCATCCTGTCATCGGAAACTTAATTAAATGAACTTGCTGAGAAAGCTTAATGTAATTCCTCATTTAAAAAGTAATACGTGCCTTTTAAAGCCATGGCTGAGTGAGGACACTGCTGTTTTAACTAGGAGAAGAACACTTTTAATATGTTTTCATTTGGCAGATTCTTTTGTTCAAAGCAATTTATAGTGCACTTACAGACTTAAGTCAAGGTAGATGCTATGTTTTATTTGATGTGGCCGTGAAGGATGTAGAATGGCTTGTTTTGATGGGGGGCATATCTTTACCTACTATGCCATACTACTCACTACTCTTCTCATTTGGTGTCTTGTACAATTAGATCTTATTTTGATGCATATGACGCACTTTGATGTCCTAACTTCAGCAGTGATGGGCCAGTTTGTGCCCTCACCAATCCAGGAAGAGGTCTAAGCCATTTCACACCTGTGAAAGCTCTGGAGACCGCAATGGTGTTGCAGATGATTGCTCATTTTATGTTAATAAGAGTTTCCTAACACTTGTTTCACTTTCAGGCCATCATTTCCCTTCAATTATGCTGGCACGCAACACTGTTGCGGGGCAAACAATTCTTCCTGAACCATCCATCTCTCAATACCGTCAGTTTGACCCTACTGGTGACTGATTTTTTTTTTTTAATGGCATTTCCCACATCACATTTAAATATGTTTTATCTAGCTGTGGTACAAGAGTTTCTGTTCGACCGGCACTTCCGTCAGCAGTCATGAATTATTTATCAGGAATCCAGGTGTCCCTGCTTCACCTCTTCTCAAGAGCAGCGCTGAAAGTTTTATAGCTGTCCATGTTTTTCCTGCAAAAGCTTTAATGGAATCTGCGGTGGTCAGACGCCACGCAATGGCTTCCTATTTCAGCCTTTAAAAAGGTGTATCTAATATTTATGAGGAGAATCAAAATGGCTACTGGCAGAAATGTCCTTGCTTATGGATTTATGGTGTTATTGCACTTTTACAGAGGTAAGAGAGTAATGTGTTTCCATCTTATGACTGAAATAACATACTAATGATGGCTCAAAACTGTGAATAATTTGGCCAACTATAGAGTTGAAATGTAGTAACTGTATCAAAAACTATATAGTAAATATATGCGAAGCAGCACATTTTCCTCATCTCTGTGAACTTCTTCATCTTACAAAAATCAATTTTACATAGCATCTAATCAGGCTTGTTTTAGTCACGTATTGATGTTAGCAAATGCCCTAAAAATTACATTTTACATTTATCTAAAGCCAACATGAGTTGCATTTGCAATGTAAAACAGTAGTTCTTTTTATTGCGCACATCAAATGTATGTCTGGACCACATGTGTGCCATGTGGGTCAGATTGCAAATTTGGATCTTGTTTTGTATTATGATTTGTAAAAGTATCACAAAGAGCATGTCACAGTCAGATCACCTGGAGGTCCATGGCTTTTGATTTCATTAATACACCCACGAGCATCGATGATCCTCAGCTCCCCGCAGACAAACAGCATCAGGAATAGGCTTGTCTGTAACTGTCCGTATTATCTCACACCTCTAAGATGATGTTCTTGACATCCCTGCTGCTCAATCATGAGCTCCCTACTGAGATATGGCACACTTTTAAGACGGGCACATGGCGCCATGCCTGGGCAAGCCTGTGTAATGCCTCAGGGATCAACTTTAAGTCCGGGGATGAAACCAGACCGTTCTTCTGTTTGCTCTAGTTGCTACCAAAATGCAGTGGAAGAAAATATACAATGGGTAAAAAAGTGCTCCTTTCTGCATATTGACAGAAAGGAGCTCCCGCATGTCTTGTTAACCACTGAAGTTTATTTGTTTAGTGGGAAATGTTCTCATAGGAACATCTTCTACTTCAGTACTCACTGAGGCTCTTTTTTTTCCTCTGTACAGAAGTTAGTGGATATGGATGTCAGTATTGACAGTCCGTACTATTGGAGTTCTTCAATTTCATTTCAGCTGCACTCGGTAATAAGACCACTCTTGGCACAATGCACACATGCTGACAAAAATGCACACAGTGTGGGCAATTACATAGAGTGAACGATGGACGCTAGAGAGCTAAGTTGAGTTAAATAGAAATTTACACTGCCTTTGAAGTGATCCCTGCGGCTGATTCAGATTATAAGGTCCCATTAGCAGCTCAAAGAGGTTCAAAAGAACCACTTACATGCAGTATTTTATCTAGTTGAAGTCAAGAATAGTTGAAAACAGGGGTCTTGAATCGTTTTGAGGCCGAAGACCACTTTGTGAATAGAGAGGCGGTGCAGAGAACCCTTTGTATTGGGTGTTGCATTTTAAGCCCGGCCTTTAATAATGTGTATATACCATATCAGTGTATTAACATACTTTGTTTTGATGTTTACATTGCAGAGCCATTAGAATATAATTTAAACTTAATTTATTACATTTTAATGTGGAAGGGAAAATTAAAAATTTCTTTAGCTTTTTAAGTAAGAAGCTGAATATTATCTTCTTAACTTTGGTTGAAGTTAACGTAAAAGCATAGTTAATCCAAAAATTAAATTGGTCATGTAATTCTTTCTATCACTATCATGTTGTTTTAAACCTGTATTATAGTTATTCTTGGACACCATTGCCTTTCATTGAATGGACAAAAAAATTTTGGGTTTCCATGTTGTATGGGGACTTTCCATAGACATAATGATTTTTAAACTGTACAAACTGTATATTCTATCCCCTAACCCCTAAACACAACCCACACAGAAAACTCTGTATTTTTGCATTTTCAAAAAACATAATTTAATATGATTTATAAGCCGTTTTCCCTCATAGGGACCAAAAAATATCCCCACAAGGTCAAAGATTTCTGGTATTACTATCCTAAATGTAGGGAATACCTGAACTGCACATCACACTCACACACACAAATTTAAAAATATCTATACCTTTAAATATTGTATTTGTATTTAATTCATATTCTCATATTTTTGCAGAAATATTTCATTTAAATCCAGCAATAATTGGTGAACCCCCTGCATTAATGCCACAGATTCCCTGTAGAAGTTAAGCTTAAAGTTGTCCGTTCTTGGAGACGACAATTGGATGGTTCATTTCTGTATAACACTGTATAAAATGTCAGACTGCTGGGAGGTCTTTTCAAGATAGATAGAATGAATAGATCAAAAATAGATTAAAAAAGATAAGACAGCTGTGCCATTGGTGTGGTCAAGTTTTCTCATACAAAATAGATGAGTGAACAGATGCAGCTGCTGTCAGCATCTCACCCACATTCAAACACAGAGGTGCAGGTCCAGTAGAACATCTGCTGTGCTTATATTACACAGCAAGATAGGTATGTGTGTGATGAAATAGATGCTAGTCATGTTTATCTACAAAGGAAATCAATAAACTGTGTATTGAAGTGCAGGTATGATAGTTTGTGGATTGACAAGCATTTATGATAGTGGGTTGATGTGTGTATTATAATTTGTTGACGTGCGTATTATAGTTTGTGGATTGAAGTGTGTTTATGAATGTTTGTGGATAGACGTTTGAGTATGAGACAAGTGAACAGATTGGCAGCGGTCTCATCTGCCATGTATTGTCAGTTGTTTACATCATGTTGGCAAACCTGCCCCAAGTAATACTTCTCCTTGAATTCTCCTGCTTAAAGATTATCCTGCCTCAATTCTCCAACAGAGATTCACCAACAAAAAGCCTGATGTATCAGAGATGATACTAAACAAAAGTAAAACTTTTTTTTTTTTATATTTTGTCTAAAGTTTCAATAAATTGTTATTTTTCTGACTAATATTCCATATGTCAGACTTTACAGGGTCAAAATTCCAAGTTTTCAGAAGTTATATGATAGTTTCTTTTTTGGCAGAACCAATGTAGTATGGCTTTCCAGATTTTTTGGACTTAATTTCCCTCTGGAGATGTCACAGGGTGTACTTTGTCTAATGGCAATGATTATTTCATTCTCCGTGTCTTGAAGGGTATTCCCTCTGCTTTTGAAAGCCATGGTGGCATCTATCACTGTAGATTCGTCAGTTCATCAGAGCTCTTGCCTCGAAGATGACCTCTCACAGCTGTCATCTCATCTTGACGTCTCATTGATCGCTGTGTGAGGTTTGAATATCATCCTTGGGGCTTTCAGCCTTGTACTCGCTTTTTTAGTTTGTTAGTTGTTTTTTTCCCCTAAGATGCATCCTTGGATGTCTTCCATAATTATCTGTGGCAGAACATCAAGACATGAGATGATCATGTCAGATTTTGCTGCCAGTCCTAGAATCCTATGACCTCCTTGTAAATGCACAAGGATATGGACATATGGGTAAAATTCCTGGGCAGATTCTTGGAAGATCATATGTCTGCATTAAAGACCACCCAGACAAGTCTCTGCAGAGCCTGTACTCCGGAGGATAAGGCTTCCTAGCTCAAGTTGTGGAAGCTCTTAGTGATGACCTCTAGATTCTCAAAGATGAACCATTGTACAGTCATCGAACTGCTCAGAGTTCAGTCTACCTCATGCAACTTGTATGAAGTGGTCGCATATAGAGTTGTCAAAAGTACCAACTTCGGTACCAAGTTGGTACTGAAATGTAAAAAATGTGACGATACCAGCATTTCCCTCTTAGAATTTTGAGTGCTGTTCTTAAACACCTCTCATTGGCCATTGTATTCATGCGCTGAACAGATATGTCTAATATATCTGCTGATAGACGGATCCGCTGATATACACCTGCTTTCAAATGTTCTTGCGTGTATCTGTGTAAGCGCTCGATGAAGAGTGTCAAATATGTCTATTTACAACATGTTTTTGAAGCATTGATCATTGTAGCCAATCACAGACATATCTGTTGAGTACATGAACACAATGGCCAGTCAGAGGTGTTTAAAAATCTGCTCAACAGTGCTCAAAATGCTAGGGGGAAATGCTTTAAATTCTTTAAATTTCAGTACAAACTTGGTACCGGAGTCGATACTTTTGACAACCCTAGCCGCATGTGTCCTCCACAGCAGTGTCTTATACAGACTTCAGACCACATGGCTTGTCCTTTTTGTTGGCCTGCCGTAGATGATTCACTTCTGCATATTGTGGCTCATCATTTGACTTGAGGGATCAACAGATTGCCACACCATTACATCATTTCTCTATAACAATACACAAGTGGAAGTCGAAGAGTTTACTGTAGTTAGTTTTCCATGTGTTGAGTCTTGAAAACCCTGCATGTACTGTATGGATTCATGTGATTATTTTCAATTATAGGAAATAAAAGTAACAATATATTGATCCTAAAACCACTTTTGTAAAGCCAATTGTAAAACCAGTTGGCAGGCCTATCATGCACTGACATGAAATGTTGAAGGATTCCTTGAGAAAAGCCATGAGAGGAATCATAACTACATTGAATGCTTATTCATGGCAGGCTCATGGAAGGGAGTACAGGAGGTCAGATGTGACTGTGCTGACGGAATAAGGGCATGAAACAGGTTTTAACGCTTTTCTGACAGCCCTTCTGCTTACCCAAATAACCAGTTGATATGTTGAATTGTAAGCTATTTACACTGCAGCTTTGCACTGTGCTGTGGTTGTTAGCTGGAGGGCATAAAGCCCATGTTAATACTCACACCATGCACATAATGTCTCTGCCTCCTCAGTTATGTGTCAGTCATGAGAAACTGACTAATATGATGTAATGATGTTATATGATGAAATCGTGCTTTTGAGTATGGACATAATGGATACAATGAGGTCTATAATAGCTGCACAATCATTCCCTTTTTTTGGCAGGTGCAGGATCCCTGGAAGTATGTGACTGAATTCTGAAAACTTTTTGAGCCAATCAGTTGCAATATGACTAATCACTTTGAATCTGCATTGAATTAAATTAAATGTTATTAAAATATTAAAATATACTCATTATTATTTTATATATAATTCAAAGTGTTGTATACAATATGTGTGTGTATGCATATATTTGCAGAAATTCCCTTGACTTCTATATAAATAGGAAAAGATTGTGTTAATCACACCGCTTTGAAGATAAAAGGTCAGAAAGATCTTTGAGGATCCTTTAGTTACAATATGAGAGAACATCCTGGTATAATGAGATCCCTCCATTTAGCGTGACTGCCAGCTAGACTTTTAGAGTTGCATCAGACTGTTAATAGTGTCCAAACCTGTGAGCTCAGGGCTTAGGCGAGAGCCAAAGTGACTCTGACATTTCATTCCTCAGCAGGTGGGTGCTGATAGTGCTGCCCTCCCCTTCAGCACACCCTTGAACTCCTCTGACTTTTGAAGGAGAAGGAAACTATTACAATGTATCAGTTGGAGCCATCCCAAAGGACCAGGCTCTGTGGCTTGGGCAGTCGGGTGGATTGAGCCTCAGATTGACCGGTCAGATGATGTCACTCTCAATGAAAGCCCCATTGCGCCTTCAGGCATCATTCATTATGCTGTGAAGTTTCAATTTTGACCAAGCCAGTGCAATTACTGGCCCTCTGCAGGGGCTTTGGCGGTTCTCTGAAGCTTCAATTCCCCCTAAATGAGAATCTCAAACAGTGGCTCTCATTCAAAGCACCATTCCACTCGAGTAGTGTTTGTATTAAAGTGGCGTAGCTGACACACACATAGGTGCGTGCTGCCTCAGGGTGAAAGCCTCAGTTTCATTTTCACCTTGACTGCTGCTGTTTATGAACACCTTCAGTTTTTATAGCGCTCACCCAGACTTTAATTTCCCACGCAGCCATTCTGATTTGATTCAGGCTTTTTTTTTTTTTTTTTTATAAAGCACTAATCTCACACGATACATCATCACAGAGCTCTCATTGCATAATCCTGCTTTAGTAATATCCCGGGGGGGAAATCTTTGAGGATCATTTATGAAGTGGCGAGATGAAGAGTCTCTCTCTTATCGTTCTTATAAGGGTAATCAGCCAACATCACATCCATCTATATGCTGTCTGTATGTTGCTGTTACATAATGTGTTGTGTGCTTGTAAGTCTAGTAAGAGGCTAGTTAGAGTCAAGAACTCCAAGAACCTTTAAGTCCCAGGCCAATATCAGACCCCAGAGACTCAGACCAAGATTATACCCCTTTAGACCTGCCAGTCCAAAAAGCATTTTATAAACTGAAAAAAAGAAATGCTGAATTTATTGACTGTAAAATGAGACCCAGATCCACGTACATTCATTTAGCAGATGTTTTTTTTTTTTTCCCCAAAGTGATTAAGACAGAAGGGATACAAAAAGCGAAGATAAGTTTCAGAATTGCTCAGAAAAGAACAAAAGTATGGGATACCATGAGACAACAGAAAAAGAATGAAGAGGGGTTCTTTATAAGAAAGTTTTAAGAGTAAGTGCCTTAACAGTTGTAAGTCAAGTGTTCACAGAAGAGTCTTTAGGCATTTTTGAGAGGAACTTGGGATTCAGCTGTTCTGTTAGGAAGATCCAGACCTGAGACTGTAAAGGTGGTGACAAAAGCCAACTGTTGTCAAATCGGAAGAGCTAGGAATGTGAATATACAAAAAAAAAAAAAAAAGTCTCAATCTTACTCACCAACTAGTGCCATCGGTGCAGAACACACTGCAAAAACTAGGCCGACAGATGCCTAATGACAGTTTTAAAACTCAGACCACACCAAGAAACTAAGTAATGAAATCCAGAGAAGGACCACATTTGTGTAATCTTGAGTTCCCAAAACCAAGACCACAAAATCAAGACCCTAACTCTGGAGTCTGTGGAATCACAAGTTTAATGTAACACAAACTAGTACAGCATGATGTCAGTCCTTTTTTGTGGGGATTGGAAGAGGTTCTTGAGAATCTCAAAGGGTTTTTTTGAATTTCTAAATCAAGACCAGTGACTGGCTGGCAAGGGAATGCATTGAAAGAAAACACAGCTATAAAATTGCCATTTTTAACCGACTGTTCACATTCACTTCAAATGTGTAGGTGTCCTGAGAGCCAAGCGCATGCCTCTCATGCTTGAGAATAATCGTCTGCTCTGCCAAGAGGCTCTTTCAGAGAGATGCGTCGTGAGGTAGCACCATTCGTTCCCAGCAATATCTGATGTATCAATGCATGAGCAGTCCACGTGAGGGCTGAAGCTGGCTAAGAAAACGGACACGTGAGCCTCTTTAAAAGTTCATGCTCAAAGTCCCAGTTGGAGAGTCAGAAGTTCTCTTGAGACTCCAATGCAGATCAACCTAAATATAGGGCATTGCTTTGTCATGTGATATGGATATTGACACTTTACCTGATAAATCAACTTTCCTCAGGTGGATTGGGGTGCGATATCTGATGAATTAACAAAACGCTCACTTTGTCCCATGTGTTTGTTCACAGCCAGCGAGAACTGCCATGACTTCCACCCCATGTTTTTCACCCACGACCGTTCGTTTGAGGAGTTCTTCTGCAACTGTATCCAACTCCTCAACAAAACCTGGAAAGAGATGAGAGCCACTTCTGAAGACTTCAATAAGGTGAGAGCAGCCTTTTTAATTGAGACCCTGCACCTGTGTCTAATTCTGCATCAGTTTTTGCTCATTCTTTTTCTCTTACTTGAGTTTTGTGTTGTTCTCTCATCTTATTCTCACATTAGTGGTCAACCAGTATGGGTTTGTGATTGGCCAGTGCTATAGTGTTGTGATGATACCAAAATTTCAGCACTGGATAACAATATCAGTAAAATTAGTAAAAAAAATCATAGCTAAATCTTGTATGCTACTGAACACAGCCCTAAAATTTGTTAGTAATATTCCACCATATCAGCCAATCAAGCTCTTTATCAGATAATTAGTCTATCACTACTTCACACTACTTGGAAATGCAGGACTTTTGCAGGGGGATGATGGTTGTTCCAAGCTCTTGGCGGAGACGGTCTTTTTTTTTTTTTTTCTAGTAAAGAAAAAAGAATTTTTTTTTTGAGATTTGCTAGGCTGTTGTTTGTGTAATTATGATAAACACAGAAAACTTGTCCCCGAGTTGTAGCATAGAATAAAAGACCATCTTGTGTATAGCTGTAAATTTGAGCTTAATTAAGATTCATGGACATAAACTCATTTTTAAAATATCTCCTTGGAGCATATCTCCCTGGACACTGTGATTAAATTCATCATCCTTTGTTTTCTTACATGAGCAGCACATCTGAGAAAACTTGCTCGCTTTTGCCCCTCGTCTGTATTCCTGCCTCATTATAAATAGACTTGCTGAATATAGAGATAAAACTGCTGTTTAATCTGGTGATCAGAACTCCAAATTCTTTCTTTCTGACAGTTGTCTGGCACACATGGAAATAGTCTCTGTCTTGAACTTTACAGGAGGGATGAAAAGTTGCTGTTGGTAGATTTATTTGATTCAGGTTCTTTTGATGGCATCGAGAAGGTTGAGGTGGTGAAATACACTAATCAAAACTTTAGTCCTCTCAAGCTGTTATTATTCATAGAATGAATTTTGCATTAGTGGTTTGTGATGCTTGCCTGTATTCCCTCCAAATATATAACCATCACATAGAATAATAAGACCATCACGTCATCAGCAGAACGACTGTATGTGATTTCTCCCACTAAATATGAAGTCATGGCAGTGGGAGTCAATCCTTTTTCTTTTCAGAGAAAAAAATTAGTCCAATTAGTCCAGTCGACATCCCTAGGTTGTGTTTACTTGTGTGTGGACACAATCCTGATCGAACTGAAGAAGATTAGACCCACCTCTCCACCCACCTTTGTGGGAGCTTAATACAGATTTAGAGGAATAACTCTGAGCTTCATTGTTCAGATGTCACCTTCTCAAGTAGACGTAGCTTTGGCATTGTTTTGAAATTTAAGTATTATAGTGTCTTAAAAGTTTAAGAGACAGTTGTTAATTACATATTGGTCTTTTATCCCTCCAGAATAAATAAATAACTCTTTAAGCCTTATAGAATACTCACTTCTAATAAAGAAGTATAAACTTTATAACACCTCGTTGCCCCAGTTTAATATATGTTTCCTACATGTTTTCTCAGAGGAGACAAGTACACATTTTTGTAAGGTTCGAAAATAGGCAAAGTCATTTGTTTTGTTTTTTTGCCTCCTCATTGTACTCTCGTTGAGCTCTTAAAGCATGGCTTGAAGCCAGTTTTACATTTGCTCTGATACTTTTTTATTATTATTTTTTTTATTATTATTATTAATTTATATAGTTTTTAATAAAAATAAATTAAGTGAGGAATAATTACATTTTGTAAATGTACATAATCCTTGTACATTATTTCTCACACACACACACTGTAAAAAGTAATATGCTCTATCTACTCCATAAAATTGGCAACAGATTACAAGCAATATTATTAATTAAATTCAACAAATAGAATTGAGTTAGAATTAATCAAATGAATTCCTTAAATCTCAACCATTTAAAATTTGTAAAATTTAAATAAAATTTAAACAAAAATATCTGAATAACAGACAGACATCAAAGGTTTAGATGTTGATGCTGATTTTATTGAAAATGTTTGTCACTATTATTGTGATCAGTGTTTCATTTAGTTTGCCAGTTTGACCCTGCTTTTTTTATCTCATTTTGTGGGTTTTTGTAATGGTGTTTGCTAATTTTACACATTTTAAATGGTGGACTTTTAAGGAATTAATTTGATAAATTCTAACTCAATTTTTATATGTTGAATTGAATTAATAATATTGCTTGTAATCTGTTGCTACAATTTTATTGAGTAGATAAAGCGTATTACTTTTTACAGTGCACAAAATAAATGAATCCTGAAAAATTGTACAAAACTGTTTCAGCATTAATAATAATAATAATAATAATGATAATAAATGATTCTTGAACAGCAGATCAGCATATTAGAATGATTTCTGAAGGATCACCTGACACTGAAGACTGGAGTAATGATGGTGAAAATTCAGATTTACATCACGGATAAATTACATTTAAAAAAATATATTTATATATATATGTTTGTTTGTTTTTTTTGTTTTTTTTTTTAATCCAATAAATGCAGTCTTGGTCAGCATAAGAGACTTCTTTGAAACACATTAAAAATCTTACAGATCCCAAACACTTTATATATACTATATATACTAATATATATATATATATATATATATATATATATATATATATATATATATATATATATATATATATATATAATATATATTGAGGAATAATGTATGTACCTTCTGACACCCCTGAATCTGTGGATGGTTTTGTGGCTTTTTAGTGGCATGTGAGCCACAAGTCTTTTATTATGTCCTCCATTTTGTTCTTTTGTCTTGGTGGATCCAGTCAGACACGCATTAAAATGATTATGAGGCTTCGCTGTCACTATACAGCATTGATGGACCTCCACCATTTTCGGATGACTGCACCTCAACATTCTCTGCCTCTTCTCACACAACCATCTAATTTTTATACGCACATGCTATTTTTCTCCTCCCCCACTGCCTCTTTCTCTTCGTGATAGGCCTGTCACATCCTGTAAATATTGTCTGTCCATCTGTGTGTGTGTGTGTGTGTGTGTGTGTGAGGTGTGGAGACGAGAAGCAGGAGGTAGGTCTGCTCTCAGCGATGCTCTTGGGGCAAAAAAAAAAAAAAAAAAAAACTGACGGGCAATGGTTTGCCTGTTTCCATGGCAACCACATTCTAATTACTCCATCTCCCGCTTCACAATAACATAGAACAGCTATTGTGTGCGTGTGTGTTTTGGTTCATAAACAGCTGTCTTCTCCATCCAATCAGCCCTGACGAAGGCAGCTATGACACCTGACTTTAAAATGGCCACTTCGGTGCATCCAAGCACAGTAGTAGTGATGTAGTGACTCTGTTTAAGCTAGCACAACCCCCACCCCTCCCCCTTCCAGTCTCTCCCTCTTCAGACGCCCTCCCTTGTATACAAACCATGTGATACATGTTGCCGGAACGCAATTGGCTGAAGCAGCCGTGGCGTCTGGCCAATCAGGCTTAAGCGCTGAAATGGACATAAACTGAGCTGCTTGGAGATGCTTTCAGACTTCAGAGTGCTGATGGCATGAACGGCCAGACAAAAGCAACCTTTGGCTAAGCTTGGTCTGTTTTCATCAGCAACACACACACACACACACACACAAAACAACCCAGGAACCATCTGCCACCACTCTTTATTTTCCTTCTGGCGATCCATTCGTCCCTGCACCTGGTCAGGGTTCATCTCTGCTACACTGGGTTGGACCAGCGTGAATCCACGCTCCCAAACATGGAGGTGACAATGGCATGTGAGTACTGCTGAAGAGAACACGTCGGGTGCATGGAGGAAAAACGGGTGTGAAGGGTCATTTGCAATTTTGCCTGGATGCTGATGGGAAACGAGAGATAAAACAGGCGCACAGATGGAGCAGGCTTTGTGTGAAGCTGCTTGTAGTAATCAGGTTAGAGGCAGATTTCAGCTAGCGATTAAAGAGGAAGCGATCCAGAGCGAATGCTCCAACCTGCGCGCTCCTATGTAGCCCAGCCCCTCCTTGGGTACTTATTATGAATGAGCGCTTTAATGTGTCGTTTCTCCATCACTCCTTTCTCCATAGCACATTGACCTCTAGTCGCTCTCGTTGCTGTGTGGCTGTTCATTAAGTTTGAATTATTTGTGCATGTATCCCACGTGTACATAGGCGTGTAGTGAGATGTCTATTTGGCATTTTTTGTTACTCTTTTTACAGGGAAAGCTTGTATTGAGGTTAATCCCTTTTGTATACAGCCTTGTCCTTTGTGAATTCTTTGTTGGTACAGTGTTCACAGGATTGACCTTTTGTGGATGATCAAAAAGACTAAAAATCTCCCAGCACTTTTGAATTCTGTGATGGGCTGTCAGCTAGCTCCTAGTGTTGATTGATTACGGTAATATCGCAGGCAGCATTTTTTTTTTCAAAGCATAAATCTGCAAGATCTCATAAAGTGAATGATGTCTGGAGGTGTTGTTTGGTCGTGCTCAGCATCCGCACCCAAGCCTCCGGTCCACAATTCCCTACTTCCCCTTGCAGAGCAAGATTTTTTTATTTTTATTTTCATTTCTTTTTTCTTCCTTCCCATCTTTCCTTTCCTTTCCTTTCCTTTCCTTTCCTTTCCTTTCCTTTCCTTTCCTTTCCTTTCCTTTCCTTTCCTTTCCTTTCCTTTCCTTTCCTTTCCTTTCCTTTCCTTTCCTTTCCTTTCCTTTCCTTTCCTTTCCCTCTTCCTTTCATACTTTTTTCCTTTCCTTTCCTTTCCTTTCCTTTCCTTTCCTTTCCTTTCCTTTCCTTTCCTTTCCTTTCCTTTCCTTTCCTTTCCTTTCCTTTCCTTTCCTTTCCTTTCCTTTCCTTTCCTTTCCTTTCCTCACCTTTCCTTTCCTCACCTTTCCTTTCCTTTCCTTTCCTTTCCTTTCCTTTCCTTTCCTTTCCTTTCCTTTCCTTTCCTTTAATGCTTCCTCACCTTTCCTTTCCTTTCCTTTCCTTTAATGCTTCCTCACCTTTCCTTTCCTTTCCTTTCCTTTAATGCTTCCTCACATTTCCTTTCCTTTCCTTTCCTTTCCTTTAATGCTTCCTCACATTTCCTTTCCTTTCCTTTCCTTTAATGCTTCCTCACCTTTCCTTTCCTTTCCTTTCCTTTAATGCTTCCTCACCTTTCCTTTCCTTTCCTTTCCTTTAATGCTTCCTCACCTTTCCTTTCCTTTCCTTTCCTTTCCTTTCCTTTCCTTTCCTTTCCTTTCCTTTCCTTTCCTTTCCTTTCCTTTCCTTTCCTTTCCTTTCCTTTCCTTTCCTTTCCTTTCCTTTCCTTTCCTTTCTGTTTTGTCCTTTTCATTCTCACACACAAAACCAGTGCTGCTCTAAGCTATGAGCTGCGTCTCTTGAGACCTTAAGTGACCTTAATGCATTGGATGCTTTCAGCATGCTTCTTGCTGGCCCTTGGAGAAAGAGTTACTCCTGCTAGTGGATGTGTGGCTGGATCCTGAGAGAGTTGAGCACCACCTGCTAGATTACTCCATTGTTGGGGTGTTTTTTCAAAATCCTGTGTTATGAAAAGTTCCCTTGTCAGACAGAACTTGCGTGTTAAGAATGTGCCTGCATGCACTTGGCCATGTATATGCTTGTTCATGTGTCTTTCTCTGTATGGTCATCCTCAATACTTCAACAACTATTGGAGGCTACACACTTATGATTAGGGGTGCAACGGATCGCAGTTGATCCGCGGTTTGACACGCATGTAATTCACAGATTAATTGCTAATTTTAAGCATCATAGAGTGAAATTTATCATTTGCATGTGTTTTCTTGCCAAATTACACATTCAAGTGATTTTAAACCATTCCAGCACAAGAAGAGGCGAAAGAGAGCTCAGTTCGTTACTCACTTGCTGTTATCTGTGCGCACGGCCACACACACCTGAAGCACACACACAGAGGAATCTATTCTCATGAGAATGAGTATCAATAGTATGCGCATGTTATCTCATAGAATATATACGCCAAAATGTGTTTTGGCATGCATATGATACGCAGTTTATGGCGTACAATAGGCATGAACCCCACACCACTAATCCTACCCAAGACTACCAAGCTTATTATATGCACGCCATAAAGTGCGTATCATATACACGCGAAAAACTGCGTATCATACGCACGGCAAAACTCATTTTAGCGTAAATATTCTATGAGATTACACTCGCGTACTATTGATATGCATTCTCATGTGATTGGGTTGCACAGAGATAAGCGTGTGAACACAAAATTGATTCCTCTTTTGCATCTACTTGTTCTTGAATGGACACATGCACGCAAAATTGTTAAAATACTTATGTCTTAAGTGAATGTAAACCTTAGAGAAAGAAATGGATGTGTATCATTATACTGGATCAGTGCATTAGGCCTTAAAGTGACAGCAGCCTATAAATACCTGCTGCTGTCTGTGCCAAAATAATTTAACAAAGATTAATTTATTTTTTATTTATACAGTGAACACTATAGTGTTATTTTACATTTAATGATTACATTTCTGTTAGGCCTTACTTTATTTGTTATATTATATTTATCTATGCTTGTAATTGTGTACATGTATTTGTTCTTATTTTTTTGCTGATCCGAAAAATGACCCAATCCATGACTCAAACTCAAAAAAAAAAAAATGTATATGATACAAACCATGAGTTTTGTGATCCTTTGCATCACTACTTGTACACCATAAAGCACTGACTATTCAGGTTATATGGTCAAGTGCAGATACATCAGTAGGTGTCGGGCCATTCGTCTCAACACCCAAGCAAGAATCCAGCAACCTGCTCTACGACTAACACACCCAGGTTCTCCTCAATGTAACCCTGGCCAGGTCAGAGATTTATTGAAGATAGTGGAAGAGATTCGATGGACCTGTGCAGAGCCATCCTATACCCATAGCATCCCAGTGCATGCAAGACTGCAGGTCTCTCTCTTGGCATGCATATGCATGCACAGGTGTTTTATCCTTGTCTGCTCCACTTGTTATTCAAGGCTTACCTCCAGCATTTATGAAAAAATTACTTTAGACTGTAATGCATCTGAATTCATCACATGGTCTTTGTGGTCAGTGTTTCCAGCAAATGATTTTTTCCGTTAATGATATCTATTTATTTTCTTTGAAGTAATGCCCATTTCTTTTATGTGAATCATTATTAACTGTTATAAAAATCATTATGGGGGAGGAAACGGCATAATTAGCATGTCAATTGTGGAATGGATAAATGCCCCATTTCTTTTTCATGCCTGATTACCCCATGGGTCTACGGACCATAACAAGCAAAATGAATGCGAAGAGGGATGATCGAGGCAAGTGCAAGATATGCAAACCCAGCCTGCAAAAGTTCGGATTTAAAGTTTATTATCTAAACACTGTTTGAATGATTGACAAGTTGTAAATGATAATTATGAACTGTTGCAGTTGTGGCAAAGACTTGTGTGTTGATGTGACTTCCTGGGCTAATTAAGCAGCTTTTTCTTTGGAGAACTGTGTCAATAGGAAGCTTTTGGGTTTGATCCTAAAATGTGTCCTAACCAGATGTTATTTTCAGATCTTGAAAATAAATGAATGTTAAAACTGTGAACTTAAGTATATTCCATGACAAAGATTGTATCAGAATGTATTTTACTGATGGTAAAGTGGTTTAAAGTGTATGGATTATTGAGAATGCAGTGCACTTGCAAAGAGAGCCCTCCCACATGCTCTTCTGATTGGCTGTGATTTTTTTTTTTTATTATTTATTTTTTTTTTTATTGATCTTGTAGTCATGTCACGTCTGGTGTGAACAGACAAATTGCTTGTCGGTAAAATTTTACCGCATCGCATCCTGTTAGGACACAGTGTAAAGATTTACTAAGACAGTCCTGTGGCTGTTGCCAATGTTCGCTTTAGCATCGCATGCAGAATGTTTTAATATGACAGTTCCTGTGTATATTAGTCATACAAAATGTCAGGATCATGAATAAAGATAATCCTCTTCTAGGCTTTGTTTACAGCAACGCTGTTCATAAACTTATGTGATTTATCTTCCTAAATCAATAAAAAAGTCTTCTGATGTAACTAAATAACAGCCTTTGCATAATATCAGGTAGGAAAAAAATAGAACTATTAATAATGTGCTGGTATGTAAAACAAAGAGGCATACCTGTAAATTTATGATGGATAGCTGTGCAAAGTTGTAATTAAAATTAGACGGGAGTGATAAATCTTGCCTGCCCTGATTGGAGGCACAACAGTGCTTTGATTGGCTACCTGGATGAGGGATATAAGCAAATTTCCAGAGCTGCAAAAAAAAAAAAAAAAAAAAAAAAAAAAAAAGGTGCTGGTAAACCACTAAATGCTACTAGAAGTAATGTGCTTTTCATGGGTCATATGTGGAATAGTACCGACCTATGTCATGGTGATTTTTGCATGTTGGTCTATGTATAGGCCAGACAGATGCATTGTAAAGTTAAATGAGTTTTACCTTTAACAAACCAATAACGCGTTCTTTTCTCATAATTGTTTTGTTGTGTGTGTTTCTGTTGATGGTTGTTCTTTCACATCTGGATGTGCATTGGTTGCGCTGCACTGCTTTATGATCTGCCTATAAAATTACAGGAAAACCTAATGCACATGCATCACTATTTGTCTTACTGATGCATGTGATAGCCTAGTTAACTATAGTTGGTTTGTTTGTCTGTTTCTTATCAATGTTTGGCTTGTGTATCATAGACGTTTGTTTGGAATTGGTTTAGACCCCAAAGGACAAATTAGTTTTAAACTGTAATCATCCAGAAAATCAATTTGTTATCTTTTTCCAGCTGTTCAGCATCCAGTTTATCAGATATAAAAATTTATGAAGGGATATAAATATCTTTTACAGCACTCGTCTCGAAGGGCCCTAAAATCTGGATTTGTTTACTTCTGTTTCCTCAGTATAATTTAAGACTGCAGTATACACTCTAAAAAATGCTGGGTTAAAAATAACCCAAGTTGGGTTGAAAATGGACGAACCCAGTGATTGGGTTGTTTTGACCCAGCGTTTGGGTTAAATGTTTGCCCAACCTGCTGGGTACTTTTATTTAACCCAACTATTGTTTAAAAACTGCTGTATTACTTGCTTAAAATGAACCCAAAATATGTTTGAAATTAACATTTATTAATATGCTTAATAAAAGAACATGCATTAATAAGTTTAATGAATAATAATTAAACAATAAACATTTATTAAATTGATTATTTATAAATGTTTACCTTTTTGATTATTATTGTTGCCTCTAGTAATTATGTTTCTGATTTTTAATTTCCAACCTATTTTGGGTTCATTTTAAGCCAGCCATATAGTCATTTTTAAACAATAGTTGGGTTAAATAAAACTACCTAGTAGGTTGGAAAAACATTTAACCCAATCACTGGGTTCGTCCATTTTCAACCCAGCATTTTTTAAAGTATATGAAAGTTTGTTGTGTTTTCTGCCATTTTATATTATATAATATATTACTTTGTGTCATAGCACAACTCTTTTCATGGCATTTAATGGCACTGGCATGATCCCACAAGCCCACTCACTTTCCAAAGATGATTCAGAAACACTTTAATATTAAGATTAATCCCTCATTTGTTGTGCCTAAGGGAAGCAATAGATTTGTTCAATGGTGTTATAGCTTTGACATTCAAATGTATTAAATAATGCAGGCGCCTCAGAGAGTATAATAATAGCTCTGATGTATCAATATAAATCAAAATATATAGTCCAGTGCAGAATAACAGCCTTGGTCTTATGAGCGCTTTCACAAGCGCACAAACACTTGCACATTCATTCTTCTGTATGTCACTCTGTATTATCTGCAGGCTGATACACAGTGGGCGAGTGTGTTCTGTGCATTTAGATGCTCGAGAGAGGAGAGGCGAGAGAAAGACAATAAGCATGGCAGGGCAGTTGAAGACTCGCACACTTCTTGCTGAGGCTGTGACACACTTGCATGCGTTTGTCTAAAAAAAAAAAAAAAAAAGATCCATTTTCGCTTTATTCATAAATATCACCGCCCACCACATCAGCAGCTGAAATTCCACTGGTCCCCCATATCACCTTGTCCTCACAAATAAAAGGTCTGCTTCTATTTCAGCCATCACGACTTGATTTGAAGAGGCTGATAAAAGGAAGTGAGAGAGCGCCTTTGATTAATTAATTTCGAACCGTGAAAAATCTGCAAATGTGCTCAGAAAATTGCTTCCTCCGGCATAAGGGATTGTTTCAAGTGGAGACATTTGCTTCTTCGTCTCCCACCTGCAGCTGTCAATGCCCCTCCCCTTTAAACCTTACTGTGCTGTTTGAATAGAATCATCTTGGTTTATTCCTCCAGCAATCACTTCTCTCATTCTTCAAGCACTGACATATCAGCCTAGTGATTTAGGAGGGGGCCTTGACCTTGGCCCAGTCTTATCACTAATTAAACCTCATCTAATCCTGCTGTGCGAGCCAGCGGCACCTGCTTCTCGGGATGACTGGGAGGGGATGCATGCGTGAATAGCTACTAGACTCGGTTCCAGCTTTCCAGCTCATGCATTGCTGTGCTCCCCAGCTAATCACAGCATATGATCTGTAGCCCAAGGCTTGTCGCGTACATCAACCCTCTGTTTGCGGTTTCGAGCTGTGCATTATTCAGGCATTACCAGGAAAGCTGTGGCTTTATGGCAGCTGGCCGTTTCTGTATCTGAGGATAAAGGAAAGCTGTCTTCTTGTGCTGCATATGGGTGAATTCTTGTGTTATAGTCCATTGCAGGCTGTCACTTTGGTTTGTTTGCATTTGATTCCTCATCAGACAGTAATCTTCAAGATGGCTTTCATGACTGTGCTTGGTTGGCCTCCACTTATCTCCACATAAAGAGTTTCTTCCGAGCAACTTCTTAAAGGGTTAGTTCACCCAAAAATGAAGATTCTGTCATTTAGTATTCACCCTCATGTTGTTCCACTTCTGTAAGACCTTTGTTCATCTTCAGAACACAAATTAAGATTTTTTTGATGAAGTCTGAGAGGTTTCTGTCCCCCCATAGAGATCCAGCCTAACTACCACTTTCAAGGTCCAGAAAGGTGAAAAATTATGATATTAAAGTACTCCATGTGACTCCAGTGGTTCAACCTCCATTTTTTGAAGTGACGCGAGTGCAAAAAACACTTTACTTAAAAAAATATTGAGTTCATGAGAGCTTCACGACGCCTGCATGTTGTGTTTAGACTCACGCGTCAACTCAACACACGTGCGAGTGTTCACAAGAGCTTCACGAGGCATGTGTGTTGTGTTCACACGCGAGCTGACGTTGTGTGAACAAGCTTTGGATAATACTCTTTTGTAAATAAAGTGGTAAATTATGTTTATTTTTTGCACAAACAAAGCACTCACATCACTTCATAAAATTGAGTTTAAGCCACTTGAGTCACATGGAGTACTTTAATGATGTCGTTTCCTACCTTTCTGGACCTTGGAATGGTAGTTGCGTTGGATCTCTATGGAGGGACAGAAACCTCTCAGACTTCATCAAAAAGATCTTACTTTGTTTTCCGAAGATGAACAAAGGTATTACGGATGTGGAACGACACAAGGGTGAGTAATAAATGACAGAATTTTAATTTTTGGGTGAACTAACCCTTTAATACATGCTCTACCAATACATGTGAGAACAAAGCCTCAAAACATCCTCTCTACAGTAGACGTCACATTTTACAAACACACACAAAGTGCACTGCTCATACCCTGTAGTCATTAAATCTGCCCCAAATGGTGCACTTGATGAGGATTTGTAGTCTTGTATCTTGTGTTCTAGCACATCTGTGATATCCCATTTGTCATTTATAAATCAGAAGGGTTTGGATGAATTGTGCAGCGATTTAGAGGAAACTGAGCATAAAAACTGACCAATCCAAAGTCTCTGAAGCCATTTTGCTCTGTTCCATTGTTGGCAGTTACTGTGTTTCACCTTTTCTAGGACAGTAATTAAAGGAGCATTAGGGAGTCTAATTTAAGATGCATGTACAGTAGTGTCTTGGGTAGGTATTAACTGATCTTTTTTCAAGGATGTATTGTATCAACAGTGTTATATTGTATCAACAGTGTTAGAAGCTTCTCATTTGGAGCTTAAGTGTGTGAATGCCTGCCCAGGTGTTTGCCAGTAATTTTTTTTGTTGTTTTTTTTTTTTGTACAATATATTGTAAGATGATTTGGTAAGAAAAAGTTTGCTAATAACATAAACGTATTAGCAAACTCTTTCTTACCAAATCATCTTACAATATATTGTTCAGGTATACCCTACGTTATGGGGACAAAATGGCAATATCCCCACAAAGATGGCAATATCTGAAATCCTTGTCATTGTGGGGACATTTTTTGGCCCCGATGAGGGGGAAACAGCTTATAAATCATACTAAATTATGTTTTTTGAAAATCTAAAAATGCAGAAAGTTTTCGGTGATGTTCTGTGATGTTATGTTTAGGGGATAGAATATACAGTTTGTACAGTCTATGAAATGTCCCCACAAAACATGAAAACTCAATGTGTGTGTGCGTGTGTACATTTGGGTGCCAATGTTCTGATTCTACACCAAAGACTAGAGAGCATTCACTCTTTTTCCTTGTCCAACTTTCACTCTTTTCCTTGTCTTTTCAGAAAACTTTTGTCTGGGAATGTATGAAGACACTTAGCGTGTTACACTACCTGTCAAGAAAGTTGTCTTTTTATGTCAGTTATACTGACCTTGTGCTGTCATAATCATGAACAGTTTCAATCAATGGTCTGATCTTTTGTCTTTGATTCAAAAACTGAACTAAAGTAAAAGCAAGATAAAAGAATGAGAAGTTTGTCTTTCTGAATGCATAAAATGATGTCCTAAATGATGAAATGTGTGTGTGTGTGTGTGTGTGTGTGTGTGTGTGTGTGTGCTATAGGTGATGCAGGTGGTGAAGGAACAGATCACTCGTGCTCTCACGATCAAGCCTAACTCTCTGGATCAGTTTAAAAGTCGTCTGCAAAATCTGAGCTACACTGAGATCCTCAAATTGCGCCAATCCGAAAGGATGAACCAGGAGGATTTCCAATCCCGGCCCATCCTGTGAGTCACTGGAAGCTCTTCAATTATCTAAAGCACTCAGTTCCCACAATCAGACTCACCCAGTTTTGGTCCATGTGTACTGCACCTGTGTCCCACTCATGATTGAAAACAAGCCTTTAAATGGTTCATAACTAATTAAACTAAGAGGAGACTCCATTAAATAAATTACCCACTGCATTACAGTAGTGTCATTTGAGCTGGAATGTACAATTGCAGAGAACGGTCTATAACATCAACATGCAATATAACAGTGAAATGGAAATGTCTGTGTTGAACTTTCAGAGCTTTTTTGAACTGAAATGCTGGAAATATCACTCATGATTCTGTCAATGTGAAATATGTAACATCGTTTCACTATAACAGGAATATCAATTTATCAGCTTGGTTTTTTGATAGTATACACAAGGTCCCACATTTTTGACCAGTGATTTTTCTTTAGCTTTTTTTTTTTTTTTTTTTACAGTAGTAAATATGGTTCCTGTGGTATTAACTAGGTTATTACTGCTAAATCAAATCATTAATAAATTAGTGTTCATTTAAAAAAAAAAGCCCACTTACATGATGTTGAGGAGGGCAACTTTGTAATCCCTAACAAAATGAAACATAAAAATAATAAAAACAAAAAATCAAAACCAGATAAGCCAATTCAGTGACACAGAATGTGATCAAAATATTGTTTTCTCACGAATTACTTAGTTAATGCTCTGGGCATTGGTTAAATTACATTAGAGAAGTCTTTTAAATGCCTAATTAATATTGCAAAATTCTCAGCTTTAGATCTAAAGCAGCTAAACGCAGTAATTTGGCAGTAGTATTAGCAAAACCACAAGATAAAAGGAGGTTTGCCTGTATTTGTGTTACAAACAAATGTATAAAAACCAAGTCTGTATGTCACAATTATGTTTTTGAGTGTTTCTTTGTGTATACTGCCAGTAAAGTGGTGAATCAGTACTTTAAACTGCATTTGTCTGATGTTTCTCTAGGGAGCTTAGGGAGAAAATCCAGCCAGAGATCATGGAGTTGATCAAACAGCAACGCCTCAATCGCCTGTGTGAGGGCACCTGTTTCAGGAAGATCAGCAGCCGAAGGAGACAGGGTAAGAAACACATACACCTAAACATACATGTGAGGAAGTTCAACAAAGTTTTTTTTTTAATTTTTTTTTTTACCATTTTTAGTCAAAATAGTTTTGGCTCCAAAGACTCAAACACCATGTTACAAGGCAACAAAGTGGCACAACAAAACTAAAAGTGATAGAAGCTGCCTCTTTCTTGTTAACCCAAGTTTCTGTCCTATCCAGCAACTATGAACAACACATTTTGTCTGTTGCTTGATTCTGTTTCTGCGTTTCCCACCCACACAGAAATTTCATTGAGCAACAATCCAGCACCTCATGTATATTATCCATTATACATTGGCAAGCCTGAGAGAGATTGCTTGTGGTAGTAGAGAAATATAGGATATTGTATGACAAATCCCTCAAGGTTCCCTAAGGAGAACCATAAAAAGGATGCAGTTTGCTGAAGCAGCACAGAAATAAATGAAAATACATGTGTAACGCAGCATTTTTGCCTTCAGTTTCCCCTTAAAATTTGGAATTTTGGGGTTGTTTTTTTTATTTTATTTACTCTTCAGCAATATCTTAGTATAGTAATGTAATATTAGAATGTCTTACATGATAGCTTTTATCCAACTATCTTACATAAACACTCTGAAATTTATAAGTCCTATGAATTATATTTTTATGAGTGCTATTATTAAACCGACAGCATGATTTAGCAAGTGTGAAAAATAGCCTTGTCCGTTGCTGAGAGATCGGAAGTATGGAGCCAATTTCAAACAAGCACTGAATGGTGGGTGTGATAAAGCTTACTGTGCAGATTGGAGAGTTGAAGGATCGTCAAACGTAATATCGCTTTTTACACGGGCTGGCTGAAGAAGAGGGCTGTCTGCTGAGCTCAGAGAGAGGCTTTATCAGTTAGCCTGGATAATTTAACACACACTTCACTCTTCACACTTCTACAGAATTAGATCATTCTGAGACTAGACACCTTGTCTCTTGCTATGCATCCTTCTGCCTGCCTCTCTCTTTCTCTCTCTCTTAGGGTCCCCACTTTCCCACTAGATCTCTCATTCTGGCCTTTTTCTCTTTTTTTCTGTTCATTTGAGAATTGTCACACTTTGCCTGTTTTATTGACATCATTTTCTTCTATTATGAACCTCATTTGTGTGAATGAAACATGTTTTGTTTACAATTAACTATTATATTATCTGCCAAAAGCCATTGGCGTTAAATATGACTTAAATGGCACCCTCTCATAATTTGACTCTGGATTCTCAGAATTTGGAAACAACCACTGAAAATAACCAAATGGAATGGCGCCTTATTGATCTATCCCAACTTATTTTCAAGTAGGAGGTGGGAGAATTCCAAGTTGTAAGGAACGCAGGATTGGATACAGCAGTAAAGGAGGAATGCCTAGCAGTAGCCAATAGTTCAGTGACTCATTCTTGTCAGTGTGAACGCCCCATATGAAATGGCATTGAATATTTACCTTTGCCCATGTCCACGTTTGTGGTATGTGGCAGTATAATGTATATCCGGTTTTCATTAGTGAGGTTCTTACTATATTTCATATATTATTGTTATAGTAACCTTCTTGATAATGTCATTTACTTGTCATTTAAGGCTGAATCACATTGAATGTATTTGCGCCGTTTCAATAGCTTGCGTCATGACATTCTAGTATGTTCTACTTCCTAATACAATCTTTAGAATGAGGTTCCTCACAGGAGGTACCGACACATGAAGCCACCAAAACTCAGATATATTTAATCCCAAGATAACCCAATGTTAGACCATTGCTTTTGTCCGTGAACAACTAACCTTTTCAGCAAGCTTTTAAGGACTGCTCTTAAACGACAGAAGGAAGCGCACCTGTGGTTTTTCATTTTGACAGGTGCTACATTGACATTTGTATTCCCTATTCTTGCCCCATAGCAGAGCTCTCTTCTTATGGTGTAGAAAATGAGCTGTCCAGTTCCTACCTTGAATCTTAAGTATTGCAGAAGTTGCCTGAGGCTGAGCTTTCCGAATAATGTTAAAATTGAATCCTTCTTTGCCTTTAATTTTAGATTAAACATTTTAGATTTTTGTTCTCTTTTAGACAGTGAACAATCCTTAAAGGGATAGTTCACCAAAAAAAGAAATTATCCCTTGATTTACTTAAGACATCCTAGGTGTATATGACTATCTTCTTTCAGACGAACACAAACAGAATTATTAATATATCCTTGCTCTTCCAAGCTTTATAATGGTAGTGAAGGAGGTTTGAGATTTTGAAGCCCAAAAAAGTGCATCCATCCCATCATAAAAGTAATTCATACGGCTCAAGGGGGTTAATAAAGGCCTTCTGAAGCTAAGCGATGGGATTTTGTAAGAAAAATATCCATATTTAAAACTTTAACTAGCTTCTTGCAGACAGCTGTACGCATCGATTTACGACAATAGACTTAGTTTACCCCAAAATTAAAATAATGTTAATTATAACTCACCTTCATGTCGTTCTATACCCGTAAGACCTTTGTTCATCTTCGGAACACAGATTAAGATATTTTGATTAAATCCGATGGCTCAGTGAGGCCTGCATTCACAGCAATGGTACTGCCTCTCTCAAGATCAATAAAGGTACTAAAAACATATTTAAAACAGTTCAGTTTGTGAGAAGACCTTAAACAGTAAACAGTTTGTGAGTTCAGTGGTTCAACCGTAATATTATAAAGCGACGAGAATACTTTTTGTAATGCAAAAAAAAAAAAAGACATTTTAACAATATAGTGATGGGTCGATTTTAAAACACTGCTTCGGAGCTTTACGAAAAGTCGGTTTTGTTTTTTTGCCGCACAAAAAGTACTCTCGTCGCACCACAGCACTAGCGTTCATCAGGCAAATAAAAATCAATTCTTTCCTCATCCACATCACGCCCTGTGTTATGACTTGTTTATGTCACCAATTAGAATAGAAATTCAGGAAAGCCATATACAAAGGAAGCCACTTTTTCATCATGCAAGTGGCACTGCATGCATATTAAACGATTCTGCACATATCTCTTCTGACATCTCAGAATGGGCTCACAGATGGCTGTTGGCTGCAGTATCATTGCACATTCGTAGTGGTGGATAAACAGCCTATTGAGCTGGTTTGTTAGTAAGCTGAAACTATAGAAAGAGTACAGGGATCAAGCTGTTTACTGCACACTCCTTGGGTATCTCTTTGGGTGTATGTATGCAGCCTGTGAAGTGCCACCCTCCAGGACACTCTTTCATTCTACATCCACAATGATTTTAAATCTGCCAAACTGCTATTCCCAGCTATTAGGATTTGGATTCAGGCACTAGAGTTGAGTGCCAGCCATGGCCTTCTAGACTAAATGTGAGCAGTCCTGGCAGTGATCACTTTTGTCTGCTTTTGGCGCAGCACAGGAAGCATTGGGAAGTGATTTGGGGGAAAAATTGCCAGTCACAGCTTTACCTAGTCCACAAGGAAAAGCCAAAGCATATTAAGCATTGTACTAGAATGAAAGACAACTTGTTAGCATTACATTGTGGAAGAGTAACCCACTGCTCTGCTTCTTTACAGACAAGTTTTGGTACTGTCGATTGTCGCCCAATCATAAAGTTCTCCACTACGGGGACTTGGAGGAGAGCCCTCAGGGAGAGGTACCCCATGATTCCCTACAGGACAAACGTGAGTACAGCCTGCATTCTGATCATGGTGTAGCGGCATCACTCTATAAAGATGAGATTAAGATGGTCTTATTAATTATTCCTTGTTCCCTGTGGCAGTTCCTGTGGCTGACATCAAAGCTGTTGTCACTGGTAAAGATTGTCCACACATGAAGGAAAAGGGAGCTCTGAAGCAAAACAAGGTGAGCAAAAATGATCTTGAATATCAAAAGATCAAATTTTCCTTTGATGCAGTGGTGTGTGGCTTGGTGACAAAGGATGCATTAGTTATGCCTTGTAGCTTTGTGAGTAATGATACATCAGCTCACTTCAATTTCAAAGTCACTCTTTCTTCTTCCCACAGAACAAAGCAGACAATGTCAAATTTATGCCACAACTTAAAAAAAAAAAAAAACTCCCTGTTGACCAAATTGATTAAACTTGAGGACATATCAAGTATAGCTGGAATTTTCTGACAAAGCCATAAGGATCCCCTTAGTCTTGATGACACTGACTCTAAAATAACAATGTGTATCAATATTGTTTTTTTGTACTTTCTTTAAGCAACATTTATCTTAATAGGAATTTGACTTGAAAAATCAATTCCCTCATCAACTGCTGAAAAGAGACTGTTCTATTCCGATTGTCTTGGTTATCTATAATCTCATCTCTGCGTAGGCGAGATGTGAAGGGTCAGAATTGTTTGTGTCTGCTCTCATTTTGGATGTGAATAATGTAGCTCTCATCCAATGATGCTTTAAGCTGCTTTGATGATCCAGTTCAATCCTGTTTTTTAGGTTAGTTAACCCAAATAAGACAATTATACCCCTTTTCCACCAGCATGAACCGGGTGCAAGTTCAGAGCTAGTGCTATTGCCAGTTCGGAGTTGGTTCGACTAACAAGCCTTTTAAGAACCGGTTTGCCTTCCACGGACTACAGAGCCTGGTCTTATGTCACTGTATACGTCTCATCTTTCCAAGCAGCGCCAAACACAAACACACCAAGCTTGTTCGAGATGCATCTGCTTCTCGCAGACCAATCAGTACATGACGTCAAAGCAACGCGAGAACAATCCAAAAGCACAAGAAGTCATATGCTCTACAAATGCTCCTGCGGCACTCCGATGTCACACGGCGATCGGTCTGCGCAGCTCCAGTGCATCTCCAACAAGTCTTCCCTCAACAATGACGAACGTTGCGTTACTGTTGATGCTCATGGCTTTGCGAACCTACATCGGCATCCAAACACTGCGAATCCAACGCATTCTTGCAGCTCGCTGTAATTTGTATAGGACGGAGATTACAATCAAGCTGCTATTAGCTCGAATAGCTGCTATTTCAAAAATGGCGGTCACAAGTTTCTGTTCCTCTTGTTGGTCACGGTAACTCTGCCCCCAGCTCCTGACACTAGCAGTTCTTACTTCTAGACCAGCAATGTTTTGGTGCTACTTACGAACCACTTTTTCTGGTTCAGAGCTGGTGCTTTGGGTGTCGAAAGACAAACTGATTTGAAACTAGGCTCTGGTTCTGAACCAGCACTCAAACTGCCTTGGTGGAACAAGGGTATTAGAGATGATGTGAGGGCAGATTTTATAAAGACTGAGAAGCACTGCACCAGTAATGCCTGTGGTAAACTATGTTTGCTGCAAAAGTAAATCCTTTTCTTTGCTTTTGTTGTTGTCTCATTTATCATCCCAAGACATTATTATTCTGAAGAATTTGATTCCACTTTGGTCACACATGATCTATCAGAGTTATTTTTATAGATTATAAGTATCTAGTCCTGCTCCTGGATAACCACATTCCTGCAGAGTTTACCTCCAACCTGCATGGAAGTTTCTAATAATCCTGAAGACCTTAATTAGCTTAGTTCCAAGTGGTACCCGGCACCCTGGTTGAGAACTACTGCCCTAGAGCATTTAACTCTAGGTTGTTGGAGCTTCATCTTAACACTTTGTTTTACCTCCTGCATTTATTCAAACTCATCACAGTTGTGAATAAGGGCAATGAATTTGATATTGTGTCAGTCATATAAAAGAAGCCTGGCACAGCAAACTTGGTTTGTAGAAGTAGTTGATGAATGAACAAAAAAAAAGTCCTGGTCTGAGATCCGGTAGAGTTGTTGTGTTATATGAATGTAGGCCTACGCTACAAGTAACTGCCATTTAGCCAGGTCTGTGGGCTCTAAAAAAGGCCAAGGGGTCTGTTGATAAGATCTAGGTATAGACATTTCAAATGTGCCATGGAAAGGATTATAGGCAGTTTGCACAGAACACGTTTTCCATTCCAATGCGCTGCTTTTCCATTGTTTTCTGTGTAAACGAGTCTAGACGGACGTGTAGGACCATTGCGCTTACGTCTTGCGTCTTTTGCAGCGTCTCGCGCATGACATGGCGTTCTAAAAACATGGCATCAGTCAACCTTTAAAAAAACGCGTCTCGAGACTTTTTTTCCCAATTCTGCTGCCCACGTCTCACGTTTTTCAAAGATTGCTGTAGCGCCTCAGCTCAAGCGGCTCGTGAACCAATCATCTCTTCCTACTAGTTAATATATAGCATCAAATAAACATGAATGAACATGAGAAGGAATGTTGTTTCAAACAAAAAGACGTCAGTACACACCATTTTTCAAGTTCAAGTCCACCGAAGTTAATCTTCTAACTCCTGATTGCTTTGTCGGACAAAATGGCGGTTTCGGCATTATGACTGAACAAGGAGTCCTCTTCTTGAATTGGTAACTTTGCTGGCAAGTCCATAGTTTTGACAAGGTTGTTACCAAACACAATTGCCAAATGCGTTGAATACTTTTCCTGACAGGAACCCCAAAATCGACTCCATGTATTTTCTGTGTAGAGTTGAGTCATTGAGACTGAAGTATCTTGTTATGGTAAAGCACTGATGCACTTCCTGTGCTGATCATCCTACTGCTGTCTCTTGGTGCCTAGCAGGAGAGGCCTGTATACATACACACACACACAACAGATTGGACCATCTGCTGTCATAATATGTTCGGAGAGGATCTGCAAAAGTCACGCAATAGGAGGCACACAAACACAGCAGCCCCATTAGCATTTGACAGACGGTGTCAATTCTCTTTCCTTCTTTAGGAGGTGCTGGAGCTGGCTTTCTCTGTCCTCTACGAGTCTGATGAGTATCTAAACTTCATTGCCCCTGACAAGCATGAGGTGAGCAACCAGCAACTGCAAGCTACAAAGTGGTAGTTGTTGCACCTCCTTGGTGTGATTTGGACTTTGTGCATGCTGTGGTTTAATGTCATATTTCTGGCTGTTTTTCAGTACTGTGTGTGGACAGATGGGCTGAATGCACTGCTGGGGAAGGAGATGACCAGTGAGTTCACTCGCACAGACATGGACACTCTTCTCAACATGGAAATGAAGCTCCGCCTCCTGGACCTGGAGAACATCCAGATCCCTGAAGTTCCTCCCCCAATCCCCAAAGAGCCAAGCAATTATGACTTTGTTTATGACTGCAACTAATCCCCTTTCACTGGACTGACTGATTTTTCGTAAATGCATACTGGAAGAAAGACTTTTACAAAAAGTTAAAGAAATGAAAAAAACGGAGAACTCTTTCCTGCTAAAACTTGGCTCTCTAATACGCCTCATCACAATGGATTTGCTAAACTTAATGGACTTGGCTTGCAAGGCCTATGAACCATCTGGTCTGGTTGAAGAACCACCACAAACTGGTCCTCAGGTCCTAAACCATTCTAGTCCTGTCGCAGTCATTTCCAGACATCTCTTCAAACGGTTACATTCCTCAAACAAGCCCACTTCTCTGGTTAAAAAATGGTTGTCAAGAATTTTCGTCCCATCATAATTTCTGGCTGTTCGGAGTGGGATGCTCCCTGTAGAGTGTGCAAAAGGGGGGATTGTGGCATGTAGCACTCACTGTAGTATGTTTCTCACTCCAACAAGCGGCAGCTATATTGCTAGCAAAGTCCAAGTTTGTTTTTAATGATTTCTCCAAGTATCCCATTCATGCCTCTTATACTGTAGACTGTTAAATTAAATAGGCAGCTTCATGCAAGAGGTTGCCTTTTTTTTGTCTTAAACCATACCTGCTTTGTGCGTACATTGTCTGACTATAACGCAGGCGTGTAGATATAGCTCTTTCCTTCACTTGACACCAACCAGACTCATGGCAGACTGCTGTAACATTCCAAAGCAATATTGAGCTTCTGTTTTTGTAAGCTGGTATAAACTTTTGTGATATTCGTGATTGCTGCCAAGTAGTCAGTATTATACATTTCTGTGTGTTAAGGAATTTTGTTTTTCAGGGCCGTCAAATTTCATTTGAACTTTCATGATAATTTAATTTAAGATTGTGGGTATTATAATTATGATTTATGATTTTTCTCCCCTCATGTTTGTTATAGGTTTAAGATTGCAACATCCTGCTGTTTACATTAAAGATGGATTCCAATTCAGTTTTTGGTTTCAGCATTTCCTTATCATGTTGTCTTGCATACTTTATATCAGGCGTGACCAATCCTACTCCTAGAGGACCACCTTCCTGAAGTGTTTAGTTTTGAGTTTAACTGGTTTTAGAGGTGTTTAAGGCTGGAACTAAAATCTGCTGGAAGGTGGCCCTGCAGAAACAGGACTGGACTCCCCTCATTTATATGTATTATACTTTATATTTTCTTGTATTTTATATATTTTTTAATACATTCTTTATGTATTTGTGGGAACCACCTTCTATGAGTAGTCGTCTCCAGAAGAAGTGTACAGTATATACACTTTCCTCTCCTATTACACAACTAGGAACATGGATTACTATCCACAAACACAAAACCACTGGCCATCACACGCCTTTAATGATTGACTCTGCTGACTTAGGGTGTCCAGGACGTGTCTTCACAGCTCTGTGTGTTAATAACAGGGCCAGGTTGGCAATAATCTGCAGTCTGCTGGTCTGTGTAACTAGCATTTACAGTGACTTCTTCCTCCTCACTGCCACTGCAACCTCCTTTAACGCCTGATGGCTGTTTCTACCTCAACAATTCACCTACAGTATCTCACAAAAGTGAGTACACCCCTCAGATTTCAGCAACCATTTTAGTATATCTTCTCAAGGGACAATACTATAGAAATGAAACTTGGATATATTTTAGAGTAGTCAATGTACTTGTATAGCAGTATAGATTTACTGTCCTCTGAAAATAACTTAACATACAGCCATTATTGTCAAAATAGCTGGCAACAAAAGTGAGTACATCCTAAGTGATAACAGTTGTATGTTGTTTAACCATGCAAAGCCACGTCCTATTCATCATGTTCATGTTTTTGTCTGCTTGACAGGACCATACAAATGTGTGGATCTTGTATTAGAGCAGTTAAAATTTGGCGCTTTGAGTACAATACTCTCATACTGGTCCGTTGATGTTCAACATGGCACCTTATGGCAAAGAACTCTCTGAGGATTTGAGAATTAGAATTGTTGCTCTCCACAAAGATGGCCTAGGCTATAAGAAGATCCGCAACACCATGAAACTTAAGTTATAGTACAGTGGCCAGGGTCATAGAGAGAGGTTTTCCAAGACGGGTTCCACTCGGAACAGGCCAAAGAAGTTGGATCAAAGAAGTTGAGTCCTCGTGCTGTGCGTCAGGTGCAGAAGCTGGCTTCAAAAAACAGATGCATGAGTGCTTCCAGCAGTGGTTTAGAGGTTGCAGAAGCGGAAGGTCAGCTTGTCAGTGCTCAGACCATACGCCGCACACTGCAACAAATCGGTTTGCATGGCCGTCATTCCAGAAGAAAGCCTCTTCTGAAGCTGGCTCACAAGAAAGCCCGCAAAGAGTCCAAGCTGTCCAAGAGCATGAATTACTGGAACCATGTCCTGTGGTCTGATGAGACTAAGAACTTGTTTGGCTGGTGTCCAGCATGTGTGGCGACTTTCACTAAAGCATTCCTTCCGCCGGAAAAAATAGTCCCTGACCATGACCGGCAACAGAAGTTACATTATTAAGCCACTAGATGGTGGTAAAGACTGTCTTTACATTGAAAAGAATTACTATAGTACTTTTTCACCTGGGTGGCGGGGGAGCATTGTCTCAATGATGGAAAATTCTGTCAGTAGCGAGGAAAGAGTTCATTGTACTGCTCTCTGCTGATAGATGAAGGCTATACCATGAATGTGTACACTACTGTCTCAATATGAAAGTAAACTGGATTTAACCTAGACAAATGGAGAAGTGGAAGGCTCAGATGAACTTGTGCAAGAGGACAACTAAATTTTGTTACTGAACACTGAATAGTGTGTATATTCAGCAGGTTTATCTACAACATTAAAGAGTCTCTGGGATGCTGGTCTTGTGAAAACTTTCAAAATATCAAAGCAGGACATGATTTTGTGCAGCATTATGGCTATAATAACATGAAAGGTATACAGTGTTCTAAGAACAGTGAATATGGCCACTGTATGACAGTGATGAAGTCATCAACAAAATCATTTAGTCATATTCTTTTATCTCATTATTTATTTATAATAAATGTGCCTTATAAATGATTATATCAATTGGAGAAAAATGGGCAAAAAAAAAAAAAAAAAAGCCAAACTAACTGACAAAAAAAGGAGAAGCATCTTTAGAAAATGTTATGGTTGTGTATGTTTGGGAACATGTTTGTAAGTAAGTTGAAACTTCATCTGGATATCTTAAACCACTGCTCGTCTATAATTTAGATACACTAAATTAACTAGATACATTCTTTATTTTAGTGTAAATTAGTGTAAGGGCTTGTAAATAGGCAGTGAATATATGTCAGTAGATAATTAGGGGAACCCCACTTTCAAAAATTCTTCAAAAAAGCCTGTGCCATTTTGAAACAGGCCTACAAGACCAGACCAACTATTTTCAAGTTGGTAGTATTAACATTTAAACTTTAAACATTACTAAATTTCGCAAATTATATGGATGGGAAAAACGAACCTGGCCCGTACGGGGATCGAACCCGCGACCTTGGCGTTATTAGCACCACGCTCTAACCAACTGAGCTAACCGGCCTATACGATAGTGCGTACGACTTTAGTATTTCTGAAAATACCGCTTTATTTACTTTTCACTATTTAAATGAAGAAACAGAACAAGGAGTGATTGCAGTGATTCGGTTCACTATGGATTTACTATAAATGACGTGTAATGGCTTAATAAAGTGTTATTTGGGAATAGATTCTACAAAAATGTTTACGATTGTTAGAAAAGATTTCTATTTTGAAAAAATTCTGTTCTTTTTAACCTTTTATTTATCAATGAAAATATTAAGCAGCTATTTCCTGTTTCCAACAATAATATCATTGTTAGTGATTATATGTATTAAAATTATTAAATGGATGCTGCCTTATTGGGAGAATAAAACCCTCCTTACACCTTCCCCTAACCCTACCCAATAAATACTTTTTAATATTATTAAACACTTTTAGGCAGTTTATTTTCATTTTTATTGAAGATAAATGTCTTTCTGATGTGATATTTGATAGGAAAATGGAGGATTGTGTTCGGCAAAAGGCGGATTCGAACCTACGTCGATCGGGGTAAAAAAAAAAAAAAAAACACAATCGTGCGCCTAACTCTACTGTTACATCACTGTAGTAATTAAACTCAATCATCTTTTTTAAAGCTTGAGTGGCTCAACCAGATATTGGTGGGCGAAACTACTGTAAAAAGCGTTTGCCAACAAGGGACGCTATTTGCACCTTAAAAATAGAGTGCGTCCATATATGTTGTAAGAACAAAATAAAGTATATTATTTGTGATGTGAAACTATCTAACTGCATTGTATGTGATGTAATGTAAATATTATTTTTGCCCCAGGGTTACACCCCTTATTTTCTGGGGTTTATTTTATCCCTTTATTCAGTACAGTTTATGGCGACTGTACTGGGGCTTTGGGCGGTATGTGATGTGCTGTATAGACTATTTTACACCAGGGTTACACCCCTTATTTTCTGGGGTTTATATTAACCCTTTATACAGTACAGCTTATTGCGACTGTACTGGGGCGTCAGGACCCACTCAGGCCACAGGATGATCAGACCTGCTGGCCTCTCTAACACCTCTTCCAGCAGCTACCAGTCTCCTAGGAGGTCTCCCATCCAGATAGAGACCGGGCTCAACCCTGCTTAGCTTCAGTGGGTGTGCAGGTGAAAGCTTCAGGGTGACCGCTGCAGGCAGGGCCGTCAATTGGGTATGGCAGGACATGGCGACTGCCATTCCTTGACAGCCTGGTCAAGTCAATGCAACTACTTTGTTTATTCATTGCATGCAGGGATAACGGAGTTATATTACTATGTGTAACATATAATTTGTATTGTTAAATAAAACAGAAAAGTAAGTCAATTAAAGCAATACTAACCGTTGTTATTGTGTCTGAGATCAAAGGCGCTGCCAATGTGTTTTACATAACGTGATTTTTCTCCGTTGAGTATTGTAGCCAATCACAAGGCTTTCTGTTGAAATAATCAGACCAATCAGAGGTGTTTAAGTTACCGGTAGTGAGAATCCGCTCAGTAGCTCTCAAAACGCTGAATGAATTTATAAAATTCTGGAAAAACAACACAAAGTATGGTAATCTCAGGTGCTGTTTATGTGCTTTATTTATGTTCAAAGCGTATAATGTAACTTTGAATATCATTTAGTGCTCCCAGGTTTGTAGCCGAAGTTACTAAAAGCAACAATGGATAATTCACCTCAGATCTTATAAAATTAAACAAATGTATGCAGTTCAAACTGAGACCAAACAAGTGTATTCTATGACAAATTTATCAAAGATTGTTTGATCGACTTTTAGTTTTACAAATAAGGACAGTTTTTGTAGGATAAACAAAAATGTTTTTGCTAATCATATATATATATAAAAAAGAATATTATTTGGGGTTACCATTGTGCTGAAGAGTAGAGCCTTTGTAGGCTAAAATACTTACAAACATGTCATCTAAAGGCAAAAAAATTATGATTGGCCTTTTGTTGAATGGTTTATATGAGAATGTGTTTGTACTGTTGGTAATTATCTAAAACATATATAACTCAATTCCTGGAGAGCCACACCTCTACACAGTTTTGTTCTTTATCAAACACACCTGATCCAGCTAATCAAGCTCTTCAGGATTACTAGAAACTTCCAAGCAGGTGTGATTTGGAGCTGATTGGAGCTAAACTCTGCAGGGCTGTGGCTAGAAGAAAAAAAAAATATATATATATATATATATATATTACTGGTGTGCATCCTGAGACAAAACAATGTCACTGACACATTTGAAGTCAGTGCAAGTTACTTTCAGTTAAAACAGCTTAAATGTGAATTCTAGTCTAGGACTAGCTTAAGCCTTGTCTGTGAAACCAGGGGAATATTATATATATATATATATATATATATATATATATATATATAATATTCCCCTGGTTTCACAGACAAGGCTTAAGTAATACTACCATCGGAAATTGCACCGTGGTTTATTGTCAAACTGGTAACTGTTTCCTCACTAACCCTCAAACTACAGTGAGCTTGGCGACCCCTCGTAAATCTTTAGCGATCTGGAAAATGGATGTATGGAGGCTTATAATCAATGTTATAATAAACGTTCTATATAAGTTATTTTTTGGTTATTTAATGATAACCACCTGCAACATTCTGGGAACGTTTTTTTGGGTTGCAAAAAGAAAACCTTCTTTAGTTTCTGGTTTCCAGAATGTTCTTTTTTACGGTTTGTTTTTGGTTAGCCAGGAAAGTTTTCTAAACGGAAATAGAGCGTTAGTTTTTGGTTTGTAGAACATTATTCTAACTTTATTTTAACGTTCCTATAACGCAATGCTAACGTTCTCCTAATGTTATTCTAACATTCCTCTAATGTTATCATTACGTTATTCTAACATTCCCCTAATGTTATTCTAACATTATTTGATAATACCGCTATATTTACTTTTCACTATTTAAATGAAGAAACAGAACAAGGAGTGATTGCAGTGATTCGGTTCACTGTGGATTTACTATAAATGACGTGTAATGTCTTAATAAAATGACGTCTTAATAAAGTGTTATTTGGGAATAGATTCTACAAAAATGTTTACGATGGATACCGATTAATAAGATTGTATTTTCCAACATATGACTGAAGCCTCAGCAAAATCCCCATAGCAACTTTAAAGTTGTCCACATGATTGTGCGCTATTATATTCAATCAGATCGAAATTTAAGTCGTTATACACGGATTATCAAAGCTCAGAAGTAGCGCTGTCGAATTTGAACGAATGAAGTCACCTTTATTTACCCACGTAGAAGGCGACGTTCTCGTGACCTTGCGCAACGTTCCCTAGAAGTTCTCTGAAGGTGACGAAAATTCAGAACCTTTACAGAACATTAAGGATGTTCCTAAAATGTCCTCTTCTGGTAATGAAAGTGCTGCAGTTCAAGGTTCTTTATATGACTTTAGGGGGACGTTCCATTTAGGTTATTTTATGGTCACATAAGTTACAAAGAGGACATTTGGGACATTAACAGAACGTTCCCACACGGTCCTCTGTTTGTCATTTAATAACGTTCCCAAAATGAAATTAGGGGGACGTTCTTTTAGTCGTGCGAGAATTACAAAAAGGACATTTGGGAAGTTAACAGAACATCCTAGTCCCCTAAACATTCCCAGAACGTTCTGAATGTTCCCTGAAGGTCCACCAAATAACGTCCCCCAAACCCAAAAGAACTCCACATCGTGACCGTCTCTGATCGTTCTGGGAACGTCACCAGATGACAGGTTAGATGTTGATGTTATATAGAAAATATTAGGTTGAAGTCACCGTTATGGAGGTGAGCGTTTGCTTTAGTTGGGCTCTTGATTCTTAACATTTTAACAGCAGGTTTTCTCTGGCTGCTTGAACTGTGTTTATAAAACATGCTTGTTATAGCCAACCTTACAAAAGAAATTCTGATCAGCTGAATTTGGTTATTTTGGATGGTAATTCAAATATCATGGAGTGTCCTGATTCGCTGATTTTCTTTTGAAATCTAAACTCTGTGTGTTTATTGTCTGTTTGATCTTTCTTGACAGTCAAATATTCAGATTTTAAAATTATACATTATACAGAGTTTTGAGCAGTGTTTTTTAGACTTACACAGACATGATGAATCAGTGTATGAACCTCAACAATGGTGACAATAAACACAAATCACTGTGACTTTAGTAGCTTGTTTTGTGATGCTCAGAGTTAATCTGTTTATCTGAAAATTTTGTCACCATTGTTGAGGTTCATATGCTGAATCTTGATGTCTGTGTGTGTCCACATGTTCCTGTCTGAATAGTTTCTGCATTATGACAAAAACTTTAAGAATATCAAAGCAGGATGGGGTTCTTTTTGTAGCATTATGGCTACAACAACATGAAAAATATACTGTGTTCAAAGAACAGTCAACTGGCCACTGTGTGACAGTGATGAAGTCACCAACAAAATCATTTGGTCATATTTTATCTCATAATTTTTTTGTAACAAATGTGCCCTAGAAACAGTTAAAAATTAAAGTTAAAATGTCATGGGTCAGGAGCCCAACTAAAGCAAGTGCTTACCTCCACAACGGTGACTTCAGACTTTATTCAGTTACGAGATTTCAATGATGGTCAGTTTTGTTCCTTAATGAGATTTCAATGACGGTCGGTTTTCATTGTCAGTCATTTTTGCCCAGTTAAGAGATCTTGATACGGTATGTTTTGTTCTTTTACAAGATTTTAATGACAGTTAGTTTTGCTCCATAACAAGATTACAATGATGGTTGGTTTTGTTCAGTAACACAATTTCAATGGCGGTCGGTTTTATTTGGTTATGAAATGTCAGTGACAGTTTTGCTGGATTATGAGATTTTAACAATGGTCGGTTTTGCTGGGTTATGAGATTTCAATGACTGTCAGTTTTGTTTCATTACAGGATTTGAATGTTTCAGTAATGGTCGGTGTTGCACGGTTACAAGATCTCAATGAAGGTCGATTTTCAGTGTCAGTTGGTTTTGTTCTGTTATGAAATTTCAAAGAAGGCGAGTTTTGTTCCTTTTTTTTCTATTACGAGATTTCAAAGACAGTCAGCTTTTGTTCCGTTACAAGATTTCAATGACAGTCAGTTTTCGTTTTCAAAAAGTGGACAAAAAGTTTTGTCCAGTTATGAGATCTCAATTTGGTTTGTTTTGTTATTTTACGAGATTTTAAGGACAGTTGGTTTCGTTCTATTATGATATTTCAATGATGGTCGGTTTTGTTCTTTTGTTATTTTTGTACGAGATTTCAAAGACAGTCGGTTTTGTTTGCAAAGCAATTGGTTCAATTGTTTCGAAGCTTTGAAAAACGTTGTTTCTCAACTTGCCAGCGACACGGGTTCGAGTCCCGCTTGGAGCGGTTCAGAGACTGCACAGGTTGCAGACATACATTTAAAACATGGTGTCTTCTGAAATCTTTCGGTTAGAAATCTTTTGTAACAATATATAATCTTTCCAAAACATTTTTTAACAATATACACTACTGTTCAAAATTTTGGGGTCAGTCATTGTTTTCTTTATTTTTTTAAAGCAAAATTAATAATTTTATTACGTAAGGATGTATTAAACTGATAACAAGTGATAGTAAAGGCTTATATTGTTAGAAAAGATTTCTATTTTGAAAAAAATTCTGTTCTTTTTAACGTTTTATTTATCAATGAAAATATTAAGCAGCTGTTTCCTGTTTCCAACAATAATATCATTGTTAGTGATTATATGTATTAAAATTATTAAATGGATGCTGCCTTATTGGGAGAATAAAACCCTCCTTACACCTTCCCCTAACCCTACCCAATAAATACTTTTAATATTATTAAACACTCGTTAGGCAGTTTATTTTCATTTTTATTGAAGATAAATGTCTTTCTGATGTGATATTTGATGGGAAAATGGAGGATTGTGTTCGGCAAAAGGCGGATTCGAACCTACGTCGATCGGGGTAAAAAAAAAAAAAAAAAATACAATCGTGCGCCTAACTCTCTACTGTTACATCACTGTAGTAATTAAACTCAATCATCTTTTTTAAAGCTTGAGTGGCTCAACCAGATATTGGTGGGCGAAACTACTGTAAAAAGCGTTTGCCAACAAGGGACACTATTTGCACCTTGTGTAAATAGACACTTGTAAAAATAGAGTGCATCCATATATGTTGTAAGAACAAAATAAAGTATATCATTTGTGATGTGAAACTATCTAACTGCATTGTGTGATGTAATGTAAAGATTATTTTACACCAGGGTTACACCCCTTATATATTGTGGGGTTTATATTAACCCTTTATACAGTACAGCTTATTGCGACTGTACTGGGGCGTCAGGACCCACTCAGGCCACAGGATGATCAGACCTGCTGGCCTCTCTAACACCTCTTCCAGCAGCTACCAGTCTCCTAGGAGGTCTCCCATCCAGATAGAGACCGGGCTCAACCCTGCTTAGCTTCAGTGGGTGTGCAGGTGAAAGCTTCAGGGTGACCGCTGCAGGCAGGGCCGTCAACTGGGTATGGCAGGACATGGCGACTGCCATTCCTTGACAGCCTGGTCAAGTCAATGCAACTACTTTGTTTATTCATTGCATGCAGGGATAACAGAGTTATATTACTATGTGTAACATATAATTTGTATCGTTAAAACAGAAAAGTAAGTCAGTTAAAGCAATACTAACCGTTGTTATTGTGTCTGAGATCAAAGGCGCTGCCAATGTGTTTTACATAAGTTACCGGTAGTGAGAATCCGCTCAGTAGCTGAATGAATTTATAAAATTCTGGAAAAACAACACAAAGTATGGCAATATCAGGTCCTGTTTATGTGCTTTATTTATGTTAAAAGCGTATAATGTAACTTTGAATATGATTTAGTTATGATATGATATGATTTAGTTATGATGAGTTTGTATTCTATGACAAATTTATCAAAGATTGTTTGATCGACTTTTAGTTTTACAAATAAGGACAGTTTTTGTAGGATGAACAAAAATGTTTTTGCTAATCATATATATATATAAAAAAGAATATTATTTGGGGTTACCATTGTGCTGAACAGTAGAGCCTTTGTAGGCTAAAATACTTACAAACATGTTCTGTAAAGGCAAAAAAGTTATGATTGTTTGTTTGGTTAATGTTTTACATGAGGATGTGTTTGTGCTATTGTTAACTATATAAAATATATATAATGTTAGAATTCACAAAATATAAAAGGAATAATGGTTTATGGTATATAAACTGCATTACATATGGTATATAACATTCCCCTAATGTTATTCTAACTTTATTTTAACATTCCCCTAATGTTATTTTAACATTCCCTTAACGTTATTCGAACATTATTCTAATGTTCCCCTAACGCTATTCTAACATTATTTTAACATTCCCCTAATGTTATTTTAAAGTTCCTCTAACGTTATTATAACATTACCCTAATGTTATTCTAATGTTCCTATAACATAATTCTAACATTCTCCTAACATTCCCCTAACCCCTTTACTCCAATATTATTACTCCGCTGTATGTCAGTAATCATCCAGCACAAACCATCTGGTTTTTATTTATTGTTTATAACATTTGCCTAACGTTATTCTAACATTATTTTAATGTTCCTCAAACGTTATTCTAACATTCTCCGAGCGTTATTCTAAAGTTCCCCTAACGTTATTATAATGTACCTCTAATGTTATTTTAACATTCCTATAATGTAATGCTAACGTTCTCCTAACGTTATTCTAACATTCCTCCAATGTTATTCTAACGAATGTTATGTAAAGGTTCGGAATCTTCATCACCTTTAGAGAACTTTTAGGGAACGTTGCGCAGGGTCCTGAGAACGTTGCCTTCTACGTGGGATGGAGGCTTATCATCAACATTATAATAAACATTCTATATAAGGCATTTTTAGGTTATCGAAAGACATTATTTTAATGTTCCCCTAATGTTATTTTAACGTTCCCTTAACGTTATTCTAACATTCCCCTAACGTTATTCTAATGTTCCCCTAACGTTATACTAACATTCCCCTAACGATATTCTAATGTTCCAAGAACTCTCCTGTACGTCATTAATCATCCAGCACACTCACAGCCCGGTATAGGCCAGTGGTTCCCAACCTTTTTTCCAGGAGACCCCTATTTTAACATTCAAAATCCTTAACGAAAACAGCAGAAATAGAGCTGTTTCCCCAGTAACCCCATAAACAAAGCAGAGCTGCGCTTATAAACACTACACCTTACACAGAGAGATGATGAAAAGAAAATGCCATCAAAACTTTTCTCAAGGCAGTCAGTTCCCTTTAGAGATACATTCATAGAATTCATTCATACTTTAATTCAAACAATTTTCCTCAGAACTCTGTTGTAAAACCTCTCACTTCTTTCGCCATTTTTTTTAAAACAAAACCTACACTGCTGTATTTGTGCGAGTGCTTACTTTGCTTAATACTGGAGAGTATTTACCATCAGTTTTTCAAATCCTGGCAATCAAATACGTCTTTAATGATGATTAAAGTAATACTAACCAATGGAAATTGCATCGTGGTTTATTGTCAAACTGGTAACCGTTTCCTCACTAAAACTATAGTGAGCTTGGCAACCCCTCTGAAAACTTTAGCAACCCCTAGTAGGGGTCACGACCCCCAGTTTGGGAAACACTGGTGCGGAGGATAATTTCTTGGCACACTTTGGGCCCTTTAGTATCAATGGACCATATGCACGGAGCATTCTTTAGAACTTCCGCAATAATATAAACCAGCTGAAAAACTTCCCGTGAAATGTCACTTGTTGGTATTTCGGTATCTTTAATGTCCTGAGGTAGCTTTAACAACATCAGTAGTGTAATACTTAGTTTATAATCAGAATATAGTCACTTAAATAGTCAGGCTTAGCGTTAATTTAGGCTAGTTATTCAAACGTATGACAACATTAAAAAGACACATCCCTCAGTGTTCTTTCTCAGCAAATTTCAAGTCGACCATCGGTTTTCACAATTTTCACAAAAAAAAGAAAAAAAAAAGAAAGCGTCAACACACTGTAAATTAAGGATTTACTGTGCACTTGGATTCACTAAACAAAATGAGAGCTTGTGCTGCACTGACTGACAGCTTCAGTAAGGGAGGAAGAGTGCGGTTTTCTGTGTAATTCTTGTACAAGAAAAGTTATTGTTTTACATGAGACTTTGTGAGTACTTTATACTTCACCTTGACAACATTTATTTTTAACCCTATTCATTTTAGAATGTTTAATATTTATTCAAAATCGAATTGGTGGAAAAAAATATTACAGGAAATGTCTATGAGCCAATAAATGCTCCTCTGCCACCATCTGCTGGTTAAAGTGGCAATTAATGTGCTCTTTATTTTTAAATGATAGTGTTTTCTATCAAATGTTGGATTTCCTACATCTTGAAACGTTCGGTTTTACAAATGGGGACAATCTCAGATGGGTGAACAAATATTTTTGGTCATCACATTAAAAATAACATTTGAAGTGCTGGAAAAATGTTACGTGTGCGTGTCTAATTACAGACACCATGTTTCTTATTCAAATAACTGATATATAAAAATTTTGTGGCTCAGATAAGGCCCAGTTCTGGTTTATTTCTTTGCCCTTGGTTGACATGTGGCATTGCTATGGCCTGCTTGTGGCTCAGATCTGGCAAACAGGAGCGGCCTACCCTAGTGCCATCATTCCATGCTACATGTGGCCCAGATCATCATACCACACGTGGCAGATGTAGTGCCAGCACAAAGTTGCTATCTGGGAAGGCAGATTTTAGTTGTTTGCTTCAATAAGCAGCTTGAGGAAGGATCAAGAATAAACTGAGGAAAAACAGGAGGAATGGTTAGCTTTCCTAATTCTTTGGATACTCCACAAGGCATCTGAACTGTTTATCCTTTATGTTAATGTTGTACTTATAGAATTTAAATCACAACTTGTTAATATAGATTTATACTTGATACTGATGTGATACTATCTTGAGTGTATAATAAAGGCTGGATCTACAGACTGAACTGATGTGCCCTGCTGAAAGCAATTTTGCTTGTCTCATTTTATTTTTTTCCACAATGCCAGTACCGCAACTTATTCTATTCTAGTCTCATGATGTCACTTGTATTCATTCTGTTGTGGCTGAGATATCTTGTGGTCCTTCGCATAAGCCCATACAATACTAACAGCAGGGGCTAGAACAAAGGCTGTCTATATTTACCTCAGCAGAAACTGCTGCATCAGGCTGTGTATGTAAAGGCCATGGTGCGTCTTGCGGCAGCTATGGATCCAGCTTAACGATTTGTGAGAGAAATATCTAGTTAACACGTGAGCACAAAACAGAATGTACTGGGAAAATGAATGATAATCAAAGGTGCAGAGACAGCTCCAAGGCAAGTTTTAAGGGGGACTAAGGCAGAGTGAAAAAATTCAATTTAGGAGAACTCAGATCCTGGGGGTCTGCAGATGTCAGTTATCCACAGAATAACCCGGAGGCATTTATGGTTGATGAAATAAAAGATTATTCTCTTCTAAAAAGAGAAGGACACACAGGTCTTTGAATACAGATAGAAAAGTATCCATGTAGGACTTTTCAACACAACAATTGGCTTTCAGATAGTAGGAAAATACTGCCACCAACTGGTTATGGTAAGTATACCTTGATAGGGATGCTAGGGAAACAGCAACAACATTGTCACATAAAAACACTAACTAGCATTCAAATTAATTATATTATCAATTGATATTTACTTTTGGATATACCCATCCATCCATCCATGATTCTATCTATCTAGTTTTCCCATCCATCTATGATTCTATCTATAGTTGTCCCATCCATCCATATACTCGGGCATGTGCAATGTATCTGAGGCACTGGAAAAATTAAACAGGCATCATAATTCCAAGAAGAATTGTCATTTATTAAAAAATTAATTAATTACATATTTAATGCATATATACACAGTTGTTTTCTTTAGATTATATTGCGAAAGCAGCTAAGCAAATTTAGCAAACATGTCACTTGATAAACTTCAAAATTATCTTTAAATTATTTGTTCAAGTCAAGTTCTTTATACATCTCTCTACTTAGCATGAAAACATTGTAAGTATACATTTGCTCTTGAGGTGAAAAGTAGAAAAGCCCAGAATGTGTGATACCAGTTGACAGTAACACACCAAAATCTCAGCAAAACTATTTGCCTTCTAATGCCCTGAGCTGTATTAATTTATCCAAGGCTCTCATTAAGCCAAGGTCACCCGCTGACCTACTTTAAACGAAGCAGTTCTCTTGCCTTCGTTCGAGGCTCCGAAAGACTCATATCTGCATAACAGAAGGAGAAAACAAACACAAAAATAGGATTCAGCAATGCAGTGGTGTGAATGAGGTTACAGTATATTTCAGGTGGTTTATTTGAGTAAAGCAAAAGTGTGTTTGTGAAATGTGTAAAAACAGTGAACTCACAGTTCAGTGTATCTCCTCCAGTCTTCTCTGCTGACAGATGCTCTAGTGTTAGCCAAAGCAGTGGTCAGGTGAGTTTGGCATATGAGAGAGCCAGGCTTACTGGGGCCAGCTTGCACCAGAGATGATTCATCCTATGAATCAGAAGAAGAGAAGCAGATCTCATCTACTGAGCAGCTACACACTCCAACAGTCTTCTGGATGGATGGGAAAACTATATATCTAGAATCATGGATGGATGGATGAGAAAACTATAGATAAAATCATGTATGGCTGGGAAATCTAGATAGATGGTGTGTGAGTGAGCGGTTTGCTGATGTCAAAGTTGTGGATCGAGTGGTCCATGGTGGCTGTGGGGTTATGGTATGAGCAGGCGTACGTTATGGACAACGAATACAGGTGCATTTTATTGATGGCATTTTGAATGCACAGAGATACCGTGACAAGATCCTGAGGCCCATTGTTGTGCCATTCATCCACGACCAACACCTCATGTTGCAGCATGATAATGCACGGCCCCATGTTGCAAGGATCTGTACACAATTCCTGGAAGCTGAAAACATCCCAGTTCTTGCATGGCCAGCATACTCACCGGACATGTCACCCATTGGGATGCTCTGGATCGTCGTATATGATAGCGTGTTCCAGTTCCTGCCAATATCCAGCAACTTCGCACAGCCATTGAAGAGGAGTGGACCAACATTCCACAGGCCACAATCAACAACCTGATCAACTCTATGCGAAGGAGATGTGTTGCACTGCGTGAGGCAAATGGTGGTCACACCAGATACTGACTGGTTTTCGGACCTCACCGGACCCCCCCAATACATTAAAACTGCACATTTTAGAGTGGCCTTTTATTGCACACCTGTGCAACAATCATGCTGTCTAATCAGCATCTTGATATGCCACACCTGTGAGGTGGATGGATTATCTCAGCAAAGGATAAGGGAGAAGTGCTCACTAACACAGATTTAGACAGATTTGTGAACAATATTTGAGAGAAATAGGCCTTTTGTGTACATAGAAAAAGTCTTCAGCTCATGAAAAATGGGGGCAAAAACAAAAGGGATAGAATCATAGATGGATGGATGGATGGGAAAACTATATAGATAGAATCATGGATGGATGGATGGGAGAACTAGATAGAATGATGGACAGATGGTAAAAATATAGATAGAATCATGGATGGATGGATGGGGAAAACTATAGACAGAATCATAAATGGATTTGTGGATGGATGGATGATAGATGGGTAGGGAAATGAGAGAGATATAGAAATGGATTGAAAAACTGAATGGATGGATGGAAAATTAGATAATAATGGATGGATGTAGGGGAAAAACTAGATGGATGAATGAATGGATGGAGGAATGAATGGACGAATGGGTAAACTAGATAGAATGAATGGATAAATAGATGATGGATGAATGGGTAAACTAGATGGATATAATGACGGATAGACAGGAAAACTAGTTTTAAATTGATAAATGGATAGATGGACAATGTACGAGGAAGGTAACTGACCGTGTTTTTGCGGTAACTATTCTTAACAGTGCTGACTTCTGCTCGGAGGCGTTCGGACTGCTCATGGGTCAGTTCCTGAAAGCCTTCTTGCAGACATGACATAAAAACGGGGGCATGACAGGAGCTTGGATCCCTCATTGATGCCCCTGTCAGGTCGGGGGCAGTAGAATTGGGTCCAGACAGGCACTGAGAATTCTGGGAATAGAACAAACAGAATGTGACAGTCTCATAAGAAGCCCAAACGTATTAAATCATAGTAGTTGGAATGAGATATAATGAATTATTTGTAAATATAACATTTGTAAATTTAGAATCTCACCAATTCAGACAGAGACTGGTTATCCAGTTCAGACTCAAAGGAGCTACCGAAGTAAAGGCGCCAGATGTTGTGACGTGGGTCCTCAGGTGGGAGTTCACTGGGGTCCAGCAGAACAATAGAGTGCTCCAGCCCTGCGTCCCCCTCCCCAGCTGAGTCATCTGACCCGCTGCTATGGTTCAGGAAGATCAGGGAGGAGAGGCTGACATCACTGTCTGACCCTGAGCCCAAATCCTATAAAACAGCAGAGAGAATCTGATTCACACACAAGCTGTAAATTTAGCCCTGATGTACTGACTACTTTTTATATAATTTCTATATCTAGGGTAGTTATAGACTCGTATATTGACCAGGCCAGTTATTCAGATGATATCAGAGCTTTTTGAGATTATTCAATGTTTTTTTAATTTTGTGTACATGTTCATTTCAACACTTCTTTTCACAACTGTTTTCCACTTTGATAGTAATAAGAAAGGTTTCTTGAACACCAAATCAGCATATTAGAATCATATATTAGCATAATATCATGTGACACTGAAGACTGGAGCAATGATGCTGAAAATTCAGCTTTGCCATCACAGGAATAAATTACATTTTAAAATATATTAAAATAGATATAATATAACCAATTTGTAATAAGTCATAATAACAGTTATTTGAACTAATTCATAATAATATTTAGCAATATTACAGTTTTTAACTGTATTTTGAGCATAAGAGTCTTCTTTCAAAAACATTTCAAAATCTTACCAACCCCAAACTATTGAACATTAGTGTATATGTTGACCATTGGCCGCTGGTCTTTAGATATGGACATCAGCCACTGAAAAACCCATGTAGGTCAACCACTAACCATGTGGATAGGTTTGTATATGTATGGGTCAATGTTTGAGTTTGTGTGTAACATACATGCAGAAGGTTGGGCCCCAGGCTGCTATGGATCGCTTCTAGCTGAGCGTTATAGAGAAGGGCCTTCAGGTCGGCTCCAGTGAACAGCTCTGTTGCCACAGCAATCTGCTCCAAGTCCACATCTGCAGCCAGTGGCACAGAATGAGTCAAAGCCCTAAGGATCTCCAGCCGTGCCTCCTGAAGGACAGATATGTTTCAGTGAATTAATATTGTAGATCTTTTAGATGTTAAGATGTTAAACTGATGTGCGCCAAAACAACATGCTGACCCGATCAGGAGGAGGGCAGTAGAGAGACTTGTCCAGTCGCCCAGGTCTCAAGAGAGCAGGATCAATCAGGTCAGGACGACTGGTGGCAGCCAACACATACACCCCTGGAAATAAGAAACTATGCAGTGATTTTACAGATCTCACAAAAACAACAATGCAATCTTTCAAATATCAAAAAAGTACTCCAGATGTTTCACAACAACGCTGAACAACAATTCTGAAGTCACACAATTGGCTTTGCTCTACAGTCTCAGGTGTCTTGGTGTTTTTGTGATTGGAAAAACAAACAGTTTTTTTTTTAAATTTAGGATTAGATGGTAGCAAGATAATTTATCTAAAATTCTTTTTAAAAATTAATTTGTCACACTACAGGACTACTGAGCAAAAGGTTGATTTAAAATGGTGGAAAAACTAGGTGACTTTATCATATACATACACTACCGTTGAAAAGTTTGGGATCAGTATGTTTAAAAAAAAAAATAATAAATTTTTTTTTAATACTTTTATTAAAGCAAGGATGCATTAAATTGATCTAGTGACAGTAAAAACATTTATAATGTTACATAAGATTTCGGTAACACCATTTTAAGGTGACAGCATGTTACTACATGTACTTACTATATTAATAATCTAATAGTCTAATCAAGATTTCTATTTCAAATAAATGCTGTTCTTTTGAGCCTTCTATTCATCAAAGAATCCTGAAAAACGTCTTTCAACAAAAATATTAAGCAGCACTGTTTTCAACATTGAGAAAATGATGAGAAATGATTCATAAGTATCAAATCAGCATATTAGAATGATTTCTGAAAGATCATGTGACACTGAAGACTGGAGTAATGATTGAGACTCAGATTGAGACTCTTCTTGAGACTTCTTTCAAAAAGAAAATCTTACCAACCCCAGTGTTTTGAACAGTGGCGTATATATAAACTTTTGAATGGAAAAAAAAAAAACAGTCCATGGAGATTTTTTTTTTGTCAACTACCCATTTACTCACAGATCAACAAACTGAGAGCATGAAGCAGATAAAAATGGAACAAACTCAGGTTGACCCCAGGTAAAAGTGTGAGCGTTTGATCTTCAGTCCTGATGTACCTGTCAGTCCTTCCACTCCATCCAGCTGAGTAAGTAGTTGATTAACCACACGGTCAGTGACCCCTGTGTTGTCATGTCCTCTTCGAGGGGCCAGAGAGTCAAACTCATCAAAGAACAGTATGCACGGCTTGGCTTGTTGAGCCCTGCAGCAACACAGACACACATTTGTTAATGATGACTCTAGTAAACTGCTACTTTATTTCATAAAGAAGAGCATTCAGACAGACCTCTGAAACACATCTCTAACTGCCTGCTCACTGGCACCAATATACTTGCTGAGGAGTTCGGGACCCTGGAGAAACACATAGGACATCACAACATCAGTGCATTTAAATTTTGTCAGTACACATACTGTATGTACATTTTTCCTTACCTTGATGCTGATAAAGTTCATGCCACTCTCTTTGGCCACAGCTCCAGCCAGTAAAGTCTTGCCTGTTCCAGGAGCTCCATAGAGCAGCACACCGGAGCACTGACGCAAGGGCAGACTGGAGAAGAGCAGCGGGTACTGGACACAACATGACACATCAGACTATTACTTCAACCACACATGAATAAGGATATATAACAGAAATTCTTTGTGAACTCTATGTCCGTCCCATTTATTATGATTACTGGTAAATGGTTTCTGTCGTAGAAATCAGTTTATTTAATGTATTTATGAATGTATTGATGAATTAATATTTTGAATTAGTGGGTTTAAACAATTCTACTTATTAGGGTCTCGAATAACACTAAAAAACGGCCTGAGCAGTGTTATTTTAGTATCATTGATATACTATTATACTTTCTGTTCATTTTAGAATTTATATATATATATATATATATATATATATATATATTTTTTTTTTTTTACTTTTAGTAATTTTGTTGTTTGTCATTTTTTAACATTCTTGTCACTTTTTTTTTTAAATGGGTCTATATAGTTTTTATTCATTTTTATTTAATAGTTTTAGTTTATTTAGATTAATATTCTAGCATTTCAGGTAAAACTAAATGAAAATGTTAAATGTTTCCTTGGCAGCTAGTTATTTTATATTTCATTTTATTTCAGGTAATGTTTATTTTGTTTTAATAAATGGAATTTGTTTTTTTTAATGGTTTTACTCAATGTTAATGACACTGGTCCTAAGATTTGAGAACAGATAGACCATCCTGGCTTGTTGGCAACACACGCAGTCACAAAAAATTCTCTACAGCAGTGCAAATCTCGAAACATTTTGAATTAAAACAATTCCATGACTTAAGATTTTATTTTTTTACTAGCAGACTGAAAGTGTTAAAGTTAGACACTGCTCTTTACCACAGATTTGTGACCAGTCTAGTTGATTCGCCTAATCTTCTTGTACACTGTAAAAAAAATCCTAATTTTACGGAAAATAACTGATTTCTTTACGGTCATTTTCTTTTATTTTAAATTATACTCATAATTCTATAAAATTACAAACAATGTATGTAAATTAACAACTCGGGTGTTATTTTATGTATTATGACATTAATGACAAACTACAGTAATTCACATATTTTTTACAGAAAATTTACTGTATTTTTTAGAGGTATTTATGTTTTCTTAAATTACAAAAATAATCAGTAATTAAACAGTAACATGGATGTTGATGTCTTATTGAGGAAAAAAAAGTTTGATGTCACCGTTATGGAGGTAAGCGTTTGCTTTAGTTGGGCTCTTGACCGTTGAGTTTTTCTATACGTTTTTTTCTCTGACTGCTTTAACTGTGTGTTTCTAATGCATGTTTGTTATAGCAAAAAGTGCAGGAGAAACTCTGATCACATGATTTTGGCTGCTTATTGATGATATAGTTATCATGTAGTGGCTTGATTCACTGATATCACATAGTGTCAAATTTCTGAATATATTAATTGTTAATTTCATGATTTACTATAACCTTGTGATGTTGTGGATCATATTATGACAACATGGCATTCTGATTTTTTAGTCATTACGCAGAAAATGTTTTCAGTCCTTTTTTTTTTTTGGAGCACAGACACATCAATAATCAACATATGAATCTCAACAATGGTGACAATCAACAAAGCTTTTTTGTGACATTAGTAGCTTGTTTTGTGACGTGAGTTGATCTGAATTTTTTTTGTCACCATTGTTGAGATTCATACGCTGATTCTTGATGTCTTTTTGAGTCTGCATGACCGTGACAAAACATTTTCTGTCATTTGACTGTTTTTTTTTTTTTTTAAGATTGTGTTTTGCAGTGAAGGTGTTTTATTGTAATAATTCAGGGAATACCTGTAAAATAACAGTGTTTTTCTGTAGAAAAACCTGTTAAAGTTTTTTTTACACTTTATTTAAATTAGAATATTTTACTTTAACTTTAAGGTTTTTGTTTGGCAGCCGTAGCTGACAGTCATTGACCATTTTTTTTTTTACAGTGTACATAAACTGGATTATTTAGTTGGGAAAAGCTGGTCTTACACTTAAATGAACAAAAAAATAATAATGTCTACACACTGAAATTAAACCCGCAAAATGTATTTATAAACAGTGCAACGTTTTGACTAGTCAGGTCTTCATCAGGAACAAGCTGTAATTTAAGCTGTAATTTTTAGTGTGTGTACATTATTTTTATCTTTTTGTTATTATTATCTTTTTGTCCTGCACCTGAGCCCAATTTTGGTTTTGGATTTTGTTTCTTACTCTGAAATAGACATTTTGTGCACAATAGCTGCCATACCTTAGCTGGCAGCAGTATGATGTCCATCAGGAGCTGACGTGCCTGATGAAGTCCCCCAATACGCTCCATGCCGGCCCCAGTGGGAGTCTGCAGCTGAGCCCCCCAGAGGGAGGGTGGGGTAAAGCCCTGAAGGGCCTGTCTGAAGTCCTTATAGCTCAAATCTGTTGAACCAGAAAGCTTAGACTTAAAAAAAAAAAAAAAAAAAAGCTGAATCACAAAAAGATATAACTAGATTAAACACTTGCCTTCAGAGTTGCCATTGTTTCTGCTGTGTAGAGTGTTGGCATGGATGGCCCTCTCAAGCAGCATGTTCAGGTCTCGTGCCATGAATCCCTCTGTTTCTTTGGCAACACTGTCCAGGTCAAGAGTAGTCTGACAGTCCTGGATGTTCTTTTTGACTGTCAAAGACCTCAGAATCTCAACCCTTTGAGCCTATAAAGAGAAACCATCTTTTTACAGTTTTTTTTTTTTTCCTTCAAAAAACAAACAAACAAACAAACAAAAAAAAGCACACAGGAATAAAACTAGTCTTGTGCAGTCAGACTTTTCACTATAGGCATAAAGTCTTGTTTTGGCAAGAATTCAATAACAGGAACATCACAAACTTTAGCAAATACAGTGAATTTCTCTTTTAAATAGTGACTATTGTAGCCACCTGGGAATGCAAGTCCAAACTGTTTGTTATATTGCAGTAGGGCTGCATGATTAATATAAATAAACCTGAAATCAAGATATAGCTTAGTATAGAAATGAAGAAAGTAAGACAGTGATAATTGTAAGTATTGTAATAGTAATGTTTTTCTTTCTTTTTTTTTCTTAAATACTAAGTACTTTATTGTACATTGAAATATTACAATAGTAATTTTGTTTATTTTGTTTAATATTTTTATTTAGGAATAAGTATCGTAATTTTAAAGTTTAAAATTATTGTCATTATTATTTTTTCTTAAATATTTAGCACTTTATTTACAGTCAAATGTTACAATAGTAATTTGTTTATTTCATCTAATATATTTATTTAGGAATAATAATAATAATTATAATTATTATTATTATTGTTGTTGAATATAATTATTATATTTATAATTATTATAGTCATATTGATATATAATCACAACATTTTGGGCCAAATTGTGCAGCCCTAGCACAGTAAACCTGGTACTGGTACTAATCACAATTGCAATTTTTCTCAGGAAAATCACAATTCGATTTTTGTACCCTAATCGCGCAGTCCTAGATTGCAGTTTCATGAACCCACCTGATCTGGTGTTTGGATCTTGCAGAAGCTTTGGAAGAAGTGTGAACCCTGCACCACAGTCAGAGTCTGATGAAGGGAATGCTCACTCTGTGCTGTGACCATCAGAGCTATGAGGCTGGAGCGCACCACCATCTCATCCACCAAATCCCTCAGATCTGAGGAGAACAAACAAAGTAAAGATGTCCATCAGATGATTCCTCACAGAGATACATGTAGAGCCAGGCACGTCTCTTAAGATGTCTTACTCTGTGCTATGTGCTGCCGCAGTACGGCCTCTGGCCCATGCTCATGCTCAGGTGAGGTCGCAGCACCGGTCACGTGATCCAAGTCATCCAGCAGGACCACTGAGGGTTGTCTCCAAACTGCCTGCTCGAAAACCTCTTCCAACCTCTGTCTGATTGTGTCTGCTCTCTTGCCTAACAAATTCATTCATAATATCGAGAAATATGATTGATAAAAGACAAAAACATAATCTAAGTTGGAGTACATAGCAAAACAGGTCAGTCTAATTTTCTTGCCTACCTTTCAGTGCCTTGCAGTCCACAACTTGAATGTGGGCATCCAGCTCTTCACTGGCTTTTCGACACAGCGCTCTAGATAGAGAAGATTTTCCACTGCCCTACAGAGAAAAGCAGGAAATTTATCTCATACACCCTCTTTTCATTCATTCATTCATTCATTCATTATTTTTACAATATAAGGCAACACATGTCCTTGATTGTTACATGAATTTCCAAAAAATTTACAAAATTTGACCAGAATTTTTTTGGAGCCACCCGAAGTTGAACTAATAACTCATGCAGAAATGTTTAACCCTGAATTTTGATGCAACTGTATACTATCATTCAAAAGTTTGGGGTCTGTAAGATTTTATAAAGACATAAATACTTTTAATCAGTAAGGATGCATTAAAGTGATCAAAAAAAAGACAGTAAATACATTTACGTATAATGTTACAAAAGATTTCTATTTGAAATAAATGATGTTCTTTTAAACTTTCTAATCATCAAATAATTCACCATGTATCCACAAAAATATTAAACAGCAACTATTTTCAGCAATGATAATAATAAGAATCAGCATATTACAATGATTTCTGATGGATCATGTGACACTGAGTAATGATGCTGAAAATTCAGCTTTGCCATCACAGGAATAAATGACATATTAAAATAGAAAACAGTTATTTAAAATTGTGATAATATTTTACAACATTACTGTTTTTACTATATTTTTAACCAAATAAATGCAGCCTTGGTGAGACTTATTTTAAAAACATTAGAAAAACATCAAACTTTTGAACAGTAGCAAACCTATCGGTATGATCCTAATAATGTTCTCTGGTGATAATCGTACACCTGCAAAAACAATTATTGCATCATATTAAGTAGAAGTATCCCACATCTGACTCTGAAAGGACCACAGCATACATGTTTGAAGGTTACCTTTGCGCCTGTGATGAGCAGAGCTCCACCCCTCAGTCCACGTCCTGTGGAGACCAGCTCACGCGACAGAGGACCTCCCATTAGAGCGTGAGAGATGTGCTCGAAAGCAGACCTGCTGATGTCCTCTACCCCACTGAGCAAGCAGATTCAAATATCACAATCAACAACTGACTCAGCAGAAAGTAAATTCTGCTATGGATATTAAAAAATATATATATAAATGATATTTCCTGTTTTTAGAAAGAATACAAGCATACCCAAGAGAGCTGAGGGAAGGGAAGCCAAGATACAGATCTTCATTATCATCATCAGAGCCACTGTGGTCAGAATCTTGAGGATCTCTGACAATCTAAACAGAGATTGAGCTGGTTTGTTGAGAAAATGAAAAATAAACCAAAAAAGATATGTGACTTTACCTGCACGTCTGTTTTCTTTAGTAAACTGGATGATAGAAAGAACATCTCATCCTCTTGCTGTTGCTCTGGTTTTAGCACAGTCAAGACAAACTCTTCTTTTCCTGAGAAGAGAAAATTCCAGAATAGCCTGTAATAATTGTATTATGATCGAAAACATACATTTTGATGGTTCTTCCTCACACCTTCAGCACAGGGTAAGAGAATGACTTTACAGCGTCCTGTCAGACAGGTCAAAGGTTGATGGCTCTGAGCATGCAGCCAGTTGAGGAATGCAGTTTGAATATCTTCTTCTTTTTCACTTTCTGCCTGCAGACAAAAAAGGGAATAACTTTATGATGCAATATTTTCATTACCTGACAACATAAAGCTGAAAGTCTGAAAGAAAAACTTACCAACGGTTGTAATGTTTGAACCATGACTGCTTCTGCTACTCTTGGCAGTGATTTCAAAGGCTGAATCCTCACAGCCGAATGGGGCTCTATCCCCAAACGCCTCTGCAGCACCTTTGGGATCTACAACGACAAAAAATGTAACTATAGATTTTTACTAGGGATGCTAGGTAATATATCTGTACTATACTGTTCATTAGCCTATATTATTTTTTTTCTCCATGTGTTTGTATTGGTTGAATGCAAAATAAAGAATATTTCTTTGAAACATTATAACTGAACTTGAATGTAATAACTTACCCAAACCTTCCCAGAATAAATTTCTTCACATTTACTGAATTTCTGGTCTTCCTGCAGCCTTTTAATATTGTGACAAAGCATCCTGACCACAACAGCGTTCTCCTTACATTCCTCTGTGTCGTTTCCTTTGTGAGGTCCATCTCTGATTTTCTTCTTCTCCATGGCCTGCTTGACTTTCTCCCTGAGTTCTTTAGGAGAAAGGATCTTTGAAAGTCTACCGTATGTTAAGGCAGACTGTCCTGGATTCCAGTTCTCTTGTTCTTGCAGGTTCCATGGCAGTATATGGACATCTCCATGACATGAGCCTAAATGGCTGACAGAGCTAGGAGGGGTTCCACATGTTCTGAGGATACAGTCTGTCAGGATGGTGGGAATTGTGGGAACTGCGAGATTCTCCTTTGAAGGCTCAAATCCTCTTGTAAACAGGTATCTAACCAAGCTTTTCAGATCAACTATACCTCCCCAATGGCCTTCATTCGGACTCTCCAGATGATCACTGAGGGTTTCCCGATTGACGATTGAGCTGGAGGAAGATGTGACATCAACGTTCTGGTGTTGCAGATGTTGGCTTGGCTCCACTGATCGAGTTTGGTGGACTTGTTCATTTCCTGGATGTAGTTTTGGGGAGACAATGAGCTCAGTGAACTGCTCCAGTCGGCCATAAGGAACAGATGGAGATAGGGATGCTAAAAATATAAGAATCATTAGTGTAAAAGAATCAGTTCATTCCCAATGACAACTTCAATATGACAGACCTTTAAAATAGGGCTGACTGACCTATCCTGATATAGATGACAGTGTGCTGGTCCACCCATACAGGGAACACACCGTCACTGAAGACCACTCGGATCTGATCCAGGAGTCGCTGCTCCAGAGCAATGCTGTGCAGCTCCTGGAACAAAGTTCAATCAAATTTTTGACTGAAAAGACATTCACAACCCATTTTACTTGATCTAATGTATTTGTATAAAGTAAAAAAAGGTGTTTAATGAGAACAAATATAGACGAGACTTTTTTTATCCAGCATGGAATTGATCGGGTCAAGAAATGTTGACGTTTCATACCAAAATTGAGCCAGTAATGTGTATTATGAAAGAAAATAGGGTCCATTTAGATTTCAAGTAGGCTTTGAAAGATGTGTAATTTCTAATTATATGCATCATAATGGACATATATTGCTATATATCAGCTAAACATCTGCGAGGGACTGAAGACAGAGGTAAATGATTCCACTGTGGCTCACCAGGATCTCCCAGTCATCTGGAGACAGAGGCTCTACGAACACCTGCTGCACTGACTGCACCTGATGACAGGGCCGCAGATACCCCTAAAACACATCACAACCATGTTACATGTATTTACATAAGTGGTTCTCATCCTTTTGGACTCCAAGGCCCCTCATAATCCACAGCAATATTCAAAGGCTTCATGACTTTTCCAGTTGTTCATTATTTAATTAATAAGGATTATGGATAAGGATTTTTCTCACAATTTATACCTGTTAAAATATTTTAGAGCTTGGCATAACTAGAAAAATGTATATTCATAAAATATATAAAAAATGCCCATGAGTTAATCTGCATGGCTTTTCCAGGTCTAGAAATCACACTTTTAAAATGAGGCATATATACAGGTTCTTCCATACAAAACTGAAAGAAAATATGAAATATCTTCACTTTTAGTTGCTTTATTTTAATGCTTGCTTTGTCTTATTTTAAATAATCTTGAGGGCCCCGGACCCTGGTTGAGAACCAATGATCTACAGCCACACTCCATCAAATCACATCTTGTATGCTTCGTATGCAACATATCTTAACCAGTGACAAACCTGTTCTCCCTCCTTGAGCCCAAGTTTCTCTCCCAGCTGTCTGCTGACCTCAACTCTGTCCTCTGGACCTGAAGACCTGGACCTGGTCCAGCTGAGGAACACGGGTGCAGAAACACCCCATGACAGCTCCAGGATCTGGTTCTGACATCACATTGGTGATACATGACTCTTAAAACATTCAGAACTTTACATATGATGGAACATAAACATACAGTACAGTGGCTGAGTACTAACTGGCATGTAAGCAGCTAGCTAGACACGAACCTCATGAAGACAAAGATGAGTGGCGAAGTTTGATGACAGCTGAAGAAAGCAGTTCTTGGAGTTATTGAAGACCAGAGTGACAGGTTGGATCCCTTGGCTTCCCAACATTGCCTGCAAGGCTGCAGAAACCTCGCTCCTACTACAAAATTATCCCTTACTGGAGTTAATTTGTGGTGTTGAATTCAGCATGCTAGAACTGTCAACATGAATTACACTTCAGACATTATAAGCCCATGGAATGTATCGATCAGTCGTAAGCGCTGTTAAAGCGAACATTTTCGATTAGCTACGTCTCGCAGTGTTGCCAAATTTCACTAGAAAAACAAGCAACAAAGACTGATTAAACAATTCCCAAAAGCGACTAATCACATAACAAATTATTTTGGGAAAAAAATCTTCAAAAAGCTGCAACTCACGACTATCTATTTTTATAAGTGACTTTTTTAATAAACAAGCGCCAAGTTGCTATTACTACGCAGTCATGGCAACACTTTAGCGCCTCGACAGTGGTTTCAAAATAGTTTCATTTATCAAGAAAATTGCGGTGAATAAATATTTATGTGCAAAATAAAACACTGCTTTAATGTACTGCGTAAATTAATGGGTTGAGTTAGTGTAAATTTCTGGTTATATTATATCATACCATTATATTTAAATACCAAAAGGAAAACGGTCTAGCGCTCTACGACTTTTATTTTGAAATGTTACATTTCCGGATGTATTCAGTTTCTGTGTTCCCATTGAATCCATGCGTTTGACTTGCAGATCAATTGAAATGAAAATCAACTGACTTCTATGAGCTGAAACCAATTCAGTTCTTGCAGGAAAATAAGTAAAACTAATGGAAACGAATAATGTGTTTATCGTTTAGATACATTTTAGCAAATATTTTATTGCTCTGAATATTTAGTTAATTTTGACATGGAGGAAGTGGAGTCAGCAGAGGAGCTGTTAGCCAAACAGCATCGCAAGGAAAAGAAAGACCTGCAAGGTAAGACAACATGTCACTATTATATAAATATTATTAGAGTAATGCCTCAGAAATTTCCCTTTGAAATACCACAAAATGCATAACACTCTATGCGTTAAGAAACGAAACACAAAAGTGGAAACGATTCCAAATATAGCTGTATTTTTCATGTCATAGCAAAAATACAAACTATGAAAAATGCTGTTCCCAAAAATGATAAGAAGAGGAGGAAACAGCTGACAGAAGACATCGCCAAACTAGAGGCTGAACTCAATCAAAAACACGAAAATGAGCTCAAACTACTTCAGAACTCTGTAAGTAAAATGATGTAGATGTTAAAACACCTTACTTAGACACTAGATACATCAACTAGATAGACATGACTGCAGCTCACTCATTCTCATATCATGGATTGTTCCAAGGTGGAGGAGGTTTCAAATGCATTGGATTCTGTGAGTTTAGAAAATGAGGAAAAAACAGATCAAAGCAAGCAAAGTCGGACATCTAAAGCTCAGAAGAAACGGGTGAGTTCTTTGTCATATAAGGTGGCTGTACTTAAGTCTATTTTGAAAAACACTGAAAATTCTGTGTTTTTTTCAGGAGAAAAAGGCTGCTCTTGAGAAGGAGCGGGAGGTCCGGATTGCTGAAGCGGAAGTGGAGAATCTCAAAGGCTCCCGTCATCAGGAGGGTCTGAAGCTGAGACAGAAGCTGGTGGAGAGGCACCTGCAGATCAAAGAGATCTCCTCTGATGGTCACTGCATGTACCGCGCTGTGGAGGATCAGCTGATGGAGCGGGGCGGCTCTCTCAGCCTTAAAGAGCTTCGGGCTCAAACAGCTCAGTACATGAGGAACCATGCAGATGACTTCCTGCCATTCCTCACTGACCCCAATTCAGGAGACATGTACACTGCAGGTAAATTCCATACTCTCTGCCATACACTTCAGTGGACAGATAGATATTGATCAAAAATACAGTAATACTAAAATTATGAAAAATTATTACAATTTAACTATATTTTAATATATTTCAAAATGTAATTTATTCCTGTGACGTGAATTTTCAGCATCCATTACTCCAGTCTTGTGTGTCACATGATCCTTCAGAAATCATTCTAATAAGCTTATTTTGATGCTCAAGGAACATTTATTATCAGTATTGCAAATAGCTGTGCTGCTGATTTTGTACCAGGATTCTTTGACGAATAGAAAGTTCAAAAGAACAGCATTTATTATATAATGTCTGTCATTTTTTATTGACACAAATTATATAATTTATAATATATAAATGCTTGTTGCATTCTGTTGGTAACTGCAGATTATTTTTTACTTTAGACGAGTTTGAGAAATACTGCAATGATGTTGCAGACACAGCTGCTTGGGGTGGACAGTTGGAGGTAAAAATACCAGCCATTTATCCCAACAACAAACATTAACCAGTCATAATCCACCAGCCATTTGCTTATTTTATTATTAATATTTTTATATTTTCTCCATGACAGTTAAAAGCCCTTTCGCAGGTCCTTCAGCTACCGATAGAAGTCATTCAAGCAGAATCCCCCTCTATTATTATTGGTGAAGAATATGACAAGCCACCAATCACACTAATGTAAATAACTCAAGTTGTATTATTATATATTTAAAATTAATATTCTGTGTATTCTGTACAATCCCTACTGCTGTACTAAAGTTTGTTTCACTGTCTTTTTCAGTTACATGCGGCATGCTTATGGACTTGGTGAGCACTACAACTCTGTGGAGCCTCTGAAAGATTTGGCAAACGAGGAAGAGGGCTGACCCAGTCACTGACACACATTAATATATGCATCTGTGCATAATTACCCTGTAGAAACGGACCTTCTGGAGTTTGATTCCATTTTGGTAGGATGAGCGGAATTGAGGTTGTTCAGTCAGGTTGCTCATAAAAGATGCTGAAATAACACTTGCTGGTGACTTCAGTTGCAGTGGACAAGCTTAATGAAATAGTCCATGTTTTGGATTGACAGTGTTATTTATAAATAAACTGCTATGTGCTTTGTTATTCTTGGAAAACTGCATATCTGCAAGTAATTTGCTCCTAGAGGTGCTTGGATCATGATTATGGTCATGCTTACTTCATTGAATAAAAAGAACTTCAAAGTCAACAAGCTTCTGTCTTAAATCACAGCACATTGGACAAATACAGTCTCCCTCTTTAAAACAGGGTTTTGGACCAACAGAAAAAACATCAATGCCTGGTTTCACAGACGAGGCTTAAGCTTAGTCTCAGACTAAAATTCTGCCAATGAAAAAAAATGTTTTGTAATCACTACAAAATGGTGGTTTTCATTTTGCATAACAGTCACTGTAAAATATGTATTTTAGGTATGAGGATGGCATGTTTTGAGTTTTGATATTTGGGATATGGTTATTGGGCAATTTTTTTTTTTATTATCCATTGGGCTAGTTTTGTTACTTGACCTGGTAACAACTCCAGCCAGGTGGTGAGGAAGGGTTGTGAGCACAGGACACACTGGCCCCATTGAGACAGCATGTCCTGCAGCTCTGGGTACATTGGCAGAGCTCTGGACACCACTGAGAACCTGTTTGTGCTCTCCTGGAGGATGAGTCTCACTGAGAGTTCCTGAACACATTTGACCTGGCAAATGTTAATTTTAATGACTACAATTTTAATATTTAGCTGTGTTTGCACATAATCCTGTAACTACATGATTTCTCCCATTAAAAAAAGAATCAAAATTCCTTACAATTATGAAGAAATAACATTATTTGGACACTTTCAAAAGCATGATGAAATGTCATTCCGTAAAAAAAATGCAGTAATGTAATCACAAATCAGGGATCTAACAGTCTTTAGCCATTTAGGATATACAAATAGCAAAGCCCCAGATGGAAAATGAGTAGAAAATAAAAATACTCATACAATTAGTTTTTTTAATTTTCTTGACAATCTTTTTGTCAGGAAGGTTGACAACCTTTCACTGAGCATTTGCTGAAAGATAAAATACCTTTAAAAAGCGTTTCATGACCTATTTTGTATAATATTCGGGGAACGTGCCAACCATCTTGTTGATTTTCTGTAGTCAGTATTGAGGCTCCAATGACAGCATGTTATACTCATGTTAGTCCGTCAGGCGGCGCCAGTGGCCTCAGTCAAGTTGCGGTGCATCTCCATGGAAACGTAGGAAAAGTTCAAGGTGTCGATGTCATTGTCAAATGGCTAATGATTCAGTTATCAGAGCTTTAAAAACGAAATCAAAGTCGCTTAATTTAAGTTGTAGGAAAATCACACTTCTTCCAGAAGTTTTTGCGAGGCTTACATGGATTGTTGTATTAAAGTTAAATAACAATAATCTGTTGAGTCTGCCGTCTGAACTGGTGTGTTTACAGAAGGTGAGTTCAGACACATCTGTACAATAGCATTGATTTAACAATAATATATCATTAATCTGTGATAGAGCCAAAAATGTGTTCAAAACGTACCATTTGTGTAAAGTTTCTAGTCATAATTGCGAGTGACCCAATGTTTAGCATAGAATAGGTTAAACAAGTTTAACCAACAATTAAACAGTGTAATTAGATACACCATGACAACTGAATTATTGCAAAGCCAGAATCTAGTACATTATTAATGTGAATCTTAAGTTGACAGAGCTCAATCTGGGAAATAATGTTCTTGAGGAGATTCCATCTGTGTTAAAACACCTCTGTTGTCTTAAAAAACTTTATTTATATGGGAACAAAATCAGCCATTTGTCATCAGAGGTGCTTGGTAAGTTGAAACTCTTATTAAGGTTTATTTTATACAGTTTTTTGAACTGGTTTTTAGTACTGTGTTTTATGTATTTTCAGAAGGTCTACCAAACCTCGTGCTTCTCAATTTGAACCACAACAGAATCAAAGTCATTCCTGCAGAAATTAAAAAGTAAGATGAATGAAGTCTGTTGGAATTTTGACATATTGAACACTTTGATAATTGATTATCATGCATGGTATCTGATTTTTTAAAACATTTGTTTATTTGCAGACTATGTAGTTTAAAGAGCATCAGTGTCACAGACAATTATTTGCAGCAGATTCCAGCTGAACTGGGCTTGATGAAGAGTTTGACTGAGATTAACTTCACTAATAATAAACTGACTCAAATACCACAGCAGCTCTACAATTTATCACAGCTGAGGAAGTTGTACTTGGCCAGAAACCACCTGACAGAACTACCAGAGGCAAGAGCGATGATTATCCTCATATTTAACCCATTCTTATGTCTATTAGCTTAATATGTGTCCGTTCTTTGCTTTAGGGTGCTCTTGGTTGGAAAAATCTTAAGATCTTAGATGTTGCCGGAAATTGTTTATCCGTGTTTCCAGTTGGTGTAAGTTATTTGGACAAATTACCAGCCATTTTAGCTGTTTCTTTAAAAGTTTTTGTTATTTATAATAGTTTTTCAATGTTCAATATTTTAATGATGTTTTTCTCTTTAATGTTTAGTTTCAGTTTCTCACACTGGAGGAACTGTTCTTTGAAGGAAACAGTTTAGTTCAATTCACACTGATGGAGTCCATTCAAGAGAAAGAAGTCCTCTCATTAAAAGTAACTTTTATGATTATTATTACCTTTATTAGTGATTGTTGATGAACAATGTCAGTGCCTTGTACTGCTGTACCATGTTTATGGTATGTTGCACCTTGCAGTGTTAATGTAGTATTATTGAGATACTATTTTTTTCATTAATATTTTGAATTTGTTTTTATATTTCCATTTTTCATTTTAATTTTAGTTACATTTTTTAAAATTTTGTTTTATGTTCTTGACAAGTAACACTTTGTGTTCACGCCTGGCAGGTTTGGTTAAATTAAAACGAACTCTGGTGTGATTGCTCTGTTCATTTAAATAAGTGTGAATGTTGCCATCCGAACCCTAGTGCGCACCAAACAAGTTCGCTTGCGAACAAGCTCTTGTGCGTTTCAACTGAAATATGGGTGCAACACGGACCAAAAATAGGAGGATGATGTCACAAGATGCGATCCTAAAAAGGACATAATGTTCAAGCATACCTGGGCTGCGCCCGAAAGCTAAAAATACTGCCTTCGGGCATGCACATTCCAAGGCTTCAAGGCACATCCGAATCCAATAGTTATCTTCACTTCCTGTCTCCTGAGATAGCTTCGTCGGATTGATTTTTGTTCAGTGTCTTTGATATCCCACAGTCTTGTGTGTTCCATTCTGTGGCAGTTGAGCTAAAAAATAAAGATGGCATCTGAAGGCTTTGGTTGGAGGTCAATTTGTGTGTACAGTAAATGCAAATTTTTTTACCAATGTTTTTATTATCACCAAAGCTCTATTTTGTTGTAGATAATTAAACCATTACAGAAGTGCCTCAGAAGTCTGTCCGAAATCAGTTTTGTGAGGTACCTTCGTGCACAAATGCTGCCTGCAAAGTCAAAGTCCAAGCTTTCGGATGCAGCCCTGGTTTTTCACAGTCACGATGTTGCCCATTACAGTTCTGTACAGGTGTCGGAACCACGTCTCCATGCAGCAGATCTTCATTTGTATGTGTAACAGAGGAATTCCTGGCTCTGTTTTGACCCCTTAAAACATTTTGCTCTTTGTGAGTTCTTAACTGGTAAAAAATACCATCATATGTACGCACATACAGTAAGCACATTTAGCATAGCACACAACATTGTTTTGGATGTTCGGCAAGTTCCTTCACAAAATGTACATCTTAAAAGCTTTTTCTTTTTTTTTGTTGCTATTGTTTGCTTTGCATTTTTAGGTTCCTTTGAAACCAATTTATCATTTTCTTTTTTTTCCCAAAACAACCAAGAGAACCACACTACAAGTGTGAACACACCCTTGGTTAACAATAATAACCTTGGTACCTTTTTTCCCCCTCAGAAAATCAATAAAATGAAATAAAAATTGTTAGTTTAAACCATAACTTTTCCATACTGGTGCTGATTGTAGTTTAATGTGTTCAGGAACTCTCAGTGAGACTCATCCTCCAGGAGAGCACAAACAGGTTCTCAGTGGTGTCCAGAGCTCTGCCAATGTACCCAGAGCTGCAGGACATGCTGTCTCAATGGGGCCAGTGTGTCCGGTGCTCACAACCCTTCCTCACCACCTGGCTGGAGTGTGTGCAGTTCATCAACACCAAGAAGGTATCAATTTATTCTGCATATCACCTTACCATAACACCAGTGTTCAGCATTCAGTGCCTGTGGCAATAAATGCAAAAAAGTGGTGCTGTAGTAGTTAAGAATGGCCGGACATGCTTCACTCAGGATTTTTGATGAGGAGTTTTAGTATATTATATGTATTTAATAAGCATCAGGCGCATAAATGACATTTGCTATTGGAATCAAAAGATTAACAGGGTCACAATTTAACTTATGTCCCTGATAAGTGAATATTAGCAAGAACAACAATAGCAAAATATTACTTGCTTCTACTTTTTTATTTCTGCATGATCCACATTGCATGTCAATAAAAGTACAAGAGAATATATAATCTAAATCTGTTCTTTTGTCTTTGAACAGCACATGGGGATGAAAAGCTCACAGTCTATTCCAGTGAGAGTTTTGCTGTGCTCTTACAACTGCTTCAGCAGAGATGACCACCAATACTATGGGCTTGTACGATTGTAAATTAAAAATGTCTTTTTATTTTACCCCATGACTGATCATGATCTAAATCGCTGTTTATTATATAGAATGAATATTTGATGCTTTCGCAATACACCAGCAGATGGCAACATTTGATCACTGACATTCTTTGATCTGACTGTCAGATCTGCTGAGGTGAATCATTCCAGTCAATTTTTTTTGTAAATATCTCACAATAATTCGGTATCCTTCTATACTAGATTAAAATGTCATGCACTTCTTTTTATTTATCCTTCACACTTTAAAAAAACTTCAGAATTAAAGTTGCCTGATAATGTCTTTCTTTCTTCAGTCGAAAAGAAATGAAGGTTTTTGAGGAAAACATTCCAGGATTTTTCTGCATATAGTGGACTTCACCAGGGTACAACAGGTTGAAAGTCCAAATTGCAGCTTTAAATGCAGCTTCAAAGGGCTCTACACGATTCCAGACGAGGAATAAGGTTCTTATCTAGCAAAACGATTGGTCATTTCCTGAAAAAAATATAAATTATATACTTTTTAAACACAAATGATCATCTTGCACTGCTCTGCAATGCGCCACACATTACCTTATCACATTGGAAAGGTCACACGTGACATAGGCGGAAGTACCGCGGTAGGGCGAAAAACTCCATCTTATTTTCTCCTCCAACTTCGTCTGACATCGTTGTTTTGGTGCATCACAGAGCTAGTGCGAGATGAGCATTTGTGGTTAAAAGTATATATATTTAAATTTTTTTAGAAAATGATTAGATAAGACCCTTATTCCTCATCTGGGATCATGTAGAGCCCTTTGAAGCTGCATTGAAACTGCAATTTGGACCTTCAACCCGTTGGTAGCCATTGAAGTCCACTATATGGAGAAAAATCCAGGAATGTTTTCCTTAAAAAAAACATAATTTCTTTTCGACTGAAGAAAGAAAGACATAAACATCTTGGATGACATGGGGGTGAGTAAATTATCAGGACATTTAAATTCTGAAGTGAAATAATCCTTTAAGTGCACAATATGACTATTGGTAGTCATTATACATTTCCCGAGTTGATTTTTTAAGTAATCTGAAGCACTCCGCCGCAGGCTATGCCCAATTTTGCTATTTTTTCCATTAGTAATTTTGTTCTTTCTATAGTCTGGCTTTATGCTTGCCATTATAATTCCTTACAATGAATGCACTCCTTACCTACCCTCTGTTTGGGCCAATGGCATCTGTTCTAACCTGAGAGGAAACTTCATCTCTCCAAATTAATTTCTCATGCAGGCCTCCTGAGCTCAGAGCAGAGTCTACCGAGTTGGGCCTGATGAATAATGCAGCAGGTTTAATTGCAAAGCCAGAAACTAATGACTTTGGACTGGTTAACAGCAGGGGAACCATACATCTCTGCAAACTGAATGAAAAATCAGTTCAGAAAAAAAGAAGGGGGGAGAAAACGCTAATTGATGAATAATTAAAGCTTGAGCTACAGGGCATAATTGTGACATTTTGTTTCAATCAATTTAGAAGTGCGGGGAAAAGTGCACTTAGGAAACTAATGGTGACTGTGTGGATGTCCACTGAAAAGTGCCATGAGACTCAGTCATTTATTATACAGCCCTCAGTCAAGCTCAGCCATTATTCTAGAGCAGTTGCCTCAATTTCTAAGTGATTGTGCACTTGGCGGGCGTTAATGCGCCTCACAAATGGTATATGGACTCCCTGTGAAAGGAGGAGAGGAGATAGTGTAAACAAGTCTGTTTCAGTCTGATGTTACTAAATTACTTTCTTTGGAGGCAAATGCACCAACAAGCAGAAAGCTGTCAGGAGAGCCGCCCGCTCGGCCATGATAAGACTGTATTGTATTCAAACGTCAGCAAAATCAATCAACCAAAAGACAAGGCTCTCAATATAGCACTTCCTGAACCATCCCATGTATTACGATCTCAACTGTCTTTGTAAATCATCAGACCTTTTGTTCATGGTTTGGCACGTTGATGAAAAATCAGTTACATTTGATCCAGCATGCAAGTTGATGGAGTCACAAATACTCAAAATGTGAATGACTTGAATGTTAATCTACATTTGTTAGACCATCTATATTTCTCCCAAATGTAAACCCAACTAGTCTAAAATTGTTGTTTGAACCAACAATTTCATATTGAAGGATGTTGTAAATTTCTCTCAACATGCATGAATAAATTAAGCAGTTATCATTAAAAGATTATTGTTTAGCTGTTGCTTTTTTCATGCTGTTTAAGCAGAATCACAACAAGAGCGATGTTATCCAAATGCATGGCACGAGGCCATAGGTAATCACAGATGCTATTCAGAACAGTAATTGAGTGTGATATTGATTTTATAGAACAGCTCAACAAACAAGTTAATGTTGAGGTAAGTGCTATCACATTTACCGTTGTAAGGCAAATTTTTGCTGGCGAAATCCAGTCATTACTTTAGACCTTATTTAGCCCCGCCCCTTTTCAGCGCTGTGCTCGGCACATTGTGCTAATTTAACAGTGTTGCCGCGGGTTATTTTACATAACCGTGGTTTGAAGCGACCCCAGTAACGTGATATTTAGCCCCTGGAATGCTAATTTTACCTGGGGAACCCCGCCAAAAAAAACACAGATTTTTTCCCCATGGGACGCAATTTTTACCGGGAGACCGGTTATTCCAGTTATTTTCACAGCATGAAGGTAATATCTTATGGATTAATGAATGAATTGCTTGTTTTTAAAATCCCAGTCTACTGACATTTGTTATGACATCCGCTTCAAACATTACAATGCTCATGATAACTTTTTGTAACTCTACAATAAATAAATCCACCTCACCAGGTAATTACTCTTCGACAGCGAAGCCATAGAATATACAGAGCTACCGCAAAAACGTAAATTCAAACACAAAATTCTAAACTGGCTGCACGCTTGTTTCTCTGGCGCATAAGGTCTATATAGGAATCCAATCAATCAGGAATTGAACCAACATGGTACTTGGTTTGAGAGCTACTTCTGTGTGAATGGTACCTCATACATCGCTACACTGACACAATAGACCTTCTTGCCTGTGAAATTTTGTTAATTTGACAGCAACTTACTTACAACATATTTCTGTTTAGCTTGTCTATTTGTGCTCTTCCAAATAAGTTCCAAATGAAGCGACAACAGAATTAAATGTTGTGTTTCAGAATAACACCGCGGTGGTGTCTATACTGAATGAATCAGTATTTCAAACAAATCATTTTGAGTGAATGATTCAGTGACTCACTCACTTGACGCCACCTACTTGGGTAACAGGACAGACACAGGCAAACATGGTGTGGTCTATATAGATGCACACTTTCTCAATCACTGTGGTAAGTAAATAGAAAAAGGAAGGAGAGAAACAATTCTATAAACTCTCAAACCTTATGTTTTCCAGTTCTTCAGAAATGGATGCAGATGTTAATTGCAGAAAAAAATGATTTTCAGCTGCACACCCTCAGAAACCAATTACTGCCTTGCTCAGTATAATCAAAAATCCATTGTACAGTATTTTTTTATTCATGTCTTGATAAATGTTTATTTTATATAGCCTATATGTATAGCCTATATATATATATATATATATATATATATATATATACATATATTTTTTTTTTATTATCTTAAATTATTCTTTACTTAGCACCTTATTGTTATTTGTTATAATATTGTATATTCCTTTTTCTTGTCATGACTTGAACATTGTGTATAATGCTTTGGCAATGTACACAATCATGCCAATATAGTGACAAATTGTAAACAGCAAAAAGATTCACTAAAAAACACTGATCACAAATGCACAGACTGACAAACTGTATCTGAGTGAAAAGTCCCAGTGCTGTTAGACTGTATATCAGCACTCACTGAACACTAATCAGCCAATCAAATTCAAGAAACAGAACAAACTGTTTGTATAATGTTAATTATTTGTTGTATGGCAATGACATTTGGCAATTATTAAGGTAATTACTGAGAGAACTCATAAATCTCAGTGCAACAATATATTTTTACAGTGCGTTTTGTAAGATTGAAAAATACATATAGGCTAGAGGGGTTTTTGTTAATTTGTTTGTATTAATTTACATTTATGTGTACATTAGGAAGCACACCAGCCTGAGTATTTCTTTGTGCGTCTAGACTGAAACAGTCTGCCTTTGTGGCAGAGCCCAGTGGCAGCCATTACTCAGTGCACTGGAAACAAATGGTGCACCAGTCTCCTCCATCTCTGTAGCTGGATTGTGAGTGCCCGAGGACAGCTTCGAGGCTACCAGAGCAGAGTTTCCCGCATGATCTGTGGCCTTTGCATTACAGGCAGATCACCGCTCCATTTTAGAAAGAGAGGGAGCATCTGAAATGAAACATGCATTATTCCAGAGAGCAGATGTTGGGGTCCTGGAGCAGCAGGACCGCCTCGGGCCCTGTCTGGTGTCAGCGTGTGTGTGTGTGTGTTTGTGGATGTGTATATGTGCGTGAGCAGCTCTCCTCTGTCAGACCACTTTGTTAAAACAGAGCCCAGCCTTTCCTCTTGTTTTGCTAACCTCATTTCACACAAACACTCCACTGTTGTTTTCATACATCAACGATGTGGGAATGTCACGACACGTCTGGTGTGCCCGATCCCCTATTTGTGGGCATTTGTGCCGCCTGAATAGAGAGAATGTGTTTGATTGACATTAATAGCAATGCAGAATATCTGTCAGTGGAGAAAATATCACACAGTGGGAGACACTGTGGAGAACTGAGTGCATTATGCCTCTACACTCTGAACATGTATGCCATATGTTAATTAGGAAGTCTACACTGATATAATTACTGAAAGGGAATATTGCCTATGGTGAGAATATCTCCCCGCCACCTCACAGGGAATGTAAAGGAAGATAAAGTAGGTGTGCATAAATTTTAATTTACTAGCCTTGAAATGGGAAGAGTAATGTTGGCAAATTCACTCAGGATGATCTACTGGAAAGCTGGAGCTTTATTACATTTCTTCTTTGTCAGACTATTTAAGCTCCTATCAAGCCCTTACACACAAACATGCGCACATTAAGAATGCTTCAGTAGCTACGTTACAGATTAGATCTCTTTAATTGGGTTTCGTTTGACCCGTTTCAGAGATTTCAGCGTAATGCATCAAGGCATCACTTATAATGTAAAATAGGGTTTTACACACTTAAAAATCAGCAGTAATAGGTTGCATAATGTATTTACTTCATTTACCTGCAGTAAATATATACTATATTGAGTTTATGCAACATGAATTGTTTATAAGATACCACTCAGAGGGCTTTATTGTTGCCTTGGACTTTAGCAGATCAGCCAAACAAGATTTCATTGCACCATATTGCTTTCATAATCTCTAACACGCAAGTAACCGGAATGATATTGCTTTGATTGTGCTTTTGCCCGAGGCATCCCTGCTCATCTCTCCTACCCGTGCCCGGTCTCTTTATGCCCCTGAACGTCCTTGTGTGCTGGTGACAAAATCTGGCCCTGTAATTGTAAGAATATGCATTGAAATAATGCATTGAGTTAAAAGAGACTATTATATATTTGTTGATCTTTTTTACTCTTTTTATGTCACCTTGCCTCACAGAAAAGCACAAAAAGGGGTTTTAATGGTATATTAAATATAACAGCCCTTGTCAAAAAGAGTACTCATATACTAATTTAATCATATATTTTATTAGAATACTTATGAGCTGAGCCTGAATGTATTGTTTTTAGAAACTTAAAGGGGCTAGAAGAATTTTCATGTATTAATCTACTTTTTATTGCCAGTGTGTGAACATCTTGTAAGGAAACTTTAAAAACGAGACCTTCCCTGACTTCCTAGGTTGTCCTGTGCTGCCTTCACGTGCTGTAGAAAATGTGATAATTCCCACTTCCCAAGTCATGATTATAAGCTTATCTCATTCAAGTTTCGACATGAGGGCGTTCATGTGATTATATATATATATATATATATATTATTATTATTATTTTTTTGCCTAGGAAGTATTTACGATAATTCCGAGAGTACGTGAAGACAGCATAAGCCCGGTAGAGTGATTTTAATGTGAAGGACTCGGGACGTTTTTGTCGGGAAAATCAAAAGGAAGTGACGTTTATTCTATGATACAAATGATAATATAACAATGCCGAAAGAGCTATTCTATATAGTGCCAATGCGTCATGCAAAGAAAAAGGATTAATACAAACTATAGTCTCATATAGCCAGATCTATATAGTCTATACAGCAGGCCTACTTTAAAATCAAACTATCATAACGGAGTCATTTTAATTACCTCCTCTGTCGACATGATAAAGGCGATTTGCAGAGCTGGTCATATTCACATCAGTATGATCAGACTGCTGATTTCTCACCGCTGTCACCGCTTTGTTGTGTGTTTATTTTGTTATTGAGAGGCACGTAGCACATATTTACATATTCATAAACGTCTCTCTCAGCAGTGTCAGGCTCTTGTAGGATACATGTGCACGAGTGCGAGCACTAGCAATACGTTGCTGGCTACAGTTCACTTAACGGCCACCGGTGTCCCTAAGGGTTTCTGAATTCTACATATAAGCACAATCTGTCACAACGAAGACTATATGAAAATGTAAATAATAATTGTTGTGACAAATCTTACGCTATTTAAAAATCATTTGAATGTCATAAGGTTTTATCTTCACTCATTTAAAATGATGGCTTTATATATTTTATTTCTTGGCATTCTTTAATGATTCATTACTTTTATACATCAATACTTGTCCTTCATTTCTTTGATATGTCAAATCTCTAGGGAGAATAGGCCTACCCTCTGAATATGACTGGTGTGGGTCGATTTTTAGTCCTACAACCAGACCTGTTATCTTCTGTGCTCAAGTATTAAAATTAGCATCATTGATTGGTGTATTGGACTGCTTCTGAGAAAAGGAAAAAACAGCTACTCAATACCACGCAGTGAACCACTGTCAAGCTACGAAGAGCACTCTCCAATCAGGGAAATCTATTGTCTCGCATCTTATGCTGAATGAGGGCTCTCCTATTGAGCTGCTGGCATGGCACCAAGGCGTTGTCAACATGATGGTTCCACAATCAATCTGTCACACTTCTTCTAGGCGCCACTAGGGGGCACTGTGTCTCTCTGGTAAACGTCTCGACAGCGCTCAGGATTGAAAAGCATTAAAGCAGAGCCTGTGAAAGCATCTAAGAGGATGAGAATACCATACACTAAACAAAATGGCTGAGGAGCACTGGAGATGTGCCAAAATGTAACCAGTAAATAATCAGGAACACTGACAATAGGATATTTCAGGCTGCTTTAGTCCAAAAAGACTGAAGGTCTGACGTGAAGATTGTCACATTTATTCTCAGACATAATTGTACTCAAATCAAAGCCAGAGCTTGGTGTTTAAAGAAAATGTGCATCAAATGTTTCATATTATTCCACAGCAACATTTTTCTTTTGGTAGGCTATATTGATTTCCTTAAAAGAAAGAAAAATACAGAAGAATCCCAGCCATGTATGTAAGCCTTTGTTTTTCTGTCTTGGCTCAGAACATATGAAAGTAAGTGTTAGACAGAGTGAAGCGCAGAGGCTTTGAGGTGAAGATGAGGCTACGCCATCATTGGCCCTCTCCTCATTAGCTGGAGCGCCACAGAAAGGCCCTTTTGCTGTGGCAGTTTTGGGTCATTCTGCCCTTTTTCCAAGTGTAAAAACACCTCATGTTGTTAAGAGCAAGAAAACACAGAAGAAGCAAAAAACTTCAAAGAGCAAATAAGCTTTAATCTTGTTTCGTGCTCTTTGAGAGTTTCAGTAGTCACAATAATGACTGTAGACTATCCATAGGGAATTATAAACCTGGGCCTCTCATACTTTTGAGAGGCTTTGTTTTTCTCTGAAAGTTGGTTTTCAAGTTTTGTAATTTGAGACAAACTACAGCGGATGCACTGAACCAAACAATCCTTTGATGCGCCTTGGTTGAAAGAAAAAGAAAAGGGAAAAAAGGTCAGCAAATTGTGTGCACAGACACTGAGGATGATATTTGAGGGTGATGATTCTCTTCTGTAAGTCCATCTTGCTATTTAAAGTAGCCTAGATATGAGATCAAAACTGAATTGTTTTAAACATTGTGCATAATTCTCAGTGCAGATTATTCAAAACAATTCAAAATGTTGTCTTTGTAATCTTTCATTTGCATAATGACTTGCTCTGAAATTTTTTGGTCACCTAAGCCCAAATAAATAATATTAATCAATACCACTTGTCTATAGGCATTAGGCATGCGAGCCATTAGTTATTTAATATTTATTAACATTAATGTGATAAACTACTATACAGTGATAACAGCAAATAACAATAGATTTTAAAAAGAAGTGTTACCGCTGGGGAACGTCATGATGCTCTTGACCGTGAACTTGACCTCCTCAAAGGTGGATGTCAGTGGTGTTTCAGGATAAAAGTTCACCTAGAAATATGTCACATTAAAGTCAAAGCTAACAAAAAGTTCCATGGCAATAAATATATATAAAGAATAGGTATGTTTATCCACACTACAAATCAGATTCTTAAAGTCTTAAAGTTCAAGGTTCACTGAGAGGAATTTTACTGAAGGAATTTTACTGAAGAATATGTAAGGAATAATTGACGACACGCCGTTGAATTATTAGAAAATAATGCACACCCGAGGTGGTAACGCGGTGAAGCGAAGTTTACGTGTGAGTCCGTACTGTATGTGTGTGCGTTTGGTGAGAGAGAGAGTTGGAGTACTTTCAAGTAAGTACTTTCAAGACATAATAAAACATATTTTGTGGTAAAAACCATAACAATAATTTGTCATTTTTATCCTATTTATACTATATTAATATGCTTGGTCGGTGTCGTTGTGGGTTTTGTTTCTTTTGTGGTTGTAGGCTTTAAGGATCTTTTGAAACAACTGAAATCATTTGGCAAACTACTTTATTAATCATTTAGAACTACTTTAGCCACGCATTTCCCAGAAAATAATTGCACACCTTAGAACAGGGGTCTCCAAACTCAGTCCTGGAGGGCCACTGTTCTGCAGAGTTTAGCTCCAACCCCAATTAAACACACCTGAACCAGCTAATCAAGGTCTAATTAGGCATACTAGAAACTTCCAGGCGGGTGTGTTGAGGCAAGTTGGAGCTAAACTCTGCAGGACAGTGGCCAGCCACGTTCTCACAACAAAACCCACCCAATTGCTACTCTCAAAACTAAGCCAATCGCGTTTCGTGGGGTAAAATACGCGTTTTTGGCAGGGTTCCCCTGGTAAAATTCGCATTCCAGGGGCTAAATATCATGTTATTTGGGGTCACTTCAACCTGCCATGGACATGAAAAAGAACCCGTGGCAACAGTGTTAAAGTACCCCAGTTCTGAAAAACCGTGGACTTGGCAACACTGCCTCCAGGACCGAATTTGGAGACCCCTGCCTTAGAACATTCATTGACCAATCAGACTTGAGTATTCAACAGCCCCGTAGTATAATAAAAAATTATATAAAATACACCAAAAAAAAAAAATTCCTCGAAGATGTCTGTACACACAAAAACAATGCAAAGGGAAAAAATTGATACTGAATCATTTTTGCTTGTCATCATATTTATATTATTTTTCATATAAAGAATCATTGTCAATAGACCTTCACTCCTCATGCTTGTGAAGATTAAAAGCCTTATTCTGTAAGATACATGACATACTGTAAAATGGGTTACACTGTTGACTTTTACACTTATATAAGTGAAATGTTCCTTCAAAACTTGTGTAAAAATAACATTACATTTGTTACAAATGTTTCCTTTGCTCGTGGAAGTGTTGTATGTCATTTTTGCCAGTCAGCATAATGTCTTGACCATCCCAGTGTAGGTGCCGTCTACTGTCTGGGTCTCAGTAATATGGGTCTGTTTTCCCCATTACTCCCTGATGGTTCACATGGCCCGAGGAGCATGCTCAATGTGAGAGGCAGCTGACACCAGCATGACCCAGGTAGAGGCATCTGCACGCAGAATTTTTCTGGAACATGCCACGCCTGTGGCATTCTACCTCCACCGGCTCAACATCTGTTTCATATGGAGGGACAGGAGCAACGTCCTTGAGGAATATGTCCGCTGTATTCATTAATCTTTCTCTCTCACTCTCTATTTCAGTAACTCTCCACCACAGCATCAGTCATATGTTACATTTACCCTATCACATTGCCCATATGTCTGGCTCATATGTGCACTCACGATTAGACTTATAATGACAACAGGATTTTGACATTACATGCATAACGGATATATTAAAGGGGACCTATTATAGATATAGGGAGTTCTCTATATCCAACGCTATCTCAAGGCCAATTTGTACGTATTTTACGAGGTGGCTAATTCGTACGAATTCATACGTCACTGTACAAATTCATACGTCACTGTACAAATTCATATGATTTGTCTATTCAGGTTCAGGGGCGGGGTTAATGGAGTAGGTCATTCGTATGAATTCATATGAATTTGGCAACTCGTAAAATATGTACGATTTAGCAAAAAAACGTACAAATTTCTACGAGTGAGATTGTACAAATTCATACGAATTAGCCACCTCGTAAAATATATATGAATTGTTGTGAGATCGGGTTGCTACTGAAACTCCCTGAAACACCTCGATTGCAGTCTTGAGTTTTCTTCCAGGAACGTACACAGTTTCACAGTATTCCTCATTTAAATAATTCCCGCCCAAAAAAAAAAAGAAAAAAAAAAGGGCTGTTTGAGTTGCATTAGTAGTGTGTTGAAACTCATGGTTATGGTAAGGGGCGTGACATTTCTGAAATACACTCAAAGCAGTTGACCAATCACAACACACTGGTCCAGCCAACCAATCAGAGCACACTGCGCTTTTTGGAAGGAGGGGCTTCATAGAGACAGGAACTTAACAGAGCATTACTGACAGACTGGAAAGAGAGGTGCTGCAACAATGTCTAATATGTGAAAAAATAATGTATTTTAAGCATGAAAACCTATTCCAGATGACCCCAAAAACAAAATCAAGACTTTGTAAAAGGGCATAATATGGCATCTTTAAAGACAATATCAATCTCCCTTTTCTCTTACTGCACAGTAGGTTATTCAATGTTAGTCACAACCAGGACTGTTTTTTTTTTTTTTTCCAATAAATCTGAATGTAGAATATGCATACTTATGAATCTATTAGATCTTATGACGCTGGTCTAGTGTAGCATATGGAAAGGCTGAGTTTGCTTCAGCAGGTGTGTTTGTGGAAGGGAAAGCGATTCGAATGCTGGTGACGGGCGGCACTGCAGCCGTATGTGCTGGAAAACAGCCAGCCTAATTGAAGCACCTGGCTTAAGTCAACCTCCTCAACCCACCCATTAATGCTAGCGCTCTGTTAATGCAAGGAACATTTCTAAAATGAGACGATGAAGACCCATTGAGACTGATATTCAGACTGTCTAGTTAGGAACTAGTAGCAAAAAGAAATATATTCAATATATTCAAAATATATAGCCATAATATTCAAGAGAGCTGATGATTCCACATCTCTCATGATTACACCATACCACATTAGAATAGACTAAGACAGGTCCTTTTTTTCCAATACTTTTTGTTCTTTTGTCACTTTAAATTATTACTCATCAACAGATTAAATTATAGTGGACAACAAAGGTATGTCAAACTGTGCCAAACTTATGTCACCCACATGAGCACCATAACTCAATGTGACGTGCTCACCAGTAGGTCACTGTTCCGAAATGGACTGATTGGAAACTTTTTGACTAATGAATCATTTGAACAATTATTGTATTATTACGTCCTGAATGGGGGAGGGTTAAGCACCACTGAAGTGGTTTTGAAGGTCCTTCTTTAACAGCCAAAGCACGTAATATAATTGAATACGTTCTTTGATGTACAGTAACAGCATACTAAAGGTTATGATGTGATTAATGAGTGTACTCATGTTTTGTCTATGATTACAGCAGGCTATTTCAGATAAAGCTCTTGCACTGCAAAAGGAAAAAAAATCCTAATCAGTAAATTCAGTAAAAATAGCTAAATATCCTTAAAACCAGTTTGATTTTTTTTTTTAATTCATTGTTAATTTTCAAAGTTTTTCTTGTTTTAAGCATAAACCTCACAAAATTTTGTTATATGCTTAAAATGGAATAACACAGACTTGACAGACTTCAAGATATATTATATGAAAATAGATCTTAAAGAGTTAGTTCACCCAAAAATAAAAATTGTCATTAATTACTCACCCTCATGTCGTTCCAAACCCATAAGGATTCGTTCATCCTCGGAACACAAATTAAGATATTTTTATAGAAATCTGAGAGCTTCCTGTCCCTCCATTGACAGTCCACGCAACTTCCATTTTCAAGCTCCAGAAAAGTCATAAGTCATCATTAAAGTAATCCATGTGACTCTAGTGGTTCAACCTCAATTTTATATAGCAATGTGAATGTTTTGTGTGCGCAAAAAAACATATTACAAAACGGATAGTTCCGGCCCTTGATTCTGATTGGTTGAGAAGCCATTTCGAAGTGGTCGAATTGGTTCGATTGGTTCAAAGCCATTGTAAAATTTCCGAAAACATACAGCTGACCACATTACATAAGTTTTGCTGCGCCACTGAGTGTGTATTTTGTTGCGTCTGTCTTAGTAACCACTCTTAGCAATGTAAACATGTTTGTTTTCATTTGATTTTGTTCATTGAAGCTTACTGCTTTATGTAGAAGAGTATTGTAAGAGAGAATATCGAGTGACCGAGTTTATTACCTGCATTCAGATTTACCATTTTCCTTCAGGTAAGTCCTATGTTCATAACAAAAAATCAGTTTGAATGTCCGCTGTGATCTGGTCCTTTTAACAGTTAATGGGTTGCCCCGTGCCCTGCTGACACAGACGGCGCTAGTCAAAGCATTTGTCATTTGCGTCTTGTTCCGTGTTCACAAGTTTCAATATAAAAGTCTTTGCGACCGACTGCAAAGACTTCGCTCATAAAGACAGTCTTTGCCGCCATCTAATGACGTAATAAATATAACTTCTGTCGCTGTTCACAGTCAGGGACAATTTTTTCCAGTGGAAGGAATTCTTTTAATGATTTTACTTCATGAAAGTTGCATTGTTACATATTTTTTGGCTTTAATATTTGTATTGTGTGGTAACCGTTTTATAAAAGGGGTGTTGTTGTGTGGAGCGGAGTGCCTAAAACCCCTTTAGCTGTTATAAATTCACTGTTAACCACGGCTTCTTGGGGCTTATTGCTTTAATTTACCACCTTATTTAAAAAATATTAATCGATTTCATGCAACAACGTCTACTCTCACGTCAACACAACAAATGCGTTGTGGTGCTCTTGTGAACGCGCGTTGGAGATTAATATTTTGAAAATAAAGTGGTAAATTATGTCCTGACGCTTCATAACATTGTGTGGAGGTGGAGTCACATGGATTACTTTAATGATATCTTTACCTTTCTAGGGCTTGAAAGTGGTAGTTGCATGGACTGTCACTGGAGGGACAGAAAGCTCTCAGATTTCATCAAAAAGATCTTAATTTGTGTTCCAAAAATGAACGAAGTTACGGGTGTGGAACAACATAAGGGGGTATAATTAATGACAGAATTTTCATTTTTGGGTGAACTAACCCTTTGAAATGATGTGTTAATATTTTGTTTTAAGGACTTAAAATACTGATAAATTCTTTATATATTTATTAGTATTTTGTATTTATTTAATGAATATTTATTTTTGTACAAACTACTCAACAGTAGATCTATGAATTGATCAAATTATTGGAATATTTCCAAAAACCCGGGCTAACTAGCTTTGTCATACCATTCATTTCTTGATTTTTAAAATTTACTGGAAGAGTAAATAGAAAAGTGTAGAAAGTGTTTCTTTTTATCAGATGCTGCAGAGACAATCAAATCATGTTTTAGTGTGTGAACAATCCTGATTTAAAAAATGATTCTTATTCTAATCACCTTCATACAGCTGTCTTGAAATGCCAACTTGATGTATGCCTCACAAATGATCAGCGGAAAGGAAAAATCTGCACAAGGAGCATGTTCCATCCATGATGTATTCAAGCCAGTCAAGGTGGCAGAAACCTCCTTGGCACATCCGAATAAATCACTCTTGCTGAGACAGACAAAAGACCGTCTGTAAATATTTATCTGGAATCTATATAATTAAACAGGCAAATGTGTAATGTCAAATGTGTCAGGTTCTTCACACAGCTGAATAATACAGTGGAACAGCTTGGTCAAACATTTGTTTTAGATCTGGGTGGCATCAGTCATTGTAGATGGATGGCTGGGACAGAGGGTGAGGAAATCTCACTGCTGAGCCCAGTGATCACTGCTGGAGGGAAGTGCAGGGTATGAAAAACAAAGATGTATAATGCTGGGGAAATTATAGAGGGTAGTAAATCTGCATGATTAAGGCAAGCATGACATTGAATGTGAGGGTGCAGCTACGATCCGCCCGAGGGGAGAGAACGGAACATGGTTTAGTTGGCACATAGAGTCTCATTTACATGGGCTAGTGTCACACATTTATCTTGTATCTGTAGGGCAAATGCTGTATACAGCTGCAGACCTACACTGCCTACAGGTATGCCACAGTATGTTCTGCATTTCTTCCTCACCAGTGGGAATACAGCTTTTGATCTGTTACAATGTCTTAAACACGCAGATGAGACTTTATGATTAAATTTTCACAATCCCAGACCTTAAAGTTGCGATGAAACATAAGACAGATCTTTTCTTCAGTAATGTGATGTACATCCAAGAGTAATAATAAAGATACAGTTTACTTAGGTGTACTTACAGTGTATTTACCTAAGAAAGTACTTGTTAATATAAGGTAACTAGGTTTAGGGGTAGGTTGAGGGTTAGTACCTAGTTATTACCCAGTTATTGTAATAACTGTAATAAGTACATACATACAGGAACATAAAGTGCTACCGTAATATCTATAACACGCATTTATAAAATAGAGTGAATTTACATTTCATTGCAACTTTAAGTATTAAATCATTTTTCTGACCAATCAGACAATGACGAAAAAGATGAGAAAAAAATTAGAAATAAAATTATATACAGTAGTTCCCATAATTCCCCACAAAAAAGCCATAAGCCATCTTTTTCTTTCTATTTAATTTCAGTTTGTCCTTTTAATTTTGTTTGGTTGTCATTGGTTTTAACTGTTGTTATTAGTTCTATTTTTTTCAGTGTTTTATAGTTTTCTTTTTTAGTTTTAATATTTTTGTGCTGCCAAAGTAAAGTGTGTTAAATTATAAATAAATTAGCAGCATTACATTTTTCAGGGCTGTCTAGTGTTTTTTTTTTTATGTTTACTGCAGATGATTTTTAAAAATTGAAAACTTTACAAAATATTCTGTATCAAACTAAAACTTTAAAAAAACCTTTTTTAGTTAGATTTGGAGTCTTAGATTTTAGTTAGATTTGAAAATGTATTTTAGTTTAGTCCCAGTTTTCCAATTTCACCTGGGTTGTATTTTTATTTCAGTTAAGGAAAATGTTTTAATTATTTTTTTGTTTTAGTTAAAGCCCTGAGTATACTTTTTTTTATACGTGCGCATACACAGGCGTTCGACGCATGCGCAATTTTGAGCAATCTCTCGGCACGAGTTACAACCCATGTAAATATACATGTACAAATGAGGGTACTTTCTAACCTCTTCGCACAATCTGTAGTCTATATAGGCCTCCGTTGTCGCTGTAGCTTGCATTCATTCCAGTCTGTTCTGTTTATGCGGGTTTTCTTCGACTACCTCGTGAATCGACGCCCCCAGGGCACGGTTGCCACCTTGTGGACAAAATAATTACTAAAAAAAAAAATGCGCATGTGCGACCAGTTACAAAAAATAATCTGACTATGGATGGCCAAAAGGTTCAAAAACATGTGATTTCATGCATATTTAACGTATATTTCACGTGTATTTAACACGTATTTCACGTTAAATGTGTGTTATTTGCACGTATTTGACATGCTGATTTTTCACATGCAAGCAACACGTATTTAATATGAAATCACCCTCGCGTACGCATATACTTGCGTATAGTGAAGTATACTTTGGGCTTAATGATAACACTGCCACTAAGCAACCACTCTAGAATTGTTCCAGTGAGTTTCTGCACCAGTACCATTCACATTCCATTAGAAAATATAAAAATCCAGTAGTTTTTTGGCCCTCTGAGATTTTGGAGGATGAAATCATCCATCTATGCTCGTGAAGGTGAAGATGAAATAACTGTGGCATGCGAGACTGGGTTTGTCCCATGAGATGTCATCGCTGCCACTGGATTGATCAAGAGGAGTGTGAATAGGGCGACACTGTGCCAATCTTGACATGTCTTGCTCATCTGCTCTCGATGATCTTGCAGCTTGAAATTAATTCTTTTTCCCCCCTTTTTTTAGAGGGCCCAGAGCCCAGATGCATATTTCAGTGTGATTTCAAATCATCTGAGGGTCTTGGGTGGGATTCCCATGTGAAGATAAGGTGCCTTTTAAGTCTCAACGCTATAAAAAATTTAATTTACTGAAAAATCAATTCCACATTTTGAAGCATCGGCCATCCATACAGATTCCCATTCCAAAAGCGGCCACTTTTATCACATCTCATCAAAGTGTGACTGAGGGAGGCGGTTTATTCGCTTCCTGGAGACTCTATAGGAATCTGAGCTATGACGCTTGTCAGCATGAAATATGATTTGGGGGCCTGATAAGCCCACTTTGAGAGCATGCTAATTTCAAATGCGGCAGATGCGTGATTGCTGCATTTCGCAATGAGACCCGAACAGCGTTTACCTGCAATGCTGTTTTGTTTCGTGTGCGTTTTTGATGCTTTCTCTCCATCCTAACTCCATTGAGCACCTGCTGGGTGCTCACGCTCCCTCACCCCTCCCTCTGTGGCCTGTGAGAGATGGATGGCTCGTCTCTCTCCCGGGCCCACGTCCAGGTGTGGAACAGCTGGGGAAGACCGTGGTGGGGGGACGGTAGAGATGAGGATGGGGGGAGAGCGCGGCAGGAGCTATAAATTGCGCAGGAACTCTGGGTACTTAACACCGGCGTGTCTCTCTAGCACTATTAATCATGCGCAGGAGCTCAGGTGTGTCCTGTCACTCCTCTGGCCGTCAGCTGCACTTATTCACCTCCAGTCCTTATCTTGCTTTTTCTCTCTTTTACGTTAGCCTTCCTTTGCTCTATATTTCTCATCTGCTGCCCTCCTCCTTTCACTCCTCATGCCGTTACTCTGTGCGTTCAGTAGGGAGAAGGATGGGGGTGGGGGAGGCCAGACGGAGCCCCACTGATTTATGACCTCTCTCTGGTTGTTTATTTGGTGGAATGAAAGGCACATCACCAGCTTCGCCACACTGAATTTCTCACATCCTCTATTTCCTAAATGATCAGTGCAGTCGTGTGTGTCAGAGAGGAAACTTGAGTAAGGATCCAACGAGGATATAAGAGTGACCAATTCACTCTACTTTTGAAGTAAACTTGTAGTTGATTTGCTCTCAAATTCAACCCAACAATCTGTCCACCTTAAACGTAAGAGCGGTATGAAGATTCCAGTGTCAGCCGCTTTAAGTTATTTTATCTGTACAAAAAAACAGTCCATTATGCTGCTTGAAACTAGTATTTGTTATAATTTTATTTATTATCAACACACTGGTTTGTAGAACTAATAGGGTTACCATTTACTTCACTTTGTTATTCTATACATTAGTTATTTACCTACTGTATAGTGGCTAATGAACTGGAAGTCTTGCACATTCACAGGAAATAGTGTAATACCTTTATAACTTTGTAATAAGTTTGTTTGATTCTTTATAAACGAAACTAACATCACGATTGTGAATGTGATATTGCTTTTAAACAATAATAGTTCAATGAACAAAAACGTTAATATAGAGTAACTTACTTTTCAATTTCTTTCCTGAATAAATCATTGTTTTTGAAGGAATTGTTTGGGTGAATGATTCAATGACACAGTCATTATGGCTGTGTTCGAAATCGCCCCCTATACCCTTAAATAGGGCACTTTTTGAGAGAACAGCCATTTGTAGTGGTGTCTGAAACCATAATGGATGTTATAGAGTGCACTCAATGGCTATGAATACCCATAATGCACTGTGAGGGTCTTGCCGAATAAATTCCAGTGTCTCGCCAGAAGATAGCGTCTGCAGCTGAATCATCCATCCATTAATATCATAAAGGTATAAATTGTTTTTAATTGATTAATAAATTGTTTAATTAAGGTTTGTACATAGTTTCCATGACAGAGATCAAGAAATTCAGAGTTTCATTACTATAACTATAATGATAACTATAACTACAATAGTTTCAATAATCATTCTAATTCTGTGAGAATAGTAAAAATTCACACCAAAACTATAACAGCAATCATAGGAATCATATCAGAACAAATTTTTTCCAGCTGATGAATGCTGACAGACAATTTAGAATTCACCAGAATTTAAAAATATTGAGCATTTAAGCAGTAGATGCTTTGTGGGAGCTAATATAGTTATCATTCTTGGTGTGAACGGGCCTTAAATATGTAACCGGCAAAAAAGAATGACTTCAGCACTGTCGGAACGCCACAGAACTAACTGTTTGTATAATAAGTACACGTTTAATAATAATTACATTTAATAATTGTATAAAAATCATATCAAAAATATAATTGAAATCAATTAGAGGAATAAATAATACTTATTTCAGATATTACAATAAAACGTACATTTGGCTCCAAAAGAGGAGGACACATATGTCGGGCAGCACCTGACCCAGCTGCTCAGCTGTATCGCCTCTTGCTGGCAAACTGAAAGTCACATTTATTTGGAACCATTTATCAACATAATAAGCACTTGGAAAAACACAGTGTATGGCATCTCTGTTTACTCTGAAACTTGCCCGCTGAGATCTCTTTAGCAGTGTTTCTCAAAACAGTTTACAAAACAGATTACCAAAATGTATCAGCTGGCTGCAATATTCCGAGGATGGCAGCCTGGATCGTGTTGGTGTGATATCTCACATGAGAAATCCTCTGTGGAAGACTATATTAGCAGAATGATGGATAACACAGTCCCACTCAATGAATTCAGACGTTTCTAATGCCAGAATCCTGGTGGGGAACTATGATGATTCAACAGCCCCAAAATTGATCGAAACATTACTACCAAGGCCTCAACTCAACACATTTCTTCATTTTACATTGATTCTTCGTCAAGGTCATAAAATGAGCCACGTGCCTGTTTTACAGCTTCATTAGTTTCTAGCCTAGCCAACTGACAGTATGCAGAGAACATCCAGTGAGGTCTGAAAGTTGTAGGTTCCATATGCCTCCTAAAGTTTTATTGTGCACTAGGCTGGCTCTCGTAAACACAAAGTTTGTATTTAAGTCAGCAAGTGCTGCCCTGTGTGTTTAGAGCAAGCTGTTCCTGTGAAGAGGGGGCTCGGGAGCCATGAAAAGCATCAATCATGCTTTAAACACACAGTGGGTAGCAGTCGGCCTGGTCCTCACTCTGCTCTCATTAGCCATCAGTCATCTCAGCTGGGTAAGACCCACAGCTCTGGGCTTCTGGTGGTGTGCACGCCGGCAATTTTCTCGCAAACCAGCTCCAGTTCAGTTTCAGGGGGCCTGCAGGTGATTCTCCTGTACTGTCTAATCTCTGCATTTCTAGTTTCATCTCATTCTCATCTCTGTTTCCACTCCTGACCTGTCCTCATTTATGCACACTATCTAGGTCAGTGTTTCTCAAATCAGCTTGTTAGTGTTGTTAAATAGGGAGACATCTAAAACATTCTGGGAGGTGGGTCCCGAGGACTGGAATTGAGAAATACTGAACTTGGTGATGCTTCATGTGGTATTTTTGTAATGGAGGCCAGCTAATAAAAAGCTGTGCAGGTAAATCTCACTCTCCTGGCCTCAAGAGGCGCACTTGTGACTGACACTAGATGCTGTGGTCTTTGGCATCCTTGTCAGTGCACGCCTCCCATGCCGGTGACGCTGGTTCGAATCCTGCTTGGAGCAGGTGCGAGTAGGACCAGTTACATTGGTGCCGTGACCCGGATGGTAGTGAGGTTTACGGGTTGAGTGTAACAGAGGCCAGCTAGTAAAGAGCTGTGCGAGTAAACCTCATTCCCCTAGCTCTAAGAGGTGCACTAGCGACTGATACTAGAGGCTGCGGTCTTTGGCATCCTTGGTCAGTGCACACCTCCCATGCCGGTGACGCTGGTTCAAATCCTGCTTGGAGTAGGTGTGAGTAGGACCAGTTACATTGGTGCCTTGACCCAGATGGGAGTACGGTCAATTTTGATTTCATGGTGACTTTAAGAATCATGTTATGAATTATAACAAATGTCTCTCATGAAATGGTTATTTTAACAAATCACTCAGACAGACTCATGAACTGGTCTGACAAACCCTTCACTGAACGAACTGACTAAATCCATCACATAAGCACTGGATCAACAGATGACTTATTCACTGAACTGCAAGTACTCTCAGTGATAGCAAATTACATCACAACAAATGACAGTTATGAGCAACAAAATATTCAAATAGACTTTGAAGTTTGAAATGGTCTGATAATATATTTACTGAAGAAACTTCAGGTTCGTGAAACTTAAATCAATATCACTGTTCATATGTTTAAAAATATGCAAGATTATTTTTGTCACTACATATTAATAAAAAGATTTATATAGTCTATAATTGACGGCAAAATAAGAAATTGAATTGACTTCCCGTAGATTTATAACCTAGATTTATTTACTCAACCTAGATCCTAGATTTACACATTTTTGAAACCAGAGTTTATATGTCCACCAAGTACTATAATGGATTACACATTTTCTCGGTGTAGCAAGTTTTAAGATGGTGTGAGAAAGAGCAGTGTTGTTTTATTTTTCACTGGATAAATATAGGCTTAAGCTTTTCGGCCCCTGGAGATAAACGGTAGATATCTTTCTGTTCTTTTTTCTCTTTCTTTTTTGCCCTGTTCATCAGCAGGGTGCCGTGGAACCATTAGCTGACATTTAAGCAGTGCTTTTGTCACTGCCAGGCAGCCTCTCTCTCTCTCTCTCTCTCTCCATCACAGCCCACATCCTCTGTCTAAGATGATGGAGGGTCGACTACATGCATCATTCAGGCCTGGGTGGAGATGCAGTACTCCACTTCCTTAATAATGTCATTTTGCTTGAATGGTATTAACAGATTATCCAGGCCCGGGGCAGTGAGGCATGTGCTGGAGAAAGATAACCTTGTGTTCTGTAATTTAATCAAAAATGTTTTCTCCATAGAGTCACTTTGCCCCCACCATAACAGGCCTAATATGCTCTCGTACCCCCTAGTTGTATTCCTCTGTGGTTGAGGAGCAAAAAAAAACCTATTACAAGAGAGTTTCGCGAAGATTCCTCAATGAGGTGTTTCGAATCACTCAGCGCCTCATCCATGGACATGCGACTATAAACAGGCTTAGATGAAATCAGATTTAAATCCTCAAATTTAGCTCGGCTGCATATCAAAGAGACACTCTCGCCCGACTCTCAAAGGCAGAGTGTTATTTTCTCCTCCGTCACTGTAGGCCTACAGTAATATTCCTCGCCGCATATCGGGTTCAAAAAAGCATGGTGAAATTCTGCGACACAGTTTGATTTAGAGGCAAAAAATGTAAACCATTTAGAAGCAAACTCTTTATGGAGTTTAATCCTGCGTTCCATCCCTGGAAGCCGAATTTATATCCTGCATTAGCTCGTTGGAGTATTGCTCTTTTCCTCGCACGAGCGTTTTGAGGGCAGACTGAGGCCCTATCGCTCACGAGCACATGCACACACGGGCATTATGGGCTTATCTCATCTTGCGCAGCCCGCGCTAGGCCGTGGCTCGGTCCTCCGGGCTACTTTACTAATAACCTTTTTCTTATCAGGCACTCTGCACCTCTGCCTGTGATCAAAGACCCAATTAATGGAGCGGGGAAAGGTGAAGCATTCAAATAATAGAGACAGCTGTTTTTCTCTGTTTGAGAGAATCCATTTGTATTGTTATCGGTGGAGAACAGTTCTCCAGACCTCGCTTAATTGAGGGTCTGTCAATTCTCGCCACAACGCGAGTTGAAACGCAAAAAATGGTAAATGGCAGGAATATCACAGTGTTTCAACTTACCCTTAGCTTTATGATCTCTTAAATGGTAATAAAACTAGATAAGGGGCGTAAGAGGTTCACAAAAGCGTAGACCTCTTGGAAGAGTCGTGTGATTCTCTGAAGGTTTTGTAACGGCTGAGCAACCGCCGAATCCCAGGGTTCATTTTGGCGTGGCGTGGGGGGCGGATGCATTTATAAAGCCTTTCGGCCGGGACGAAGGTAATTGCTGGACTAAATGTGTTGCCTTGTCAATGTTGCTGTCACATTTCAGGACAAAGTGGGCTGAATATTGCACATATTAACATTTCAACATTAGGTAAAATGTAAAATGGGGGACATGGGAATTAAGTGACACTTTAAATACAGACCTTCCACACTAATAGCTTCCCTTCAGAGAGCATTTACTCTTCAGTTCCCAAGGCTACTTATGTTGGGAGTAGCAGGCATTTAAAATGGCCTTTCAAAGCATAATTTTACTTCAAGCTTTTCTTGGTTCATGTATACATACATACTGAATTTACTCAACCTTTAACAATATGTCTCTTACTTGCAATATATCTTTAGTTTTGGACACATTTTTGTAAAAAAGGCCATTTGAGTTTAGAAATGCTTACAAGTCTATAATTCCCACACCTTTTGACCAATAACCATGGCTTTTCCAGTCACTCCAAATCATGCTACACGAGTTCACACTTACAAATAAGTCAGACTGATAAATGGTATGCATATTTGGCGTGCTGTCCGAGGAGAGGGCTCCGAGTTCAGTATTTGGCCCGAACCCAGAGTACTCCCCCCGTATTCCTGGCTGTGGTAGGAAAAGCCAAGAGTGAGGAGTCGGCGTGGGGATGCTGAAAACTGTGGAGGAATGTGTCGACTGTGTGTATGTATATATATATATCATGCTGATAGGATAGAAATGGTAATTGCTGATAACGAGTTGATTGTATAGATCATTTGAAAGTGCTTTGTTAATAAAACATAATTTGGTAAATCATAATTGACATAAAAAAAATCATAATTATAATAAAAAGCCAAAATGATGATACTAAGACATGATACTAAGATACTAAGACATGGTTATGAGATATAAAAAGTCAATGACAAGACAAAATTGAGAAAAAACTCAATTATGACATAAAAAGTAATTGTTATGAAAAAAACAATTATAGGATAAGAAGTAAAAAATTATGACATAAAAACAATGACAGGAAAAAAATTGAAATTATGAGATAAAAAGTCATAATTATGACATTTATGACAATTATGATACAAAGTTTGCCGGGAGTTTGCTTGACAAGCGATCTAACCAATAATAACACCGAATCCGCCATTTTGTCCGACAAAGCAGTCAGGAGAAGATTAGAAGATTAACCTTGGTGGACTTGAAAACGTCAGTGTGTACTGACGTCTTTCCGCGTTTAAACAACATTCCTTCTGATGTTCATTCTTGTTTATTTGATGCTATAAATTAATTAGTAGGAAGAGATGATCGGTTCACGAGCCGCTTGAGCTAAGGCGCTACAGCAATCTGTCACGACACATTAAAGAGCCACAAAACGGTTTTTATTGTTCGAATTTCTAAAAAAAAAAAAAAAAAAAAAAACTACACAATTTGAAAGCTGGGACTTTGTTTAATATCATAAGTAACCTGCACTGTCTTGTCTGTCAACGAGTTGTCAGTGTCCTCTTCGCTCCGTGATGTATTTTTCGCTCTGTGTGGCGTGACAGCGCCATGACTTGTCGGACAAAGCAACAGTAACTAAGGGGGTCTTTGCGAAGGGTCAATTATGACAAAAACTAATTAAAAAGTTAATTCTGAAATTCTGAAAATTGTTTTAGTATGTCAATTTAAACTTTTTCATGTCATAATTATGATTTTCAATCTCACCTTTGACTTTTCATGTCATAATTAGTCATTTTAAAGATGTAAAAAATAAAGATAACACTTTACAATAAGGTCTCATTTAACATTAGTCAGTGTATTAACTAACATATTAATCTTTGTTAATATTAGTTAATAAAAATCCAGTTGTTCATGTTAGTTCACAGTGCATTAACTAATGTTAACAAATACATTTGATTTTAATAATGTATTAGTGAATGTTGAAATTAACATAGACTAAGATTAATAAATGCTGTAAAAGTATTGTTTATTCTTAGTTCATGTCAATTTAATTAGTAGTTAAATAATGAAAAAAAAAAAAAAAATCTCTATACTTTCTCTATACATTCTAGTCTCTACTCCTTTGAACAATCTTGGAACTTCTCATGTTACTGCATCTTTAGGACAAACCACTTTCTAAATTGCTAAATTAATAAACGTTAATGTAAATAATAAATCCAAACAGAATGCATTCTGTCCTGTAACATGCAACAGGTACTGTACTTTTGATTTTAGAGTACTTTAAACAAAGACAAAAATTAACCCACAGCATCCAATGCAGGTATGAACATATTTATTACACAGTAAAGAGTACAACAATACCAGAATCATACTGCAAAGATTCACAGACTGACAGACCATTTACTACAGCCCCCAAAAATGAGAGAATAAAATAAAGAAAACAGATTAAACAAGAAACCACAGTTCTGACATAGTAGATTCAAAAACCCTAGAGTATACTGAAACGGTGTGACGAGAGACCACACCCTCCCAGCCCACCTGTAACCTGTGGTTCATGTTTCCGTTAAGTATTGCACAACAACTTTCATGAGTTTTTTTTTTTTTCACAATAAAGATTTTCGAAGAACCCTATGACTGCCCGTCCTGAACCCACCCCACCGATTCATTTCACTAAGTTTCCACTGTCCCTTTATTATCCCAAAGTTTAATTAACTTTAAACTGGAGAAAAAAAACAAAAACGTAAGAACACCTGGCAAAAAAGGCATGCGCAAATTCACCAGCCGTTACTTTTCGCTCACGTTTGGTGCGAATCCCTCATTAACACGAACCTAAATGACATTGACGAGCGGCCAAGCGTGTCTCACAACAGAAGACATAAATGGGGGTGCAGGAGAAGAGGAGGGCAATAGGAATATATCACATTTCTCATCTTTTTGAATTATAGTGTATATCAAATGGAATCAACACTCTGCAATCTTTTTTTTTTTTTTTTTTTACTTTGAGTTGACTCAAAGTGATTTGTACGTGTGACAAACTTAAAATGAACATAACATTTTTTTTTTCGTTTTTTTATTTTACGTATTCTATTTATTAAGTTTTTTTTTTTCTCATGAGGTCTGCATTGTTACCAAGTAGTGATATGGTTTGCAGCTATATGAGCTTTTAACTTTGGGTTTAAGTCCTGTTCTCATGTGCCCATTTGGTTTGACTAGACCAGTGTCCGCTCGGCGACTGGTGCTTCTAACGTGCTGTCAGAGGTAGAGTGAGACTTTTTGCCACCGAGGAAAAAAGGTTGTAGCAAAACAGACGTACTAGAGTGGGAAGGAGGAGTTTTTTCTTCTTATACTTATTTTATTCAGGTCACCCTGATCGAAGTTACTACACTAACTGTATGTATTTTTCAAAAATAGTACACTAGTGTTTCAAGACAGCTTAGCTGGCAGGTTCTCTGGAGATGTGGACAGGTGTCTTACACCTTTGTTTTTTGGATTATTTAACCGTAACATGCCGGAGGAGGCCGGGAGTGCGTCCAGGGCCAGCCCCTCCTCCTAAGAGGTCAAATGCACAGCGTTTAGCACCATGGTTTGGGGCGACGTGAGCCATCAGAGTGCAGCTAAGTGCTCGTTTAGACCCCTCTTCCTCTTAAGCCATTGGCGAGGTTGTTTTGTTTCGTTTTAGTTTCTCACATGGCTTTTAATCTTGAGCTGAAACACTTGAAGGTTTGGTTATGCGCCGTTCGTGAACGAGAAGAGCTTCGCTTCAATCGGGCAGGTAGCCTTTTGGGGTGACGTTCTTACGACGGATCCGTTTCGAGGAATGATACGAAAAGAAAAAGAACGACAAAGGTTGTGAAAACCTCGCCCTGGAGGATCTAGATATGGGATCCAACTTTTCAGTTATTGCTCAATCATCCACACGTGAAACCCTCTTTCCTAGGACCTGCTACATGGTTTTGAGTGGCTCCTCCTCCTTACGAGCTGAACAGGGCTGGTCTTGGCTCGGGACAGGGGAGAGTTAAAGGTTTTCGAATGGAAACATTGCTCAATGTGGCTTCCCCTGATAAACACGTCGAGAAAACAAGAATGCATTGAAGTGAGTCTCTTTTGTCATGTTTAAATCTTGGATAAAATCAGGTTTTGGTCCTTCATGTCTGTCTTTGGCTGTCTTCCATGTTAATTCTTTTGTAATACTGTGTATCCTGGTGCTCTGTAGTGTTAAAGCTGTCTGTTTTTCACCTCTGCATTTGGAAAGTTAGTTTCTTAGTGTCTTTTTTGTACATTTTTCTTCTTTTTTTTGTAGAAAACAAAAACAACATATACCATATTGTTCAGTATGCATGTGCATGCACTGTCCTTAACTATTCAAAGCAAAATGTTTAGAAAAAAATGTTAACAAAAGCAGATTGTGATACTTCTGTTTTGTCTTTTTTTCATTTTTGCTCTTTTTTTTCATACATTTTTCTTCATTTTTTCTTAACAAGAAATGAAAATCACAGATATGTAATGAAGCACTCCAAAGATAACCTATGAAGTGAGGCTCCCTATGAAAAAAAAACTGCCAAAAGAAGCATGCCGAGAGAAACCGTGACAGTGCAAATACATTTATGTACTTCCCATGTACAAAAACATTTATGTTAGCATTCCATGTAACATGCTAGTTCTCAGAAAAAACATCTGAATGAGACTGAAGTAGCAGCTCTGAGAGATAGCGTTTGTCTTTCGAGGACAATGGGAAAAGTGTTTTTTTCTTCTTCTTAAAGAACTACAAGGGGACTAGCACAAACACATACAAATAGAAAAGCAGCTTGCGAGAAAGAGAGAGCGAGAGAGAAAAAAAGAGAAAATATGTTCTTCCTTTTTGCACCTAGAAAGACTAAAAAGTTGTGACTGTGGTTTAAACTATTAATGCGTCGTCACAATTGTCCAGCACATGTACAATAAATAACCATTGGAGACGGCACAGGACACAAGTGTTTAACACAATGAGAGCTAGAAGGGCAAAAAGAAGCAGAACGAGGACTGATGGTGGGGTTAGAGATAGGCAGGACAGGAGAGGGCTCTGGACTGGTTCCAATAGCCAGTGATTTATGGGTAATTTCTCAGCCCTTCGTTTCCCAGAGGCTGTCACAGTGAGGTTCTGACAGTCCTGCTCTGGTGGGCTGATGACTTCACTTCCTGTTTTAGGAGCTGATGAAGTGCATTTGGGATCAGGGCTCAGAGCGCATCCTTCATTACGCCGTGTGGTACTCAACATCCAGCACAGGCCCTCCTTGCCCCTACATTCCTCAGTGAAACAGCTTTTTATTTCTCAGACCATTGACCTGGATATTATCTTGCAGAAGAGGGACGAACATCTGCGTTCCTTCACAATCTGCTGCACATCTGCAGAGTTCAGCGCGTGAGCCAGAAACGCTGTCCGCCGTCTACTCCATCACGTTCGACACAGATGCCCTTCATGGCATGTTTTTTTCTCAACAACGTTTCGTTGTCTTCTTTACAAGGAACGCTGTCCTAATAATATTCAGAGTCTCTGCTTACATCAGCTATGAAATATTTCCTTGGTTTTTGTCATTTAAAGTGTCTTTGAATGAGGTCAAATAGTTTCATATCCCAGCTACTGGATAAAGAGCTTTGAGAACAGAACGAAGAAAAGAAAAAAAAAAAAAATGAAGGGGAGGTCAATTATACTCATCAAGAGGTCCCGGCTGTCTACTCCATTTGTCTTCTTATTTACAAGAATGCAAGAGAGCCACAACAACAATAAAGGACATTACCAACAGTAATCGATAATAGCTGTAGTAACAATAAAGAACAATGAGAATTTCAAACAAAGAATATCTTTGCGTTCTCTATCATGGCAAGTCAATATGACCCGAAATGGACCTCCTGTGGGTGATCGCCCTAAGTACAGTCTTCTTTCTTTGTTAGTGCGCTAGCTTTAGCATTTTGGAGCGAGTGAGGCAGGTGAGTCAGTCCCCAGTCGGCTGAGGCATCAGGAACGATCCGCTTTGACTCTAGCGCGGCGTGTTCTCTATGGCGGAGGGTGTGCCAGGCGTGGCAGAGCGGGGAGTGGCGGCAGACGGCGTGTCCGCTGGGCTGCCGGCTCCGCTGCTGGGGGTGGCTGAGGAGCTGACGGTGGCGGGGGTCTCGCTTTGCTGCTGTGCCTGCAGAGTCTGGCCACATACGTGGTGGTGCTTTTCCCAGTCCTTGTGCTGGCAGAAGGAACCGCAGTAACGTGCTGTGTTGCAGCCGCTGCAGGTCTCGCTCGCCTTGCGCCCACAATTCCAGCAGCTCTGCATGGGAAAGAGAGGGAAGGGAGGTTTAAAGGGTTAGTTCCCCCAAAAATTAGTCATTAAGTACTCACCCTCATGTCATTCCAAACCCGCAAGACCTTTGTTCATCTTCAGAACACAAATTAAGATATTTTTGATGAAATCCGAGAGGTTTTTTTTTTTAATCTTCAATAGAAAGCAACGTAATTACCACATTCAAGGTCCAGAGAAGTAGTAAAGACATCGTTAAAATAGTCAACGTGACTACAATGGTTCAACCTTAATGTTATGAAGCGACGAGAATACTTTTTGTTCACAAAAACAAAACAAAAATAACAACTTTATTCAACAATTTTTCCTCTTCCCTGTCAGTCTCCTATGCAATGAACGCAGTGCAGAGCTTTGGTATTTACGTCCGAACGCTGTATTGGCCGACACTGTTCACGCGAGCAGCACGACAAATGCATGTGATGCTGACACATGAGCCAGCCAATAAATAATAATAGGTGTTATGATGTAGAACATGGAAGCTCTGCACTGCGAGATAAAAAAACCCTCTTGGATTTCATCAAAAATATCTTAATTTGTGTTCCGAAGATGAACAAAGGTCTTGCGGGTGTGGAACGACACAAGGGTGAGTAATTAAAGACAGAAATTTAATTTTTAAATGTGAACTAACCCTTTAAGCTGTGATACATTCAAAAAATGTGCACTTCTTTCCATGGGTATTATCCCAATTAGGAAATAATAGATGCATAGACCTTTGAGAGAAGTGAGCGAAAGTCTCGGCTCATTAGCAGCAAACATTTCCCATTTGAATTTAAGTGTAAATAGAGAATTCTGCTTTATTTTTCTTTGGATCTCCCTGCTTTGAAAACATGGAAATAATGAGCTAGCTGGGGAAAAACGTAGTCATTTTACCCAGTTCCACATGGCGCTATGTGAGGACACATTTGTAACAGGTTAACTACAAAACGCTCAAAGATCACACAGAAACTCAGGTTACCACTGTGGCCTCGTTGTGTTTGTCTCCGGGCCAAATAAGAGCAATTATCACAAAGTCTCAAATGTGTCCCAGAGAAGAGAAGCCGGAGTTATAAACGGCTACCGATGCAATCCTCCGGAGAGACGTGCATAAACATGGCTCATGCAATTAAACTCAGATGCGTGCCGCCTTTCTCTGCTAACTGATTAAACGAGCCGTACCCCCGCTGTGCACAGACACTCGGCGCTCCCTTCCCAATTTCCCTCATCCAAATCAGTACCACCTTAACTGTCCACATGTTTCATTTAGTGGAGGAAAAGCACTGCTCTGCCTGAGGTGATAAATGCAATGTTATATTCCTCGGCTCAGCGTGACACCAGCCTGCATGAGGAATTATCTGGGACACTTTCTCTTCCCCCTGTGCTTTTCATATGATCTCCATGTTTTCCTACAGATTTCCATACTAAGGAGATCAAATGTAAGTCATGGAAATAAAACTACCCAACCAAGTAAATCAGTCATGTACAAATCATATAAAATATAAAAAAAATCCCCAAGATAATATCTAATGCAAAATATAATAAATTATGGAATATATTAGCATCCCAATGAATCATTGTGCAGTATGTGAACGCTGCAGCTGTTCACTAATATAATAACAATGTGCGGTAGGCGTACAAGCTGTTACCTCACTAGAGTCCTCCTGCTGGTTAATGACTGACAGCGCGTCCTCCGCCGCTTGCCTCTTGGCCTCGGCCACCGTGCGCTCCATCTTGGCTCGCTCTGTGCTGATCATCTCGTGTGCCTTGCGCTCAGCCTCTGACACAGCTTTCTGCAGCTCAGACATAGCCTGCCTCTTCACCTCATTCACAGCCTCTTCTGAAAGAAAGAGCACAGTGCTTTTAAGTGTCCATGGCAGAGCAACAGAAAAAAGTGCAGAAAGAGTAACCGATGTATGGATCATATATACTCTGCAGCTCTGCTAACTGCAGAAAATGTGACAGGTTACCTAAAACATTGACATTGAAATTAACTGGTTTTATTGAAGTCAAATATTATTTTATTTGACTTGATCAACCTGTCTACATTGTGTTACATCAAGAAAATTTGAAGGGTCAGACCTGGTAGAAACAGCTCATTAAAGGGAAAAAATGAAAATTCTGTTATTAAGCACTCACCCTCATGTCGTTCCAAACCCGCAAGACCTTCGCTCATCTTCGGAACACAAATTAAGATATTTTTTGATGAAATCCCTGAGCCTTCTGGCCTCTGATAGACTGTAACACAATTACCACTTTCAAGGCCCAGGAAGGTAGTAAAGACATTGTAAAGACGCCTGCTCAGTATTAGCTGATGGTGTTCACCTGAGCAGCACAACGCATGCATGTGATGCTGACGCAGGAGCGGCCAATAATGAGTCGGCATTCTGACGTAGGACCCGGAAGTGCTGCACTGTTTACACTACATCAACAGCGTAGGAGAATGACAGGGAAGAGAAGAAGTGGTTGAATAAAGTATTTATTTTTGGGGTTTTTTGCGCACAAAAAGTATTCTTGTCGCTTCATAAGTCAAGTCAAGTCACCTTTATTTATATAGCACTTTTAACAATGCAGATTGTGTCAATAACATTAAGGTTGAACCACTGTAGTCACATGGACTATTTTAACTATGTCTTTACAACCTTTCTAGGCCTTGAAAGTGGTAATTGTGTTGCAGTCTATTGGAGGCCAGAAGGCTAACGTATTTCATAAAAATATCGTAATTTGTGTTCCGATGATGAACGAAAGTCTTACGGATTTAGAATAACATGAGGGTGAGTGCTTAATAACAGAATTTTCATTTTTGGGTAAACTAACGCTTTAAGGTAACAACTGCACATGTTAAACTGTTGACATGACATCATACAGCCAAAGATTACGTCTATGGCATGCTTATATAAAAAATATCTGAAAACCACACAAATGGTTGCAAAAACAACTGTTATGTGTGTCATGCACATTAAAAACATTTAGCAAAAAAGCTTATGCCAAAATGTTTTTTCTTAAGAATTATTAAAATATTTATATAAAAATACAATTACCTAATAATTTAAATTAATAGATACAAATTCTAATTTAAAAACAATAGTATCTGACATTTGAACAAAATAACTAACTATAACTATAATTAATGTGCATTTGGAAAACTATTTTTACATTGTTTAATTGATCCTATTGGTTTGTTTCGTTCAAAAGAGAGATTAATCTGGGGATTAATTAGAAACATCAATTTTTATTTGAATGTGCTCAGATGACTCTGTGTTTGCTGAATACAAATAAACAATAATAAAATGCTTTTGTTTAGCCTCAAACCAAAGACTCTACTGTAGTGCACAAGACAGATTACAGGTAATCCTTGATATTTTTCCCTCTGAAGTATAAATGTATTTCCTTGAACTTGCATTTTATCTCTACTTTTACATTGTTATCCCATTAACCGTAAATACTTCTGGCTGGAAAACTCATCTCAAGAGCAGACTAGGGATTTTTTGTGTTTGTTTGTTTTCATTGTTCAAGGCTGCAGCCTGACTAATTGCATATGCAAATCGGGCAATTTATATTTAAATTATGCATTTCAATTGCGCCCCCAAAGGACCATGCAGATCAGGATATGGCACTGTGCGAGAAAAGGGTTTGAATATTCATCACCTACTGTACACAGTCTTTCTATAAAAAAAAAAAGGACATTCACCACTTACACTGGGGCAAGTTGTGAAGACCGCTGTAAGAGCAGTTCTGACTCTTAAACACTTTCAGCTTAGGTTGTGTAACCATCACTAGAGGTGTACAATAGCTTACCAAAAGACTATTCTTAAGGAGATTTAATAGACTAAACTGTCATTGCAGTCTCTTGTTTTGCAGAAATGGATGGCTGTGGTTGTGCAGACCCCAGTCTTAAATATGAAGGATTATAGAGCCAGGGACATTTTCATCAAGACTGGACTGAACTGTAAAACCATTGTGGTTTGGTGCACAGAGTTGTCCTCTTGATGGGCTGAGGTCACGGAAAATGCACCACATTCCCTGATATGTTTTACTGCATTTATACTTGACTATTCAGATGGAATTTCAATCTGTGGTGATTTGTTTAGGGTGTTACTACCGCTGTTGTGTTGCAAAGGCAATGTATTAGCTGAAACTAGCGTTATTTGTAACGTCACTTTCGTGGCAAGGTTTGTTTACTTTTATAAAGCCTTTGGTAAGACCACACAGTGAACACAAACTGCTTTAGCAGATGCATCTGTCATGTAGTAGCGAGCTGAAGCCAAGGTAAACAATCTGCTATTACAGAATCCATCACTTGTCATATTTCACACAGATCAACTGCTCTTTAAACAAAGCCTTTTAATATCTTTATCCGTCTTTTAACCAGCTCCTCTGCTGTGATAAAACAGAGTGCTGTGGAGAGCTGAGAGCCTGTTGCACAGCTAATGGCAAGAGTGCTGAAGTGCTGTAAAGGCTGGGAGCACTTATGTGTCCTGTTCAGCCAGAGCAATAAAAGAGCTTTATGATCTGACATCACTGTTGGAATGTGTAGAGGTGCTTCCAGTGAAAGCCAATCACTGAACTGCCCAACACACGACTCAGGGACATTACAGGAGTCAAACAAAATGCCACAAAAACAGACAGACATTTCAAAACTCACTCTACAGCTCCAAGACCTACTAAACTCCAAGTGTTATTTGTGCCTCTGAAGATTTTTTTTTATTTTTTAAATGTTGGTTTTAAATGTAAATGCATGATGACAAAACATTTTTATTTTTAAAAAAATAATAAAATTGTATTTTTTAAAATAAAATTATAATTTTTTTTCTATATTTATTGTCATCTCAAATGTGCATGAAAGATAAACAATTCTATGTTTTAAAAAAAGCATTTTTAAAAGCATTAAAGGAATTAATTTATTATATTTTATTTATCATTTGTTCATTTATTTATAAATATGGGTCAATTTATTTAATATATATATGTATATATTTTGCCAAGAGATTAACCTGCAATTATATGTACATCATTTGTTGTGCATTACATTTCCCCCTTGATTTTTCTCAAGAACAGCCTTGATCTCAAGAAAATAACCAGAGTTTGGTGTGACACAGACTAGGTTCCCACCTGACTCTCCATACAAATAACTAACTGACTGACTGATTGAATTGCAGAGAGCTTTTAAATCACAGACAGTCTTTGAAAGGGCTCTGTGTGAATAATTTAGCTTTGATTTTCCACCTGTGCTTATGAGTATGTGTACATATTTTAAAAAAGGACAAAGACAGCATGCTAACCGGCTTTCTTCCAGATTTCTTCAGGTACATATCCAGATACTGGTCTGTGAAGGAGCTCCCTATGGATATCTGTAAAAAAAGAAAACAAAGGACACTTCATTTACAATAAACTCAATTTTTCCCAGTCAAAATAACTGATAGATCATTATATTGTCATCAAGACAATTGACTAGGTCAATTGAATAGGAAATGATGCTTTCCGGGTGATACAGACATCTCAGACACACACGTTGGGCTGAATATGTGTTACCTAAAGCATTGCTTTCTTGGCTGGCGGGGCTCTGCTGTCTGGATTGACTACTGCTGGAGCTGCTGGTCTTCTTAAGGTCTTCAGCATCACTGTAACGACGAATCCAGTAGTTGAGCTCCTCCCGGTCGGCCTCCTGGCACCTCCGCAACACCGTCAGCGAGCGACGTGTCTTCTCCACCATATCCATGATGCAGTTCAGGAGCTGTGGGGTAGATGCAGGCAGAGTGTTATCAACACAACATCTCTTCTAAATAGAACTGGCCAAATTTATATATAAAAATATTATGTTAAAAGGCTTACATTGAATACTGACGCACATATCTGAATGTTTACAGTCATTAAAACACTGATGCCAACCCCTGAGAAAAAGTTAATGCTCTGAGGTTGTTTTTTTTTGTTTTTTTTTAAGTCAGAAGACGTTACAATTTAAATAACAACCATCTCAGATGTTCCTCCTGAAAGTCTTTAGACACAAATAAGCAATTGTTCACAAAATTTTGATCTTAATAACTTTTTTAAAAAGTTTGCATTCATGTTAAAATCTCTGACTTTTTATTTCAGACTTCAGTATCTTGCACAGTTTGAAATCACCATTTGAGCTCAATACAATGTCATTGCTGTCTAGGAGAAGTGCTTTTGTGATAAAGCAAAAAAACATGCAAACACACAGAAATGTACTAGCAAACACACTTCTCATGTTGTATTCTTTCTCACTCTCTCTCTCACACACATACACTTTGGATAGTAATAAAAAATGTTATTACTTTTCTTACATGGTCAAGGTGCTTCCACTCTTCTGCCCATTCTCTGTCTGTGAGCCTGTGATCTATGACTTCCTCCTGGCGTGTGCTGCCGTGCATCCCTGACAGAACGAGAAAAAGAGAGAGAGCGAGTGTTAAACGTGTTACTATTTGGGCCTCGGTTTTCCATTTCTCTTGCTTGCCCTCAGCGGCATGTCGTGCCCGTCTGTTTCACAGCCATAGCTCACTCTCTTCCTGACATCCTCCATCGCTCACACACTCTTCATTCCTCACATGCTCTCATCCCTCACTCCGCTCTACCGTGCTGCCTGCGGGCACGCTCTCTCCCTCTCTCCACACCGCTCCAGAGCTGCCAGGCTCATGCATATCTTGTGCATATATCACCGGCTAACGTGCTTGAGTATTTTTAGCACATTTAAACCTGATATGGCGAGTTGGCTTTATGTAAACCTCAAATCATTTTTAAAGGAGTTTATGTTCCTGATCCAACTGAGTCTCGCTTGGTTTAACTTCTAAGAGTCTGAGCGGCATGCAGTGGACTTTTGAGGATTTGAGGCATTGGCAAACTCAGCCTTGGAGAATGGGGCTCATATAGCTTTTAGTGTTAAATTAACTTGAGAAATTTATTTAAAATAATAAATGCACATTTCTTATTTTTTCAAATTTAAATATATATATATGAAGAGATCAGATGCAAAAGCCGATAAACGACACCTCCATCAAAAATTAGATAATGATATTAAGCGAATGCTCTCCGCGCATAGTATACGTTCATCAAATTCACTAAATCCCATTGTCAGCCCATTCAGAAATACCGGTTCGTTGGCAGAAACTGCTAAACGGCACTTCCATTTGTCAGCAAAAGCCCCTAAGTCCACAGAAGAACCAATCAAAAGACGCGAATTGAATCATACGATTTCAAGATGAATAATGGTGTGGTAATGAGCCGGCTTTCAATTGCAGAGTTGCAAGTTTTTATAATGTTTTGTCCATCATTACAGTGGCAATGACAGGATTTCGCGAGTAGCAAGTGAACACAACAGTGTTCCTTTTTGCTGCTGTAAAACAGACAGAAACAGACATTTTACTATGTCTTGTTGTCCAAAGAGTTGGACTTAGAGGTTTTTGCAAAAAAAGCAACACATTGACAGCAAAAGACGAAAAAATGAATTGACTAAAGTGACATTTTTGAAAATAAGGCATTTCAATAACTGACTAATAACCTTTTCATTGCCATTAAAGTGAAATTCCTGAACCTAAACATAGTAGCCTGGTAAAAAATGCTCATTTAAAAGAAAACACGTCAGACGGTTTTTGCATCTGAACTCTTATCATTATTTTATTATTGTTATTATTTATTTAATTTACAGTTTAATCAAGTGCACATTTTCCTCAAAGAAAGACACATTTTTTCATGAGTTTCTATATTATTGGGGTCTATTAAAAACCATAAACTGAATTTGAGCCTCATTTTATTTGAAACTTGTTTTTACCCTCTAAATTTATAGAGGTCTTACATCAAAATGGAATATATTATTCACAAAGTTTGAGGATTGGAGGCACTGGTGACCGCAGCCGTGGAGAAGGCGGCTTATATTGCATGTCTCAGGCTCTAACAATCTTTCACAGCACAGTAACGCTCTTATTAATGACTGTCCCCAGATGCTGCTGTAATCTGCCCTCTCTTACCCAGAGGCCGAGGGCGGTCGCGGAGCTCGCGGTGGTTGGGGTGGCGGTAGGAATCTCTGTAGTGGTGTGCGATGGCCATGTCGTCCAGACGGTAGTGCTGTGGAGGGGGCGGGGTGGGGTGTGGCAGGCCGTTGGGCTGGTAGGAGAGCCCGTTGGAGGGGCTGAAACGCTGGCCAGGGCTGATAGTGCAGGGCCTTTTGTTGGGGTGCTCGGGATGGAGTGGTTCCCGCTCAAAGCCATTCTCTTTGGTTCTGAAATGAGAAAGAAGATTTCAGAGTGAGGACAGGAAGGAAGGAGAAGTGTTGCACTGAGGTTACACTAATATAGATAGATAGATAGATAAATGGATGGATGGATGGATGGATACAGAGCCAGTCCTAGACTTCTAGCGGCCCTAAGTAAAACTTTGTCAGGGGCCCCTGTCAGTGCATTCATAAAAACCTAACACAATGTCACAGCAATTCACAACTATTTTACATTTTGCTGAATTGGTGGCTAAGTTGTGTAAATTCGTACGACCTCATTTGTACACTTTCATACAATCTGTTTAAACCCCAGTGATGGGTAGGGTTCAGGGCGGGGAAAGGGGTGGTCCTTTATAATGAGGTGCATTTGAAAATTGTAAATTTTTTGTACATATCAAATTGTTTTGTAGCTCAATACGGTTTTACACGTTACATGATTTGACTGATTTGGGTATAACGTAGAATGGGTGACAGTGCAGAAAGGAATGCAGCATTGTGATTTCACAACTGTTTGAAACCAAAATCAAAAAACAAACTGAAAGACAGCCCTAGTCATTAAATCATTCTTGAGAGCAAGGGGGCCCCCTGGTGGTTCGGAGGTACTTGTGTACTTTTTGTATAGGGAAGACCAGCTCTGGATGGATGGATGGATGGATGGATAGATAGATGCACATTTCTTATTTTTTCAAAATTAAATATTTATATATATGAAGAGATCAGATGCAAAAGCCGCTAAACGCCACCTCCGTCAAAAATTAGATAATGATATTAAGCGAATGCTCTCCGCGCATAGTATACGTTCATCAAATTCACTAAATCCCATTGTCAGCCCATTCAGAAATACCGGTTCGTTGGCAGAAACTGCTAAACGGCACTTCCATTTGTCAGCAAAAGCCTCTACGTCCACAGAAGAACCAATCAAAAGACGCGAATCGAATCATAGATAGATAGATAGATAGACAGACGGACAGACAGGTTAAACGATAGAATAGATAGATAGTTAGGCATACAGACACTTTTTATTTCCTCTTCTACACAACTGGTTGTCTTTCCATGTCACTAGTTTTTTTTAACCACTCCAACGAGACAGACACAGTCTGACATTGAGATGTCTTCTGAGGACAGTGTGTTCATTCATGTAATGTACTTTCCTCCGCTGTTGGTCGAAGGGAGAATGTGAAACTGCTCCTGAGGCAGTAAGAGTCTGTCATCTAATGTGCTAAGTAGAAAAGCAGCTACTATGGCTCTGTCGAGCACTTTGTTGTCCATAAAAAGAGGTCTTGACAGAGCACATGAGTACCATAAGAGATGTGCACTTACAGGACTCACTCTGCGCACCTAAACCCTGGGGCTTTCACATTGCTCTGCCCTTCACTTTCATGTGTCACGGGTCCAGGTGTTCGCAGATGCTGGTACTCGTGTGAGTCACTGTGTGTGTGTTGTGAGGCGGTCGTCCCTTGGTTACCTCTGAAAGAGACTGAACTTCCTAATGAGCTGCTTTTATGAGCTGCTAATGTGCATCCATCACCGTCCATATGCTCCTCAAAGCAACCTCTCTCCTCCACCCACACCTCCAAAACACAGCTGCCTTTATTTTACCCCAGTCTCATACATTTTAATACCAATTCTAATTCTATCCATTCTTTATGGACTTGTGTCTCTGATTCAGGTACTATATGTGATTTTCATGTAATTCTCTATCTTGCTTTTTTTTCCCCCATCCACAAAACAGGTTTTTTTTTTTTTAAAACCTTTTTTTCCATTTATTTATTTATAAGGTCATGCGGAAGTACTGCGGTAGTGTGAAAAACTCCATCTCATTTTCTCCTCCAGCTTCAAAATCGTCCGACATCGTTGTTATATATAAAGGCCGTTTGACTTAGCCTTTGTACGTTCGCTTTGTAAACACTTGCTCGGCACTTTTCAGCCTACGTCATGGGTGACCTTTCCAACGTGATTATGTGGCGCATCGCAGAGCTAGTGCAAGACGAGCATTTGTGGTTAAAAAAATATATAATTTTTTTTTTATTGTTTCGCTAGACAAGAACCTTATTCCTCGGCTGGGATCAGGTAGAGCCCTTTGAAGCTGCACTGAAACTGCAATTTGGACCTTTTTCTTGCATTTTTTCACATGTATTTTTTTTAAACCTCTTTTTTCATTTATTTATTTACATTGCAATTTATTTTATTTTATATTATTACAATATTACCTAGAAAACTACTGTTTTACTGTATTGGTGAGCAAAAGGGACTTAAATCTTACCGACCCACAACTTTTTTTTACAGTAGTGTATACAAGTAAGATCCCACTGATAGTCATTGCATGTAAGCATTTTAAAATCCCAGGTAATGTCTTAAATTAGGTTTTGAGGATCACTGGAAGCTGTGAACTGAATCTGAACCTCATTTTGAAACACCTTTTTTTTTTTTTGCTTTTTAAATATATAGGGGTTATGCAGCACAATGGAATATTTTATTCAAATAAGGCTCGGCACACATTTCTCTTCTAAATGAGGAGAGCATACTAAGAATGCATTGTAGGGTGCGCTCCTCTCTGTAGCCGTAGTTTCCTGATTCCTTTGATATTAATCAGACTGAAGTGACCGTATATTGTACTCCGTGATTAAGGACAGCATAGCTCCCTTTCAAATTCCAATATTGCTTTCTCTCTCTCTTGCACCTCCTCATTCTGAGCGCGGAGAGTCGAGTCGAGCCGAGCAGAGCTAAGCAGAAACAGAAGCGCTTACCCAGCCGTATCTGAGCTGAGTCTCATCTGTATGTGTTATCAGCCATGTCCCCAGGCTCACCTAGCCATACATTAGAGCTCACGCAAAAATGCAGGTATTACATTTAAAAAAAGAAAAAAAGATAGAAAGAAAGAGAAAAATAGAGAGCTGTATATTCTTCCCTAATAACCGCAGGGACCTGAGCTGATATGTATTCATGTAAGATTGCATATTAAAATTGATGTTTCTTTACTAAAAAAGGGAAATAATTCTGAGCTCCTGGGAGTGAACTGATATATAAAAGCTTTTATATTTATATAGCTTTTCTCTCAGTTCACAGACTGTAGATTTGCTCTGGTTTTACAGTGCTAATTCTCACTTATGTCCATCTCAACAGGAAGTCTCCAAAAATGGTATCTGCATTCTCCAGATGTGTCTGGTTCCTCTAGGTTCTGCTCCATTAAAGGATGAGAATCCAAATGACGCATGACAATATAGACATTCATAACCTTCTGCAACATTTCTACATCCCTCCAGCTGTTTTACAAGCATGTATTCCTAGTCTATATATTTAGGTGCCTTAAGTCCACTCACTACCAAACAAATGCTCTATTAAACATGTATCGATGTTTGATAACTTTAAAAAAAGATTTTAATTACTATGAGCTCTTTGTTTTGTTATCTGGGCTCAACAATAAGAAAAGGCCCACTGACCTGAAGCCAGTGTGAGAAAGTTTGCATCGTCTTTGCAACTTACTTGATTGTATTTTTATTCCTTGGAAACTTAAACACCTGGTTTTGTGTGATGAATTGAACACACTTATCAGAATGACTACTGTTAGCCTTGTAAACATTAATTAGTTTGTTGTAAATTTTGATAAAAGAATACATACAATAATATTACATTTCAAAAAGTATTTTTTTCTATAATTTTGTGTAGGGGCAATTGAAAATGTAGTGTAACTGTCTAAATACCAAAAAAACTAATTGATAATGATGTCAATTTACTGTTTGGCTCACCTGTCAGGCGTTCTTCTCTTGCCGTTCTCGTTGACGTCCATTAAGAGTTCAGAAGAGTCGACGGGTGATGTGGTGCTTGTGTCCAGCAGGAGCTGCTCATGTTGGGCGAGATACTGAGCCGGGTTCTGCTTGGCCAGCCGTGCACAGTGCACCAACTCTCTCTGCAGTAGTGGCAGGTTGGCCTGTAGGGGGAGATAGCGGTCAGGTTGTGCTGAGCAGATGTGGCACTATGAAACTGTCCACAGCCAGAGGCTCTAAACACCGTTTTTTGTTTACTCATTATTATTATTATTACAGGTACATTCTTCCAAAATAAAGACACTCTCACGCCGTTTCGAGCAGCACTCTATTGTGACCTGAAACATGCATTAGTGCCCTGGGCCCTTGATATGAGCAATCATGGTCAACATAGAAAGTGACATCTTCAAAGCAGATGGTTTGGAGGTGGGGGGGGGGCAACGTTTGCTTTCTTTCTGTCTCATTTCCTCTGCATCTCCGTCATGATTACTAGCTGGCTTGGCTTTCTCCGAAAGCACTTGGAGGCCTTGCCACTTCAAAGACACACTGAGGAGCATTTTCACGGCAGATGAAAGGTTTTTGTGAATCCTCATCCAGCAACAGTTGGACTATTGCAGCATCTAAACAGCACAAGGTGTTAGTTGGAGGATGATGTCAATTTTTTTCTCTTTCTGTGCTTTCTTCATTTCTGTTTTCTTTCTTTCTTTCTCGCTGGCCTGTGACTCTTATCTAAGACTATAATCAGACATCTTTTCAGCTCTGGAATATTCTTCAGTGTACTCCCACAGTGTGCCTTTTCAGTGATGTAATGGCTAAAATTAAGAGCAGTGTGTTGATTGAATATTGAACGAAGCACAATGAAAGCATAGACTTTAAAGCATGGCAAAAAATTTAACCATTGGTCATGATACAGATTAAATGTAAAAAATACAAAAAAGTAAAATACAATGAATGTAAATAAATAAAAGTTATTTTGATTCATTTTAAGGAAGATAATGATTAGGATTGTTTATAAAGGACCTCTTGGTCGCCAGCTCTATGAGGTAATGGTCTGTTAGTAGTTTATGGTGATAATTACCAGAGGCAGTGAAATTGCTTTGACCCTAAGTGACCTTAGACTTTCATTAAATGGAGGTTCTCATAGTTAGTGACAGTTTACATACAGTGGCTGTAAAAAAAATTTCTTACTCAGTATTTTGTCTCGCTTTCCAGTATGAATATCTAAACATTCTTATACCAAGATACATTTTCTTGAGGAGTAAAATGACATAAGATATAAAGTTGTTTTCTTTTTACCCCATTGGGAGATATTTTTAAACCATTAGTTCACTTCAGAATTCAAATTTCCAGATAATTTACTCACCCGCTTTGTAAACACTTGCTCGGCACTTTTCAGCCTACGTCATGGGTGACCTTTCCAACGTGATTATGTAATGCGTGGCGCAACACAGAGCTAGTGCAGGACGAGCGTTTGTGGTTAAAAAAATATATAATTTTTATTTTTTTATTGTTTCGCTAGACAACAACCTTATTCCTCGGCTGTGATCATGTGGAACCCTTTGAAGCTGCACTGAAACTGCAATTTGGACCTTCAACCTTAATTTTTTTTTTTGACTAAAGAAAGAAAGACATAAACATCTTGGATGACATGGGGCTGAGTAAATTTTAGAAAAAATTGAATTATGAAGTGAACTAATTATTAAGTATACACACACACACACATATATATATATATATATATATATATATTTTAAGAAAACAAGACCTAATATGTGACTCTGGGCCACAAAAACAGTCATAAATTGCACGGGTATATTTGTAGCAATAGCCAACAATACATTGTGGGTCAAAATTATCGATTTTTCTTTTATGCCAAAAATCATTAGGATATTAAGTAAAAATCATGTTCCTTCAAGATATTTTGTAAATTTCATACCGTAAATATATATAAAAAATATTTTTGTGAGTGGATATGCATGGCTAAGGACTTTGTTTGGACAACTTTAAACATGATTTTCTCAATATTTTGTTTTTTTAAAAATTGACCCTTATGACTGGTTTTGTGGTTCAGGGTCACATATGTAATTTTGCTTTTATCTTAATTCATTTTGATTTTAAAGAATGTTTAGATATTTAACAAGACAAAATAATGAGGAAGAAAATCATTTTTTGCCGTGTATTTCCAGACAATGAATGAGAAAAGCTTATTCATCAGAAAATGTTAACACAACAGTCTAATTTGTGTTGTGTGCAACTCTGTATAAAAGCATTTTGGATAATAGCAGTAAAAACAATTTTATCATCATGTATTTATCATAATACAATCCTGTAGCTTTATAAACATGCAATGATTTGACGTTTGCTTCGATTATGTCTGAGTGTATTCTCCAGCTCCTGTGTGGTCCATTAGCACACAGCTATTTGGAAACCAGCATATCAAACACAAGCCGCAAAGCAGTTTGCCATGTATATGTAATCCTCACTTCCTCTGCACTGCTAGCATGTGGTGAAGCGCCGACTATGTCACGCTGAGTACGTCTCTGAGCAATGAGGCACAGAGCCGCAGAGGAACACATGTGCTTACAGGCTTTATGGAGCCTGCTGAACGAAACAGCGGCTAAATATTACAAATTTATCTGATGAGGAATCCATTTGGAGAAATCATAAACAAAAACCATCAGCACAAAGGCCGTCAGCTGGCGTCAAATTCAGATTACATCATTAGAGTGATGCGCGCTGTCCTTCCTGTAAACACTTCCCCACAAAACCCAACTCTGACGGGAGGGTCGCTAGACAACATTAGCCTAATGAAAAAATGCTGCTAATGCACATTGTTGCAGCTGCGCTTCTGCACACTTATAAAAGCCCCTGTTCCCACAGCCATATGGTATTTGTCATTAAAGGCTCCTTTGAGGAAAACCACTAAAATTAGACGAGAGGGAGAGAGGGAGTGAGAAAAAAAACACAAGTTGCTTCCTTGATACCACCCCTCCTGACTGGATGATACAGTAACCATATGGCGTGGAGTTGTGTTAGAGTGAGTGAGTCAGGGAAGTGTCCCTGTATGCTTCTCTGCATCCGTCAGCGGCCGGCGCAACCCCTAATGGGACCAATTTCTGCATGACAGAGCCGGCCAGGACAAACAGTGGACAAGATGAAATGCCTTTGAATGGCACGCCGCGAGAACAGCGGCCGCATCAAACCGACGGACCCCTTTCCATCATCATCTAATGGAGTAAACAACACAGATTTGATCCATCTCCACCGGTCCCTTATTTTATTATTATGGAAAGGAAGACGGAGGAAAGCAGAGCAAGAGAGAAAGATGGGAAACAGGGGGAGGGGGTGAAGGTTAGACAAAGAGGGAGGGGAACGGATAGGTTGGTGCGTCGCGCGTAATAGCTGTCACTTACTAGCAGATGAAAATGAATGGCTAACGATTGAGAGTGGATGGATACAGCAGTCACCATATGGATCAAAGCTCATGAGAATTTAATCTCTATCAAGCGCTGATGTCTATTTGCTACATATGTCATAAATTAACAAATTATACATTCGCTCCGCAGGCTACAATCACTTTAATCTCGAACACGATAATGTGATACAAAAATGTGTCATGTGTAACTCAAATACTTCCCTTAGTCGAAAGAATAATATGCAGAGTGTTTATTTGAACGGTTCGTGTTAAGTGCTCCAACATAAACAGGCCCAGAGACACATTTAACTGTAATGAAATAAGGGCTGTAGTGACAAATGGGCGGCAGAGAGGGCAAAGGTTGATGTTCTCCCAGACAACAGATCGTCTTACTGTGGTAATGGTTTCAGATGTGCCCTGCCCTCTGAAATTCAGCGTGCGAGAAAAGCGGCGGTCGAACAAGGGCGTCCATCGACACGTATGAATAAATAGAGACATTGTGCTGTAGTACGGTCTTGTATGGTGCTGTTACACCGAGTAATGTGTGTTCACATCATGTATTTCCAAAGAGAAATTAAAAAATAGGTCCCAGTGACCAAGAAATCTGATGCCTCTTTGCTCATGAGGAAAACATGTATCCATTTAGGCCATTTAAAAGCGAGGGATAAAGAAAAAATCGAGAGCTGGGAGAAATATGTACATCTGTGCCTCAGTTGTTTAAATGTTTTCCAGATTGCTTGCTTGTGCAATACCTTCAGAAACGGGATGACAAAAGGTCGGAGTGGGAAGTTGGTCGCTTCTTGCAGTTTGGAGTGGAATTCCTCAATGGTTAGAGTGGAGTTCTGCAGGGAGAGAGGAAAAAAGACGATGCACGCATGAATACATGTGGAAAAAATTATGTGATAATATTACTTATTGGAGGCAAAACTATATCCTGCTGAAGATTGAATGATTTGAAGACTGTAATGGGAGGCATATGGATGGCTGTGGTGAAAGGCCTTGTATGGGGAAGTTTGATCTGGTGGTTTTTACATGTGCTGACCGCATCATCATTGCATCAACAAACACACACAAATACATAGGCAAACACAACTACAGATGCTGTATTACACCAGGCAGCTTGCTCTGCGAGATAAGACATGGCATAAACATCATAACGCACACAGAAGAAGTCTTGTTCCCTACCGAACTGACATATATATCACCCCTGTTAAACTTGGCAGTGTAAAAAAAAAGAGAAATTACTAATTTCTACCTCTCCTGCTCTCAGCTCTATCATCTTTTAACAGACTGATAGAACGGATTGGACACTATTTTCAATTTTCTAGATGTTATTTCCAAGAGAGCTAGCGGAAGGAAAGATGGGAAGGAGAGTGGAGAGTCGTACGTTTGAGAAAAATACACAGGCTTTTTTTCCTCCGCTCTTTTCCCAGACCTGAATTTTGTTACATTAGGCTTACATCTGTTCGGCCAGATTGCAGCGGCCTGTTTTGACAGCCAGAAAGCCTCCTGAGCTTTTCTCCAGCATCGGCGGCGCTAATTAAGTGTGTCACTCTTTTCAATAAGGCAGAGTGGGGAGCGAATTAAAAAGAGCCATGGAAGCCAAGGGGACACAAGGAAGCCTCTGCGTGTAGACACAGCGAAAAATAAACAAATGCCCGCTGAAAAAAAGAGCTTTCCTTTGGAATGGCTAATTAAAGCAGACCTCCTCTAGTACAGGCTGCTATTTCACCATTGTTTATTCCATAACTACATATTAATGAAAATAATGCCGTGTACAGCTTATGGCGCACATCTTGTCAAGTGGATCGTTTTTTTTTTCACAGTTATGTTGCTATCCTTAGCAACAGATGTGTTCCATTTGATTTATCGTTGTTGGACAAGCCTTTATTTTTTTATGATGAAAGCCAAATAAAATTTGATGGCAAAACCTTTTTGGTGACAAAAAAGCAAAACAAATCCTTTTCGGCAATCTGTAAACTTTTCAGGAGACACAATAATCACTAGTATCCTGACAGAGACAACCGTTTTTTTTTCTTTTTTTAGTTAAAGAATTGTAGTCATATTATAAACGATACACTGTTAGAAAATCCTTCCCCATTAAGGTAATGATGAAACAGATGTAGCGGCAGATCTTTTCTTCTGTTTTTTTTATGTACATCCGAGTGCAGAGGTGTTGTGTGCAGTTTATGAACATGATGGTGATTATAGTTATAGACTAAATGTGTACATGCATCTCACTTGCACGAAAACATTCAGTATTCCTCAAAATGAATAAAAACAGTGAAATGCAATCTCAGAATTTTATGCAAACCTGTAATAATTAACTACATTAGATTACACAAATATACTTTATGTATTAAATCTCACTTTATTAACCAATCTCTTTGCTGCTGACCTTCAATGATCTAATTCAACAATACTAATTACTTTAAAAAATTACTTTAGATTTAGAAATAAGAGTGCTGAAATTCCTTCTCCTGTATTCTATTCTTCTTTAATCCAGAATGGTTTGTTTGAGTTGCGCTCTACTGTTCAGGCGTAAATATGTATTTCCTTCAGCCTGAGGCTTATTCATTTCAATGTTGAGAGCCTTAACATTTGCCAAAATTTTTTTGTTGTTATTAAAAAACAAACAAGCAAGCCCATTCCAGTTGAGGAAAAGTAACGCAAAAGTATTGTAACACATTACTTTAAACACTTTACTTTTCATAAAAAATAACTAAGTAATGCAATTAGTTACTTTTTTAGGTAGTAACGCAATATTGTAATGCATTGCTTTTAAAAGTAACTTTCCCCAACACTGTGCACAGATGAATCATTTACAATAAGATTTATACCATGCATTTACACGATAGATTGGGTATATTTTCGTTTCATGCCGACTTTAGCCACCAAGTGACACAGTATATGTGATAGTAGACTCACCACAAGCCCCAACACCAGCGTACGCACTCGTTCTCCTATCTCAGGTGAGATATCATTGCCGAACTGCTGCAGTGTCGTGAGGAAGCGTTTGAGCTTGCTGAGCTGCCTTGCGCCACAGGCAGGTGGCAGCTGTTGATTGGCCAGTGAGGATGAAGATGATGATGAAGGCCCATTGCTGAAGCCATTGGGTGGAGATGGAGCTCCGTTCAGTGCAGTAGGAGAGTGACTGGTGCCATTCGTTACTGGAAAACAGAAGCATATTATTTCTACACGCCACAAAGAGAACATTGGCATTTATTTTTAACCCAAGTATATTGAATGATCTAAACCTAAAAGATTCATATTAAACATTGCCAGGAACATTCCTTAAAAAAGAAGCTGCAAGAGGATCCTTTGTCAAAAATGACACTGGCTTTGTATGAATGCCTGTGACTGACGATGCTTGAACGAGGCTCTTGCGACAGTGGAACATTTGTTTTGAATCAGCCACGGCAGCTTTGAGAAGGAAGCTGTGCGTTCTTGCTTCCATACATCAGACATATTAAGTCCAGAGGAGGAGAATACATGTGGTCGAGTGCCCCCCGTGCCACGATGAGAAACATACGCGGCAGAGGGATGCAGCTTGGAATCAACGTCTCTCTAATGAGATTAGGCTGCGTGATAGCCTCGTTTGCCTGGCCTCCCTCCAACAGAACAGAAACGAGATACTTGAGCTGCATCTGGTAACAATTACATGGAGGGGAAATCAAAGCGCTTGCTTTGTTAAACCTTCAGAATGTATAATTAGAGTCTGCCTTTAAAAAGGCTCCGGATTGCTTCAGACCCGGCTTGCTTTTTGTCTCTTTTTTCATAAGCGCTAATTGCAGAGTCCAACTGATCTGTTTTTAGGGATGTAACATCAGAGAGAGGAATGTGTTACTGCTGTTGACAGCACACCACTGCTCAATTACACTGACATGGTGCTGGGAGGCTGCGGCACGGATGGCTTTGATAGTGAGCCACTCCAGCGCTCCCCTGAGCTGCCATGTGTGATGCTCTTTGTGGCATCAGCCAGTGGGCAGACGCAAAAATCTGCAGGTCAGAAGGCGATGGGAACTCATGATGGCAGTAATGAGGGGAATGCAAAACTACATATTCTTTATATTCTCTGACATTTGTGTACGATTATTGCATTTAAAGAATAACATTGCAGTGCAGAAATACAGGTAATTCTCACCTCACACTCAAAGTTTTGATTAGTATACATCATGTCTGATCTAGTGGTTGCATATGGTCTAACCGTAAAAGTAATGCTGTCAAATAATTTACGCACCCAAAGCTCAGATCAAAACTCAACATATGCGTATGGCAGGAACCCCAAAGCTCCCGTACTTCTCTCCACTGGACACAAACACAACTTATTTAGTATTTGATGACTGAGTTGCTGTAGGAACATCTCCTTTAAACCAACTAGCCAACAATTCCGACACATTACAAACTGTAAAATGCAGGAAGATGAATTGGAAGTCCAAATATCATTATTTCAAAATGAAATAATGCATCTCTGTAAACCAAAGGCAAAAAAACTGTACTGCAATGATCTGGCTTGGCTGACTTGGTTAGTTTGGATGCTGGAAGTTTATTTAGGTATCCACACTTTCCAAGAAAGAACAGAATTGGATTCAGTATGAAAGGTTTGCTATGAGAATATTTGTGAATATTTTATACATTTGTGCCATTCAGATACATTGGTCATCTGTCGTGGTGTTGATGAATAGGTCAAACACAGTGTGAATGAGTACTCACATGCAGTAGGGGTGAAGGAGCTGGTCCTGGGAGCTCCCTGTGTGGTGGGGGGAGGAGGCATGGTGGGCGGAGTTAACCTGGACTGTGTTTTCACATCAGCAGGTGAGTCGGGCATGGTGGAGCGCTTCTCAGTACGATCTGCAGAAGAAAAAGTGGAACAGTTCTTGTGAGACCTCAGTGATATCCCAACAGCTGCCTCTCCACAGCACCTGAGCTCCTGTAAGATATACACACACATAGCTACATACACAGTACATGCCTTTAGAGAGTTCATAGATAGTAACACCAGTCAAATTCCAGCTGTCATCACCATTTCCCTAATGATCAAAGACACCGGCAATACTCTCATTAAAATGTTTCAGAAATCTGGAGGAACCCCACAGAGATCTCCAGCATCTTCAACAGACATGTAATGTCTAAAATACCCTGTTCCTCCAGATTAAATAGTCAGTCAACCCATTCTAGACTTGATTATGGTTAAGTATAATAGAAATAAGCTAATTTTTTCTGTACATTTGCTTGCATATGCAAAACTCGCAGTCACAGTGCTTGGGGGTTATCACGTGTTGCTATGTGGTTACTAGGATTTGTGAGTGGTTAGAGCATTGCTACATGGTTCAGCTTCAATTTATTTTGTGTCAGTTAGTTGCCAAGGCATCCAAAAATCAAAAATTGGACTGCTTAGAAAAACAATAGCAGACCTCAATAAACTGCATGATTTGTGGTATCATTCATGTCCTTAAGAATTTACATAGCTCTACTTTGCTCATAGCTCCTTAAAATCTTAAGTTTATATTTAGGTTTTTAAAAAGCAAAATATTTAGCAAATAGAAAGCTGATTACAGGTAATATCTAACAAGACTGCTCAGCATCTGTCTGTCTCTGTCATTGGTAGAGATGGAAAGGTCTCCATCTTTACCATCTCTTTTAAATTTTTTTTTTTTTACTTATTTATTTATTTATTTATTTTTTTTTCAGCAACAGTGATGTTTTTTAGGGCATGTGCATGCTTTTTTGTTCTTCAAAATCCTAGATATGACAGCGCACAGCTCATGACTAACGCTGGGGTCACTTTAGTTGCTATAATAGTGCACCTTAAAAGCCTGCTTATCTATCAGACTTATGATAGCAAAGTCACTCTTATTTTAGTTGTTTTACAATATCAGCATCTGTACTGACCCATCATCACCCTCGTTCTCTCTGTTTCTTACATATAGACAGACATGTACGTGTTGTACCAGCTGTGGAAACATTGTGTGTCAGGGCGAGCAGCCGCCCTACGTCTGGGACATGTTGCCTGACTTTCCTGATTACAATTTTCCTTGGTGTCCCCTTGACTCTGATAACAGCAGGGGCTCCTGTCTTTCCCTTTCTCTTTCTCTCACCGCTCTGTTTTCAACACATCTTCTCCAAAGAAGAATATTAAATACATAATGGCTATACCTCCCTTTAAAGATGCTTCACAGCTATTGATAACAGCTATTGTCTTGCTGGCCATGTACACACTGCAGAATGATCTAAAAAGAAAGATGGGTGCTCTTAGACTATCATAGTCTGACCAGGAAAGCAGAAGAGATAAAAAGGGTGGGAATTTCAGCTCTGTATGGCTCCCATTCCCTATAGGCACCTCTATGGCTGTATGCGTGCACCAGAACCTAAACATGTGTGTCAGGCTTAATCTTCCCCATACTTGCTCCCTATGCAATCCTTTCCCTAATTGATAAAAAGTCACTTGTGCTAAAAACAAAGCTCAAGCAATATACAGATCCATCTATTCCAGCCTGCGCTAAACATTTATAACAATAATAAGCGGGGGTCTTTATTCCACGCCTACACCTGTGCTGATTAACAGTTCTGTATCTGTATTGTCAATAAATAAATAAATAAAAAAAGCAAATGATATAAAGAATGTAGAGATGATGGACAGACTACTGAGAAAAACCAATGCTGGTAATGTCAAAGTGACAATTATTTCTAATAAGGCAACTCTGCATTCGGTCTATGATATTCATTCCAAAACACAATGATAAAAATGAAAGATTCTTGAGTCAGTGAAAGGGACGAGGCAAAGCAAAGTGGCTTGATTCAACATTAAAATCTCAGTGTGGGGTTAGTTATTACCTTGAAATGTTAACAATGTGACAAGTCCAGGCACTATAATTTATGAGAGCCACAGTACAAGTCTGAAATGAATAAAATAGCCCAAGCACTGGTGCGAAAGCTATTCTAAACCAATATGCCTGTCAGATCGTTATAATTGGAAAATATCATACGAAATTGTGAATAATTATATTAATTGTCCAAGACGGATAAGGTCTATGGGAAAGTCTTTTATTCGGCTTTGGTCTCAGAAGCAGCCCAGGGCAACCTAAAAAGCAGCTTGTGGATCTGCATTTGTAATTGAGGATTAACATCTGGGTCAAAGTTGGGATTGGATTGGGAATCGAGAAAAGAGAAACAACCCTGAGGCGTCTAAACCTCATCCTCTCTCCTTACCTGTCAAACAGAAATGGATGATAGGAGGTAGAGAATAGGCTGTAATCTGTGTGCACACTTTCATGTGCAAGTTCACAAGCATGTCGACATAGACTCTAAGATTCTGAATGTGAAAAAGTGTTGTGAATGTGGAACGTTCTCCATTAGGATCTGTCAGCACAACATATCCATTATGTTTCATATTTCCTTCACTATTTTCTGCTGGAATATTACACACCAGACAACTTAAAAGCACTGCACTTCCATAGTGTGCGTCATCCAGTGTTTGAGTGAAATAAAATCACCATAATACATCTCGCTTTTATACTGGCAGGATAGATGAATTCCACATCAAGTACAATCAATGACTGTAAAAACCCACCTGAAGAAAATGAAAAAAAAAAACAAAAAAAAACATTCTGATAGAAGTGTTCTCTACTATTTATATTATAATCTCACTATTTCCATTAGACTAAGAGTATTGGAATAAAAGCTAGGTGTTATATACATAATATGGAGTGCAGCATACATTTTTATATACAATTATATATATATTTTTTATATATATTATATTATCTATTAGTAAAAGCCAAAAGGATTGCCAATAAAAATGCATTGTACAAGAGCAGCATTAAACCCACCTAAAAGTGGTAGACTGCGCAAATATGCTGTGTGAAAAAAAGAGATGCATAACTCAATTCAAATGAGTTTCCTCTTGAAGTGGAAAAGAAGCAATTTTGCATTTTAAACAGGCTCAAAAACATACCAGAGTGAACATCCATCCTGCCTTGATTTCATAAAGTTAATCTGCACAGAGTTAACGCACAGAGTGCATTTGTTTGGCAGTTACCTGGCCTTTCAAAATGGGAAATTGGCAGACGAACGGCACAGATGAATATTAGGCAGGCCACCATGGATATTGATGCAGCAAGAGATTTAATGTGGCTCCCAGGAAGGACGATGAAGTGCTTTCCATTTTCCTGTTCGCCAAGGTCTTTTATTGCTTTTCAAAAGAGCTCTCGAGTAATATGGATTGCCATTAAACGGCACACCAAACTGAGCATTAGAAAGCAGACTCGCTCATCTTCACTCCACGACTGGTCATTTTTCATGACCCGACAGTGGCACTGAATATAGCTGCTTTTCCACCATCGGGCTGAACGGTTCTCTTTGCGTAACCGCTCCATTCGGTGCCGATCCGGGCCAGCTGGTACGGTTATGGTTTCATTTTCCACTGTGGAGTTGACAACGGTCGCTCTTTGGAATGTAATACAAAAGCGTCAGCTGTTGCCTTGGTAACGCAACGGTTTACTGATGATATGAGATGTAAATAACGACCGCTTTATGGAGAATGAACAAATATTTATTTTAATTTTATTATTCATTTGTAGTTACATCGCTCAAATAGCCAGCTTAGCCAGCTGCAGAGAAACTGGTAGACAGGCAACAGACAAGTGACCAATTATGAGTTGCAGCGTCACTTAACGGATTAGGCCGAGAACGGTTTGTAATTGTGCCATGCCGAACCAGGCTCAGGTGGAAACACAACTGGAACCGTTCCTTACCATTCTAAGAACCGTTCGGCCCGACGGTGGAAAAGCAGCTTATCTTGCAAGGATGTGACTGGCTCTCCTAGCTGCTCTCCTTATGTCTTATATCAATAATTTGCATGCACAAACAAATACCAGAAGTCAAAGAGAAATCGCAAACTTCCACACTTTTTTTTATGAGACAAGCATTTTATCAAGACCAGCATGATTTGGTGCAGAACTGAGTCACATCCTTCAGGGTCAGTTAGTTCGCCTCTATGATCTAAACAGTCAGCTGTGCATGCTGTTTATTTCTACAGTCTTCTATAAAGAGCAACTCTTGGCTATTTAAATGATTAGTTCACTTCAGAATTAAAATTTCCTGATAATTTATGCCCCATGTCATCCAAGATGTTTATGTCTTTCTTTCTTCAGTCAAAAAGAAATTAAGGTTTTTGAGGAAAACATTCCAGGTTTTTTCTCCATATAGTGGACTTCAACAGCTATTAACGGGTTGAAGGTCCAAATTGCAGTTTCAATGCAGCTTCAAAGGGCTCTACACGATCCCAGCTGAGGAATAAGAGTCTTATCTAGCGAAATGATCTGTCATTTTCTAAAAAAATTAAAATGTATATTCTTTTTAACCACAAATGCTTGTCTTGCACTGCTCTGCGATGCACCACACATTACGTAATCACATTGGAAGGTCACACGTGACGTAGGCAGAAGTACTGCGGTAGGGTGAAAACCTCCCTTTAAAGACTCATTTTCATCTCAACATCTCATTTTCTCCTCCAACTTCAAAACCGTCCGGCATCGTTGTTTTACCTTTTTTTGTTGTTGTTGTGAAGGCTGTTTGACTTTGTCTTTTCACGTTCTCTTTGTAAACACTTGCTCGGTACTTCCGCCTACGTCACGCGCGACCTCTCCAATGTGATCACGGCACATCGCAGAGCTACAGCAAGCCGTTGGTAGCCATTGAAGTCCACTATATGGAGAAAAATCTTGGTATGTTTTCCTCAAAAATCTTAATTTTTTTTTGACTAAAGAAAGAAAGACATCTTGGATGACAATGGAGGTGAGTAAATTATCAAGAAATTTGAATTCTTAAGTAAAAAAAATCCTTTATTGGTTTTCTAAGTATTTATATTGAATAATAATAATAAACAAGTGACACTACATATGTCAAGTGACACTATATAGGTCTTATCTGTATAGACACATTTTCTTTACTTTTTTTGAGTCAAAAACAACTAGCCTAGAAATTTAGCCTAAAAATTATACAATCTACACAGAATATTACACAGAAATACAAAACCTAACTAACAGACAATGACAAATTACATTCCTAGGTTTAATATATTATAAGCTTCAAGCTAATTTAAAGCCTGTACTTTTTCTAGCTATCAACATCAGTCTTTAAATAACATCTTTTATCCATCATTTTGGTCTGCTCCGTTCATACATGCACCCTGTATTTGATCTTTTCTTCTGATAACGTGAGCAGAAAAATCGTATGTTTGACGCACACAGCTCGACTTACATGTCTCTTACATCACTCACTGCACAAGTGGTAATGTTCGGCTCATTCCATGGTGAGTGAAACAGCCATCTGTGTACACATCCAGTACGTGAGGAAAAAGGAGGTCACGAATCATCTTGTTGAATCACAAATCATCTTGTTGCGTTTTAGAAACCCTAGGATGTTTCTGAAACAGCCTATCCCATGTGCAAACACATTATGAATTTAAAATCATAATCATGTAGGTGCATCTCCGCTTTTGTGTCATTGTAAAAACGGTAAAGCTCAAACTACATTCATCCTCCCACATGCCAGCTAAACTTGCTTATTCACTTGGAGACTTACTTTAGAAGCTTTGTGAAACCCAATCTGCTGTGATGATTCAGCCTTATATTTCTGTAGTGCCTACAGCAATGCATAAATCCCCACAGTTATGTGTTTGCAGGAAGTTCAGGGAGGGTTTCTCTCCATAGGAAAATAGTTTTTTCTCCTCCGAGAAAAGCTGTGACCAGTAATGTGAAACATGATGTGCAAAAACCACAGGATGCCAATCAGCTGCATACTAATGCTGACAAGAAGGCTGCTTTTAGTGGCCTCGTGCTCATCAGATCAGGGTCACAAGGTGAGGAAAGCAAAGATTTTCACAGGAGACATCTCGCGGGACAGATAGCACCTTGAAAGGAGATGACGAAGGTGGCATTACAACCAGCTGCTGCGCTTTAGAGCCACCGTTCATTAAAGATAATGAAGTCAGTAATGTGGTGAGAACGAGAGAGAGAGAGAGAGAGAGAGAGAGAGAGAACATCGACTCTTTGGATAATTGGAATTCAGATGCTGTCTCAGGTATCTGAGGCCGAGGGTGAACTGGGAGAGCGTGTTGCGTCGGTATGAATACATTATGAACTTGTGCACGCCGATGCACCATGCAATCATCTCCGCCAGATGGAACGGCGCACAGAGCGTGGCCCATCAAACCCTGCCGGCTTGTCAGGAAAGATGTATGGATGCCCCCACCCTCCTGGAACTCATTCCCAACACTTATTCCGCTCATTCTCCCTGCAACAAAGCCTGTCCCATTGGATCTCCTTCTTCCTCTCCATCTCGTTCCCTCTCTCCCAGAGCCCTCACTTTTCAAGGGTTCTCCCCAGGCGCAGTTGTTTTCCCGAGCCCCACTTGGCCGGCGGCAGGTGGTGTGCCAACGTTCCATTCAATCCCATCAAATGACGTGCGCTGAAGGGACCTGCATCAGTCTGTGCTCACTCAAGAGTTACCAACCCACCCAACCACCAACCGCAGCACACAGCAACCTGTGCACTCCGATATTTAAAGAGATTGCACTCTTCCGTCTGGCTCATTCCTCAGCACACCCAACCGAGATGTTATTTCTGGATTACAACAGATGTATGAATCATTCCTCCTCTTAAACGCACCATAAATGCCATCATCAGTTACCGATGGCAGTAACCTTTAAAAGAAAGTGATTTCACACTATAGCTACCCACTTTGATGCCAGTCGTGCTGGCTTAAGTGGACACTGACGAGTGGGCACTGTTAGTTTTACAGTGTGGCTATAATGTGAGATAATGTGTTCCTGGAGCATTTCTGCAGTAAATAGGAAGGGCCGGGAGCCATCTGCTGATCCATTTCAAAATATGGTCTTGCGTCAAAGGAAAAAAAGGACTGACCAATAAAACAGATGCAGCGTTTTATATTGGAAGTCACTCTTTTTTCCTTTCATCCTCTTCTTCAAAATGGATTTATCTTAACGTCTGTTTTAACCATCTGTTGAAATAAGGCCCCGTTGGCATGAAGCGCAGAGGAAGAAAACAAGTGTAGAGGAACAATAAAAGTGATTCACGGTTGCCGTTACGCATCCGTTGAAATCGCAGAGATTTGTGTGGTATCTTGTTGCCAGACTTTAAAAAAAAAAAAAAAAGAGGAAAAGGATAAATCCTTAAAGGCTGTGAGAGTGTAAGACCTCACAGGGGAACTCGCCTAAAAAAACACTTGTAATCTCCTCTCGTGCCTCATCTACAAACAGACAATCATAATTGAAATAGGAACAATGGAGGTTTTGCAATTACACCACGAGCACAACTGCAATTTTCAGCATCTTTTGAACAAACAGTAAATAATTATTTACTGACTTCTTATCTAGAGAGGCAGAATTAGAGCATTTTTCAATAAAAGGCCTTTCATACTGAGATTAGTGCTCTCAAACGCTAGTATGAAGCTCGTCCAACTCTCAAGTCAATGACTCACTCAGCTTCCTGGCATGAGCAGATGCCAGCTGAAAAGTGGGGAGAAAAAGAGAGAAACAGAGAAAGATGGCACATGCAATATGGCTCAGCACCTAGACACATGGCTTTAACTGGCTATCCACCAACACTGCTGTGTTTTTCACTGTGTCCCTCATTAGCAGCGTGTAGGTTAAAGTCACACACGTCCTCGTGGGATTTGTGCTTGGTCCACAAGCAACACTCTGTCATTGAAAAAAAGTTTGTTTGGTGAAAACAACATCACATAAACAGAATGTAACACGGCCAGAAAAAGTAGACGTTCAAAACTTGTGATAGACCGATATATATACTGACTGGTATTTGGCCATTTTGAGATTATAACTGTGCCTGCTTGGTAGATTAACAGAAGTGGTACTTCCCCTTTGCGTCTGTTCCAGAATCTACAATCAGCCTTATCAACATTTTGTTTTTGAACATTTTTGTGTAATCTGAACAATATTTGAGACTTGACCTCACACTTTTTATCAAATGACTTTCTAGGTCTCGTCCTCACACTTTTTATATCACGAGACAAAGCCTAATAATCCTCCAGAGATTCAGAAGAGATCTCAACAATAGATAGTCAAGATACCAAAACTGTAATGAAAAAGCAGAGATTTCAATATAAACTCAAACATTGCTCATTATTAGATTCTACTGTGATTAAATTAGATCAGATTTTTCATCACAGTCTTTGGTATCTTGGCAAATCTGAGCACAGTTTGAGACACTTTTTTAGAAGATTATTAAGGTTTTTAATTTTTAAGAAAGAAGAAAAAGACAGAAAGTTTTCATTTGCTTTTCATTTAATCTAGGTGACATAATTGCAATGTTCAAGAAATTTGTACCCTTATATTCCTTTGGGAAATACACTGTTCGGCCACATTTTAGAATTAAGGGTTAAGTCATCAAAACTAAGAAATGACACTTTTTATAAAACTATGTAATAAAATTTTTGTTTTGTAAAGAAAATATGTAAATACGTAGATGTATTTGTTAACAAAACTCATTTCAAACATTGAAGCATAAGATTAAAAGTGTTTTTAAGATCATGAAAAACATCAAATGTGTCCATGTGGTCATTTAAGTGGCCATATCATTTCAGCAACTTAAATAGTACGCTGTCATTAAATAATATTATGAATATCTCAGCAACATATTGGCCACCAAATAACCCATATCGATTAACAAACTGCATCTACTGACAACCTAACACAAGTCTAGATTGAAAGAGCCCAGAGAACTTCATGAGGTTCCCACAGAGAGCACTGGAAGTTCTCAAAATTCTAAGAAACACACGTCAGATGTTTCATCCATATCTGTATACAGCTCCCATCCTCTCTTGCAGTTCAAGCAGACTGCAATTACCTCTGCACTCTGCTCATTGCCCTCAGCACCACTCAAACCTGCAAATTGTAGGCCTTTATCCACTTATTCACTTTATTCATTTCAGCCACTTATTCTCACTGGCTGTGGCAGCTATGAACGGACGTCTCTCCACGCTTGGCAACAAAAGCGTGGCAAAGTCTCTGATGCTAGGACGAGTGGAGCCCACGGCGGTGGATGCCAAATCAATTTTCGACAGATAATAAAGAGGCTCATGTTTTACATTAACAAAACGCTATTTTACTACACTCAAAAATGTGAGCTAATAATATATTGCTCTCGCTAACTGAAAACACAGCTACGTGATAAAAGAATAACTGACAGGCATAGAGGAGAAGGAGGGGGGGAAGCGATTGCGAGAAAAAAGAAAGACCCTGGCGGCAGAATGACGGTTTATTTCTGCTGGGACCTCTGTCTGCAAGTGTTTTGAAAATATCACATGACAGAAGCCATGTGTTCAAAATTAGAGTGAGTTAAGTCCGCTGCGCAGAAAAATATGTCGACAATTTATGAAACGCAGTCCTGGATGGAGATTTACTAAGTAGAAACAGATTCAGAAAACAACTACCCCCCCACCCCCTGCCCAATTACTGCACACACACACACATACACAAACTGTCTCTTTCTCTATCTCTCTCTCCCTCCCTCCTCCTCCTTCCCTCCATGAGACCTTAAAAATTGTTCGAGTCACATCTGGCAGGCAGGAGACGCAGGAGATGGTGGAGTATGACCTAACGTCAGGGCACTTCCACCCTGAGCGCTTTTCTGTGTGTGTGCGCATGATTGTGGCACTGGCCACAGTTCGCTAATGGCTTTCAGTACAAGGAACTGAGGCGTAGCTCCAGGCAATGACTGCCTCTCAACCGATTGGCTGCCATTACTGAGTGGCTTCTTAATGACTAAATACACTCTAGAGAGGCTGTCTTTAATGCTTAAACTTGGGTCAAAAGCCTTGTTGCCATACTAACCAAAAGAATAGGGAAATTGCATGGGAAACATGTACCAAAAACAGTGTCTCTAACAAAACAGTAACAAAGCTAGAGGAAAAAATATACTACTTGTTTTCATATTACCTAAGAGAACAACCTTTATCTCATTACAGCAGCATAACACAGTAAAATATTGCAAACTGATAAAGTGCATCATCTCCAACAAAAAATATATAAGACTACAGGACGAGAGCCTTTTTCCATACTGCTCAAGAGAATGACCTTTTTTTTGTTAAAGTACCATAATGCACCATCAATACATTGCGAACTGAGAAATTGCTATGTATCGTTAAAAACACTGGCTAACAAAAGAATAGATAGAAAAATACAGGCACTTACTGTTGACTTTTCATTGCAATAGATTAACCCTCAAGCAAAATATTGAACTAAGAAGGTATTTTTTTAAGAAAGTTTCATTTTTTTAGTTAGAGAAGCATAACTAAGAAAATGCACTAAAAACCTAAAAAGGTACAGGCGCTTAGCCTTGTTTCCAAGCTAACAAAGAAAACTATTTGTATCATGTTAGAGTAGCTTTAATTTCAAGTGAAATATTGTAAACTAAGAAAGTATGTTTAAAGTCCCCCTGTAGTCAATAAATTTTATCCCTTAAAACTCATCTTTGATCACCAAAATGACATATTAAAATGTTTTTTTCCCTGTAAAAAAATCTTCATGCTTTAAAATAGCGTGAATGTAACTCTACACCCTTGCTTCATTTAGTATACAAAGATCTATGAATATGCTAATTAGCCTCACCTCCACCCACTCGCACGAGCTCAGAGATCCATTTGGTCAACTTACGGAGGTAAACGCTGCACAATGGTATGCTCTTTACAACGTCTGACACATAACGGTAATTAATATGATTGGCCTTTTGCTTGACTATGTTATCAAACAGCTAATAATGTGTTGCTAATGCTACACAAACCTATCCTTATAAACGCTTTGAACAACTTAGAACGTCAATGGATAAAGGCATATAGTTCATCATAACATCATAATACGTCCGCTATATTGCTAAATCTACCCGATTTTTCAACAGAAAAACATACCGGGAACTTTTGAGACTCCCTTGCGCAGTCAGCTAATGATATGCTAAAGCTAGCTGGCATGTTGACGTGATGGGTTATAGGTAGTTTGTGACGTCACAGACACCAGTGATTTCAAACTGTGTTTTTTAAAACTGTCTTTAGTTCACTGCGGTTTTAAAGAGAAAATACTCAACAATAGTGTTGACTTATGAATTTTCACAGTTTGTCTTAAAGCATATTAAAAACAACACATAAAGACAACATTAAAAACTTGATTTTCACCACAGGGGGACTTTAAGAAATACTGTACGAAAACACTTTAGCTTACAAAAAAACACATGGACACTTAGCCTTGTTTCTATACTACCCAAGAAACTTTCAACTTATCAAAACGCATCATCCGAAAACTGCTGCTAACTAAAAAAACAAAAACAAAAGTAACATACTCACAAGGAAATTAAAATTTTGCAACTTGCAAATGAAATACTGCAAACTAAGTAATGTTAAACATATACTGTATGAAAACACTGTAGGTAACAAAAAAGCTATCTAAAAGTTTCTATATTACCCAACAGTATGACCTTTATCTCATTACAGTAGCATATTATTGCAAACTGAGAACATGCGTTATAAACACACTGTACGAAAACACTCTCGCTAACAAAAAAAGCTATAAAACTACAGGCGGAGAGGAAGGAGCCAAGCTCAGCTCAGCACTGAGAGCTTCAGTCCCTGCCACAGATGGACGGCACTGTGTTTGGCACTCTGCCAGCGAGTGAACAGATTGTCCGTGGCGGCGGCCTGGAGGAACGGTAGCTCCAGTGCAGATGGGTGTCCGAAATAACCCAGTGTCAGTTCTGCTCAAGTGTCCCTGACCTGGCACACGCGCCTGCTTACAGCTGCTTCCTCCAGAGCTTCCCAGAACAATTCTACACATGCACACACAATTCACAAACACACACTGTACACAAAGGCCAATGTTAACAAACACGTTTCAAGTGCCCATTTGAAAATCTGCAACGTTTGGTAAGAAAAAACATTAAAGAGACACTTTGCTCCATATATACCGTTCCTAAATAAAGCACAAATGTAGAGATGCAACCATCCATAGAAAAAATCGGAATATGATATTAACTCAAACTCCACTTTGAAACGCCACCACAGTTGCACTGAGCCAAATACACAGCCAACAATGTTACACTTGCACGTTTAGACACAAACAGAAAGAGAAGTTGAGTCTGGGTACATGGAGAGGGGGAGTCAGAGAGGTGGGCACCAGACGGGTTGGCTGGCAGAGAGGTAGTGGCCATGGCACACAGGAGAGCAGCAGTGCCAACAGAGCTTGTCTCACAACACCATCTGTGAAGAGCAGCACTGAGATCTCCCTGCAGCCTGCACACACACAGCACGCCAGCTGCCCTCTGAAACTCTCCTCTCTCATTTTCTTTCTTTCAGTCTGCTTTCTTCACTTTCATGCTCCTGTACAATGATTTTACTGTTTCTATAGCAGATCTCTGATCTTAATGAACAGGGCTCAAAAATAAGGATGTGAGAGAAATTAAGGCCAGTTGCTGTACTGTCAGGCCATTGCTGTATTGATAATACACCTTACAATTCTTGGGCTTATATTTGAGATTTCATGTAATGCGAACATACTAAATGTTTGATTTTCTGTGATAAATGAAATGTTGCAAATTGTGCTGATTTAAATCAGTGACTGAGGTACAGTTATAAGGCTAACATAGAGAATGACTTTGTTAGAGTCTTTGAAAGACTTAAAAAAGGTTGTAAAAAGTACAAAAGTTGTGTTTTAATGAAATATGATCATTTTCCAGGATTGGATGGATTTAGCTATCATGGAGTTACATTATAAAGGCAGAATTTGCAGCTATTATTGCAAAATAAAACTTTTGCACCAAAAACTTAATATTTAATGTGAAATAAAATAAAAAGCGAAAAGAAATGTGAACTACTGACCTGAACAATACTTATTATTGAGCCCTGTATTATTCCCTCTATTATATCTTATGCTTCTTGTTTACCAGCATTCCCTTGCACAGGCAGACATACTATTCATCTAAGATAACCAAAAAAAGTCATCAACTGTATATCAAAAACTCTGTCAGTTAAGATCTCAAATAACTCAATTCGTTAATTGTAAGGAAAATATAAAAAAAATAGAATCATTCGAATAAGGTTAGTGCACATTTGTTTCTACCAAGAGCAGTCAACAAAGGTAAAAACATCAGTAAAAGCTGCCTTAAATAGTCTAATTCTATATTTTACAAAATATTTACATTCAAAATGCACATGCACAATTTCCCACAGAGTCACACACAATCAAAGCTTCCCAATCTCACCTGGCATCATAGATGAGGAAGACAATTTTATCAAATAATCCAGGGTATTTCTACCAGGTTCCCTGTAACCAAAGTCTCTTTGCGTCTTTCTGTGCTCTGCGAGGGACACGGGGGTGGCACAGGACCCCAGGGCCGGTACACCAGGTCCAAACGGGAGAGTCGAGCAGCTTGTCCTCCTGCTTTCAGAGCCTTAGAGGGACAGATGGAGACCTGCCTCTCGTTCTGCTCTGCTTCCAGGGATGCCCTGCACTAACGAGGGCACGTGTGGCCGCTGGGGCCTCGCGCTATCCTGCACACGCTTGCTCCCTGAGCCCGCAGACTGAGACAATGACAGCTAGAGCGCAGGCAAATGCAAGCTCACACGCGCTCTCCGCCTCCTCCGCTGACCCCTCCCAACTGATGTGCGGCAGCCACACAAAACACAGCATGCGTATGGGGGGGGGGTTACAAGCCAGAGGGTTGGGAGAAATGATAGATAGATAGATAGATAGATAGAACAACTGAATGACAGACAAATACATACATACATATATACATACAAAGATAGACAGAAAGACAGATTTGTGCTGTGAATCTGTCCTCTCATATGCTCTGAATTAAGTGCAGTCTTACAAAAACAACCCTCTTCTGGTCAACTGGCCAATCTGATTTCATTCACATCTGCTTCTGCTTAACCAGATTCACTTCATATTTTACTACTACATTCATAGCAGATGAAAAATATAGATCTGAGGTGAACAGTGTGTTTGCTCATGTTTGTGATGTCCAGATGATCAGATTCACTTATCAACCTAAAAATGTACTGTGTGGAAACTTAAATGCTTTAGATTCATCCAAAATGCCAGCATACTGCCTGCATCAATCAGCCCCCTCCACCATTTTTTTGCAAGTAGCGGCGGGAACAACCTCATTAGAACCAAGAAAAATCAATTTGGAGAGTCCAAACAAAGGCATGCATCTGCCTCTACTGCTGTGTTTTAAGTCTCTAGAGTGGCGCTCTTCTCCCCCCCACCCCGCACACGTTCTTTTTCTGCTCTCTTTCTCAGATTTGCTGTTTCTCTCCCTCTCCCCTCCCAGACTGCCATCACTGCATGTGATTAACATATGTCTGGGCTTTCAGCCCCTGTCAGCTTGAAGGCATTTCTCCCAGCCGCCTTAAACAGCAGATGAGCTCCATGTAGAGGAAACACTCAGGGGAGAGAGGGGGGTGTGAGGGGTGAGGGGTGGAGAGACAGATTTTTTCTTCTTGCACATTTAGTGGTGGATCTTCTCTGCATTAGCCTCCAACTTGTCTCTCCACTGTGGGGGTTGGACCGAATGTGACTTTTGAGATAAACAGCACTAGTGAAGAAACATTTAAATGCCAATGGCAGTGAGATTTGCCACCCCAACTGTCTCACAGAGATGGGTAATAATACAATAGGGATAATTGTACCTTAAATGTTCAATCATGAGCAAAAAAAGAGAATGACTTTTCTGAAAATTCTTACTGGCACAGCGTCAAACAAAGTTGATTTGTTTTAATTGGCAGCGGTTGCATTCACTTGTAAATTACGAACATTACCAAACCTCTAACAATGCTAGAATTCCTCATTTGCTTTTTCCTATAAATACTAAAGCAGAATGCAGTGCAGTTATCAAAGTCATAAATGGCAAATTGTGGAACAAGGTATAAGAAAAAATTACACTGCTATACTGAAAGAAACGCTTTCAAACTTTGTGAAGCTCTTTCAGGAAATGTAAACATAATCAAACAATTCTAGGATGATGACTTACCATGAGGTATAAAACAAAACTTTGCTGCATTTATTTCCTGCAATGGGCTGTGTGAGAAAATGTCCTTCGACTTCCTTTTTGTCAGCACTTACACACCTTCATGTCCACTCAGCACAAAGCCAGATTCATCAATTTCCCAAGCCTCTAAACGAGTACATTTCTCAAAATCCGCTACATCTATGATTTTATTGAGAGGCAACGTAGCAAACTAAATATTCAGGCTTTTCTGTGGTTCCCTTCCGTCCCCTCCCTCCTCTTAAACCAATCTGACAACCCTTTCAGAGCCGGTAGGACGAGAATATATTTCCAGCCCAGCTTGATAAAGGCCTGCTTTAAGAGTTGGCTGCATTAACAGACTGAAAGAGCAGGAACGAGACAATGCAAAATGAGGAAACTGTGAGCTCAAGGGATTCCACTTCTTTCGCATTCCAAGAACCAATAGCGCCAGATTTTTATTTTTTTGTGACGGGCTTAAGTGTTTAATAAAAAGCCAGTTAGCATGCAGATACCTATTGTCTATTCCTGCAAAGGTCCCAACTGGGAAAGAAGGACGGAGTTGCACACATGCAGTGTCCCCACACGCTCAGCCCCTTGACCTGTGCTGCAGGCCAGGTTACACAGGGGAAAACGTGTGTTTTGTGGTCCGCTGACGCTTAAAAAAGGGCCCCAATTTTTTTTTTTTGGGTACATAGTCTACTTCTCGACCCAACCCAAAGGGCTTTATCTTCCACACAGCTGGAAGTCATTAGAGCTCTCTGATGATCTGCTCATACGCAGGGTTGCTGAGCTGGAGAGGCTGCAACGAGACAGAAAAAGAGAAGCAGAGGAAGAAGGGAGGAACTGTGGGGGAAAAAAGACGATCATTAGATCAGCCAGTATGTCCCTCAAAGGAAACCCCAAAGGGCACGACTGAGGGTACGAATCACAGTGTAAATGTTTTTCAGCCACAACATATAAGCAGAAACCACATGAAGAGTTCCTTGCAGGAGCAAAACACTGGATACAAGATGCAAACACAGCAAAGTACTCAGCTAACATCAAATTTAAGCTGCGTTTCATCCCATGCAGATGCTACAAATATGAAGACTCAAACAGGTTGGAAATGCCTCTGTTGATCTTGTGCTGTCAGTTCGCACTTGTTTTAATATAAAGCCAAAGATAAATTGTCTATTTAATGCAGGAAATATTATGAATGGATGACCTATGTTTTGCAGCAATCCCATTAACCCTCTCCTTTCCTGTCAACCTAAATGGTACTATATGATAAAATCAAAAAGCAATAAACAAAATTTTGGTGCATCACTATTGGTTTCGGTGTATATCTTGAAAGCACCATAGCTTTCTTAGCCACCTTAGTGTTGAGGGTCTGCATGAAAAAAGAAGAGAAAAAGCAAGTGTGTGTGTGTCCAGTCCTGAGCCATCTGTCCGTTCTGCTGTCCCTGAGTCCCAGAGCAAGCTGTGGCTGAGGGCCGGGGCCAGATCTGTGTTCCACAGCTATTCATGATTTTCCCACTCCACCTTTTTGGCATCACTGTGGCACACAGTACACGCCTATTTAAGTTGAACAACTGTCGCCAGGTCCAAAGAGACCCCCCTCCTCACCCCCAGTGACGGCAGAATGATCCCGCATTCCAGTCTTTATAATGTGTGCAAGTATCATCTGTATGTGCGGCTCACTCTAGAAAGTGAAACAGGCAGTTGTGCTGATTCATGAAAAGCATGTCGTCAGTAACAAATCAGCCCCCTCATTCGGACCTAAGCCAGACTCTCAGCACAGTCCAGGCACCGTCTGACAGCTGAGCCACTCTTTCTCATTGTGGAAAACAGAGCATGTTTCATTGGGCGATGGAGATTAATACCTTTTGTCTGTATAATAACAGAGATAGGGACGTGAAGGTAGAGATGCCTACATCCTTTAGTGTTTGCACACTAGGTGGTGCTAGTAATACATACTTTAGATATCACATTTTCACACATACACGCACACACCAACACGTACAGTGTGACAGATTCATTGTGTCTGGCTCTGCATTTAGGTAATGAACAAAAACACCTACGTCTCATTTCTAAATCCTGATCACGAGCCGTTCGGTTTTCAGAGGCGAGTCCAGATGCACACTGACAGATTCACCAGCAAATGCTGAAGAGAAAAAAAAAAAAGATGTTTCTGCTTTAGAACGTTTTTGTCAACTTTTTCGAAAGTGAGGATACCAGCTGTCCCAGCTTATGTTTAGATTATGTAATACAAACATATTGTGGAAAGAAACAGCACAATGCAGCCTCTTCTCCGTTCTGATATTACTTTCAGTATCCTCATGAGTGACTAACACAAAAAGAGAGAGAGCAAAACAAAACAAGAGGAATCTGTCAGTGGGACCGGAGCTGGCTGAGCGAGAGATCGAGCCCAACAGGAACCAGTCATTCCTGGCCCAGCCCTTCTCCACACAATGGCCTTTAGAATGGAAGGAACCATGGGCCCGGCAGAGATAGCCCACTGTCAGGAACCAGGACGGACAGGGCCCGGCCTTCCCGGGCAGGATGTCGCTGCTGCGGGACTGCGCGGCCCCGATATCCCATGTTCACACACTCTTCCCCCACTGGCAGGCCGGGATGTTTTGCTCCTCAGGTAATTAGAGTCGGAAAGCCCTGAGGGCGGGCGAGCTCATGGCCTGACCTCCACTGTCCTGGTCGAGAGGTTGGTCCCGCTATCAGGCTTCCGCAAGCCATGGCTGGGGCATCAACAAGCTGCCGCTATCCGCCGCACTCTTGCCCTTCTTGAGGAACACCCAGCAAACAAATTAATGGCAGAAACTACACAGATTTCTACAAAAATCGAATGCTTGTCATTCATAAAGTTATACATGCTCCTCCCCTTTGGGATAGTTCACCCAAAAACGAAACTTCTGTCATCACTTACTCACCCTCATGTATTTCTGTTTTCTAAATAATACTAAGTCCCTCAATGAGCAGACGTGGCCTAATGGTTGCCCACTGCTCCGGGTGTGTTGTTTGCAGTGTGTATGTCTTCACTACTCACTACTCCTAATGTTTGTGCACTAACTTGGATGGGTTAAATGCAGAGGACAAATCCTGAGTATGGGTTAGCATACTTGGCCTTCACATGTCACTTTAACATTCAAGGAGCTGAGGTATGGAATGGATTCCATAAATGTCCACACACTATATTTACAGATTAGGATTAAACACTCCCAGCATCCTCATGAAATATTCACTAGCCTCAGCGAGGTGAGAACAGACAGAGCTGCGTTTCTGTGGCACACTGACCCTGGGTGTCCCGGGCAGACCCCGAGCATCCCTCTGGTCAGCACTGCTCTACTTCAGCACACCTCTGACCACAAAGTACCGCCAGAAGCCCGCTGCTGCAGTTGCCATGACAACGGGCACTGCAGATATGTTGTGAGGTGAGCAGCCTGTCAACCTGCAGAGGTGCTTTTGTGTGTGTAGTACATGCTAAATAAAGTCACCGCCACTACTAGAAAGAGAGAGAGAAAAAAAAAAACAGATACAGAGGACATAAAAAGAGAAACTCATTGCTGTTATTAAAATATATGGCGACCAGCGCAGCAGTGGATGAGTTATGCTCGGCCTCGCTTGAATAAAAACCGTCTCATGTCAGAGCCGTAAAACTAAAACAGTCCTCTGGCATATGTGTGCTATTAACATCACTTGTCCATTGCTCAGAAAGCCTCTTAGCCACTAAATCAAACCCACAGATGGCATGAAGCCTGAGATGGGAGAGGAGAGGCACTGAAGGAGAGAGGGGGCTAAACAACTTCTACACCCAAATCAGGGTTTACATTCCTCTATCAGCCAAGAAAAGCCAGGGACATAAGTGCCTCACCACCTGAATAAAGTAATGCAAATAATAAGTTTTGTTTAAAAAGGGGGAAAAAAAGGGAAAGAGTTTTTCTCACTTTATATTAGGGCTGCACGATATATCGTTTTAGCATTGATATCACAATGTGCGATGTCAAGTATAGGGAACATTAATCCGTACGGACCAGACACCATGGTTTAAAACGCATGTGATTCTCAGATTTTGACCATCATACAATGAAAGTTTATTATTTGAATGTGTTTTAGGTCCTGTCAGTTTAAATATTTAAGACACTTTAAACCATTTGAGCTCATGAAAATACAAAATAGGGCTCAATTCTGAACGTGTGGCTGTTTTCTGTGCACACACACAGAGCTGCGCAGATGCATGTGAACACTGAATGCCATGCTCTTCCGTGTCTATTTATGCCTGAATAGACAGAATCTAATGCACTTAAAACATTGAGTATCCTCATAAACACAGTTGCTTATGGCTTAGGTGAACTAAACAACTGAGAAAGAAAACCGGATGTGTAACATTATTTTGGATCTGCGCATTCGGTCTTAAATTGACAGGAGTCCCTGCTACTTTCAGTGTCATGAATGTTAATCAAACAAAAGACAAAGAGAAAAATCACTTTTGTAGTTTTAACACAGAATAATTATATTTAATTTATACAGTGAAGACTATGCAGTATTATTTTACATTTGATTATTCAATTTATGTACCTGAATACTGTTAGACTTACCTGAAAAATATAAAGAACTATATATTTATACACAACATATATTTACTGTGTTGTGTACAGACTCTCATTCCCAAAGAATTTAGTGACAGAAAAAAAATATATCAGCAATTTACAGTATTTATAATATATACAGTGTTTTTTCTTATTGTAATATTTCCTACCAAATCTACCAACAGCCATATATATGCATAAATAATATGTTGTCTTGTCAAATATTATTACTGATGTAAACATTTTTTTTTTTTTTTTTACAATATATTCTCTAATTTTGTGTATATCTTATTTGTTAGGATAAAATTACATTTATCTTTATCATGATGAAAAATATCAATATCTCTCTGGACACTATATTTTATTATTTATTTTATTTATACTTATTTAAATTTTAAAATGTAATCAACATTGGTGACAGACAGACATTTTTTTTTTTTTTTTTATCAATATGTTTAATCAAATATACATTTCCAGTGATTATGGGATTTGGCAAGTAATTCATGACCCTAAGTAATTTTTCAGTCTGGAGACAGCTAAAAATCCATAACATTAGGGCAGTGAAGTAAACACAGACGCGTGCAATGTGAATTGCGGGTAGTGAACACATTTCCACATCAACACAACTATGTGCTATTAAAAGTGTTTTAGAAAAAGAAAAACAACTCAAACAGTCCCTCTGCTGAAACTCAAGAGATCAAGATGCAGAGAGCAGATCAATAACACTGTCAAGCACTCCAAAGTCAGAGTCTGAAATGAACGGCATGCACAGAAGCAGACGTCTTTGAACAAGTAAGATCTGCGAGAATGAGGACAGCAGGAGTTAATCGAACTCTCTATAGCCTCCAGCTACATGCTCCTACTACAAATGCAACATTTCTACTATTTCTACTGAAACATTTTGCATTGGTTTGCACCATCACGCTAATAAAAAAGACATGAATCTGTAAGGTTATGTTGCTCTGTATAATGTATAAGTATAACATTACAGCCTGCGTTATCCATAAACGAGACGATCTGATTATAACATTACTCCACAGCCCATCATAAATAAAGCTAGTGATTAGGGGCGAACAAGCACAGCTTGCAAGAGTGAATCAAATCTGCACATTAAAACATGATACTATGTGATGCTTCTGAATGTGCCGCTGTACAGACCATCTCCTTCTGTTTCATTCCTCCCTCACTTCTTCCTGCTTCTTTAGTTTGTGGCATCTGGCACAGTGACTTTACGTCTGTTCAATCGCTCTGAGCTCCACTCTCAATCTTCCCTCTCTCTCTGGTCTCTTACAGGGTTGCCTGATCTCCTCCTCCCTCTGGTTTCCTCTGCCACGTCCAGACTGGTCCTGCTCGGTGCTGATATAGTCCTGGCCTGCAGCCCTTCCCATCAATCTCCAGCCTGTGGCATCGTTGAACACAGGAAGGCCCCACCCTGACAAATGCCTGTGAAAACTTTATTCCATCCAGTCCCTTTCTCTTTATCTTTGTCGTTCCTTGTGTCCTGAGGTCAGTTGTGGCCCCGGCCCCTTGTCTTTCCCATCTGTTTTGCTCGGTGGCGTCCGACTCTGTCAGATCAATGCCTCGTTTTCTCAGGGGGACAGCAAGCACGAGTCAAGGTGTATCCAATAATCATGTAGATCTGGAATTCTAGTCCGCTCTGATTCCATTTTACTGTCCACTCTTCATCGACTCATAATCCACTCTTTGGCTTAACTCCATTTTCATCTCATCATGTCTGATATTCCCAGAGGCCCTCTGGTTGTGTTAGAGAGAAAAAAAAAATCACTTTTCTTTTCATGGTTCCAGATAACCCGCCACCCTCCCTCCACGATCGACACCCACCTCCATCACCCCCTTCCCCCCTCCCAGAATGTGGATAAATAATTGAAAACAAGTGCAGGGATTTGCCAGACTGTAAGCTTCCTTTCATATGTTAATTACTCACAAACAGTTGTTTTGAATAAAGGCATTCTCTTCTCTCTCCTCCTCTTCGGGCTCCAAATCCTGCATGGAGAAAAACGTGGTGCCAATCGCAGATAAATCCAACTCTCTGTTTATAGCATTAATCCATCTTGCGCACACACGCATACGCACACACATACAGGCGCCTCCAGTGCTCAGCTGATGCAAGGGGCCTTTTAAGAGAATCGTGTTTGGCGCAGAGTGACAGGGAGCACCACACGGGAGCCAAAAGTGAGATCTGAATAAGCATGCTGTGTGTGCATGCTCTCTAATCAGCCGCCGACTTTTCCGTTTACACTGTCATTAAAAGCAATAGCCTGAGGCCGTGCATGACAAATCATCTCTTTGGCAATAAGTGCTCGGGGAGGCTGCGTCCAGAAGGATCTCCTTGTCAGTGACGAGTGCCGTCTTCCACGCTTCCATGCTGTGCACAGTGATGGTCGCAAATCATATCTGGACACCGTATTAAAAATAAGAAAGGATTACAATGGTCGATTAGTTGTTTAACAACTGACTAAACGATTTTGGAGGTCTATCTTTTTTCTGTTAGTTATTTCAGCAGTGGTACTTTCATTAGCATGCTGTGTTTTAACTGTTAGATAAACTGTGCTTTAAAGGGTTAGTTCACCCAAAAATGAAAATTATCCCATGATTTAATCACCCTCAAGCCATCCTAGGTGTATATGACTATGTTCTTTCAGAAGAACACAATCGGAGATATATTTAAAAATATCCTTGTTTCTCCAAGCTTTATAATGGTAGTGGAGAATTTCAATATAAGAGTAGAGGAGCTTGAGTTTGATGCCCAGCCCTATTTGTTTAAACCACGAGAGGCCTCTAAGCTCCTACATCCTTCGTCATACATCGCGTCACGGGTTACTCATTTGGTGCAAGTTGACTTGCACAGTATGTGTACAGTTGTCCACCGGAAGCTAGTTATTTTAATGTATAAAGGATATTTTTCTTACAAAAACACATTGCTTCACTTCAGACGGCCTTTATTAACCCCCTGGAGTCATATGGATTATTTTTATTATGAATGGATGCATTTTTTTCGCTTCAAAATGTGGCCCCCCCATTCACAACCATTTTAAAGCTTGGAGGAGCCAGGATATTTTTAAATATATCTCCAATTGTGTTCGTCTGAAAGAACATAGTTGTATACACCTAGGATGGCTTGAGGGTGAGTAAATCATGGGATCATTTTCATTTTTGGGTGAACTATCCCTTTAAATTTTTTGCATAGTATGTTTGATCGGGTCAGGTGAACCTAAAACCAACGTAAAGGTGAAGGACTTTTTAAAGGGATAGTTGACCCAAAAATGAAAATTCTATCATTTACTCTCTCAAGTCTTCCAAACCTGTGTGACTTTGTTCTCTGGAACACAAAAAAAATATTTAGAAAAATGTGTCAATATAAAAATGACATGAAAAGTAAGTGAAATAAGTTTACATTGAAATACTAAAATTACTTAAACAAAAACTGAAATAAAAATAAATTTTAGCTATATAGAAATAAGAAACTAATAAAAAAAAAAGTTCAAAAAAGCTCTAAAAATATTAACAAATACTTTAACAGTAGCATATAAATAACACGATTGGAATTTTTCTTACTGAATTTTGGTTTTAATATCTTTAGCATCTTTTATTTCAAAATAAGAAAGTCATAGAGGTTTGAAATGACTTAAGGGTAAATGATGACAGAATTAAAATTTTTTGGGTGAACCAACTCTTTAAGACCAATTACTCAACTAGTCATTCAGACAATCCTCTGACTAGTAGTCAACTTAAAAATATATTGTTTTGCACATTGCTAACAAAAATACCGCAGGCGTAGCTGTAGGTACCTATACAAGGGTGAGCATTCAGACCGTAACTTGGCCAATGCAAATTCTAGATGTGATTAGGTCTCTGGAGGATGGAAATGTTTGGAATTAAGTGTCTCAGGGTGAATGAAACCATGACAAGCTCCTAATCCCTCTATTGAGAGGGCATGCTACACTGCGCGCAACTGCAACACAATCTAACCATCGAGGTGGCTTCAGCCGCACATAACGCTGTACCATATCGTACGCACAAACCCCTTTCATATGACTGTAGCAGCATCTCCCATATGGTGCCGGGAGGAGGAGGGGCTGAAGGGAGACGTTGAGAGAGAAAGAAAGAACAGTTAAAATTCGCAAACATGAAATTACAGCTGCACCATTATATTTGATCCCAGTGCAGCTGTGAATTATTATGTGGACAATTTAATACTGCCAGAGAGGAAATAGCAGATTAAGATCATATCTTTGCATCGCTGCCAAAGTGTGCGCACGTTTCTGAGCCCCAAGCTTCGGAGGAGGGGATGGGTTTGTTACAGACTCATCTTCTTTTTTCGTCTCTCTTGCTTTCTCTGTTGGTAAGGTATGCAGGGAGGTGCAGACAGGGCTGTGCTTAGAGGGATGAGCCATTCACGTTTCACTCATGCATCCCTAAATGTCCTGCGAGCCAGTAATTTGTCCAGTCACGGGGGAACATTAAAACCAGACCAAAATAATTCTTTACAGTTATGGAAAAAGTGAAGAGAAGAAGAAAAACAGTCACATGCACACATCTTTCCCCTGAAAAGTTATTACATTTTGTCAATGGTATGGAGTAATGGCAATCATATGTGCAGCTGCACTCAGAGCGGTAGTCAAGGCTAGGCTAATCGCGCTAGCAGGACTGGGAACCCTTGACACATAACGGATACTTGTTACTAAAGTATAGCTTACAAAACCAGATGTTGATAAAGACACATTAAGACAGATGGGAGAACAATTACTGGCACACACAACTGTCCTGAAACAACTTAAAACATTTCTGACCTTATAAGGCAAGATGGATTTATACGCTCTGCCATTTTATTGCTCCATGAGACCCCTTCCCTTTCGGAAAGGGGTCTTGATTTTGCCATAGCTGCGCCACTCGCCGCAACGTGAGGCTATTTAAAACACTGGCGCTGAAGTGTATTTTGAAAGGAATAAATCAGAGAGAGACCACAGCGCAATGAAATACCACATAGTGCCATTCCAATCCATACGTACCCCTTTATATGCTTGGATACATTGTTCAGAAACCTTTCTGCCAAACTGAAAAAATAAAAAAAAATCACCACTTCATCGGGACTCATGCAAACTCATGCAATTACAAGTCTTAAAGTCAACATAAAATGGCATTTGCAACATATGTGGTGTAGAATATCAAACAATAAACTGGTTAATGTTATTCAATAACCCGCACAGCCTTGGTGATGTCAGCAGGAAAACAATATCATAAAAATGTAGTAAGTTTTTACATTTTTATGAAAGATTATTCCTTTGGAATAACATGCCACAATAAAACCAGGAATATTCATTAAAAAAATCTAATCCAAGAAATGTTGATTTTATGTTGACATTTGTTAATGGTAAATCCAAATGCATCATAATAGTCAATATCATTGTCCACCCAAATACAAATAAAGGGCACATAATATATCAGTACCTTATCAGCTATTATACTGTAAAACATTATTTTCATAATTTGTTATCATATCATTTTTTCTTTTGTCAAATCAACTTAGATAATTAATGTAGTTCAGATGACATAATATTTTGAGTTTCTGTTGGTTATACCAATCGCCTTCATTGTATTAACTTCAATGAACTCAAAATTTTAAGGCAACCAGGTAACTTACTTTTTTAAGTTAAACCAACAATCCTTTTTACAGTGTAGATGATATTAGAGATTTTTAATTTATCAGTCAATATTGGATATTTATTTGTGCATGCTCATTTTCTCTATTTTTAGATTTAAATTTAAAACAATTGCTTAAAATTAATCTTTAAAAACATTAATAATTTAACAAGACTGTTAAATGTAATTGTTAGCAAATCGCAAAACGAATATATTAATTTTTCATACTGTGCATTATAATGTTGTAATGATTAAATTCACTTGTAGCATTTATAACGATTGATTTTAGTATTTAATGCATTACTTTTTATTTATAGACAAAATATTACCGAATTCTAATAAAAGCCATAACATTAAATTATTTTATTAATTAATTGGTGCATCATTAATACAAACTTACAGGCAGCATCTCAGGTCCTTAGAGGCTGTGCCCCACACATAAAGATTAATGACACACAAACTGAAGTGGCACGGATCACTGCTCTCCTCTCCCGACCCCCTTAACTCAGACCCTATTGATCCATAATGAACCGCTCCTCCATAACTACAGCACACAAGTCACATAACCATGAAGACTAATTCATTTATCTCGACTTGATCTGCTTTGATGATTTTCTTCAATATCTTATTTCAGAGGAGTTTGAAATGTGACTGACGTGTTGGAGGTCTGTGGCAGCTGAGACCAGTGCCCATCTGTGGGTTCATTCTGTGGTCATGTGCGTGCAGTGGAGCCGTGCTGCTAATGGCGGAAGTCCTGAGTGACCAGGAATGGCTCCTGGCAGGGTGAATTCCTTCCCAGCTGTTTTAAAAAAACACACTCACATCCATACAGCCATAAACAGGATCTGAGACAAGGTTCATTCTCATTTCACAGCTTCTATGAAGTCTGCATCTTATCAGATGAAGCACGTTTGTCAGGAAACTTCCACTGGAGCTGTCTTAGCTGCCATAATTCAGCATGGGGAAAAAAGCATTAGGTTTAAAAAAGCGATTGAGTAATCAATGTATTATCGTCTTTTTCTTCAGTGTTTCATATGTTGGTATATTTTGACTTTTGTGTTAAAGCGGCTCCTTTAGTCGTTCCAATGCTGATGATGGTAACATGGGGAGATAATGTCAAGTAATTCAGCCCAATTCTCCATTTGTTCTGCAGCTCCAAACACTTTTAATGCGCTAGGGGTGCCCCCTCTATTCATGGATAACAAAAGCTTAGATGCAACGACGTTTAACAAAATGACTCTTTTATGCGAAGCCGCATTGAAAACAAAGAGGTTCATCCACCCAGGCCCATGCTCCTCTTTACCTGCTCCCCCACGCACTGTCTTCCTCTGCTTCTACACTTCAGCCCCGTCTTATGAATCACCTCTTCTAGAAATAATTGACACGGAGCGTTTATCCCGAAGGCACCTGCTGATCGTTCAACTACAACACAATCTTCTAGTGAGCTACACCACAGAGCTATTGTCCCACCACAGTGTCTGTGACACTAACTGCCAACAACAGGAAGCCCAAACTATAGCCTCAATACAATTTGGACTAATTCAGAGACAAGAAAACACACACACACAAATGCTTTTTAAAATAGTCTGTATACTCAGTTTATGAAGAAGCTATTGAATACCAGGTGTTATTTTCTCTAGCCGTGTAAGAATCTATAGACGTTATAATGAATGCACACCATATGGCATTGTGTGCTTTGGAAAATCACTGTGTTACACAATTGCATACTACATTATTTTTCATTTATTCAGACCGTACGAGTGTTGAGTACAATTCTACCGATCCATCTTGTTCTCGCCATCTTTCTGCTCGCTTGCTCTCTCCTTTTCTCGGGAGCTCTAATTGACTGAGCGTGTCAATATGTGTAGTGAACACACAGGGGTCTACTGTCTCTGCCTATTGATCCATAGCTCTTGAAGGAGTTGAGCCTCTAGGCTCAAAACAAATCTTAATTACTCCTCTTTACTGGGCCACAGAGGCGGCACTCGAGTGGGTGCCCTTTTCATAAATAAATATCAGAATCCATAAATCAAAATTAATGGGCGTGAGCGGCCCATGAATCAAACATTAGTGACTGAACAGATACAGCTGACAGATTCCCACTCTGATCCCATAAATTTCAGAAAAAAGGTAGTCCTTAATGCATCTGTGCTCCATGTAAACTGAGAATGCAGTAATAGCTGTAAGTAGGGCTGGGTATAGATACAGATTTCCCAAATTCAATTAGATTTGGTTTGATTCAAATTTCGATTTGATTCCGATTCATTTGGGTGTATGTCAGACATAATGTATTTTTATTCACAACAGCCCAGATCTGATTTAGTCAGAATGATCTGTTTTACAATGTTAGTATTTCTGTTTTGAATCTTTTGGAAAGCAAAAATATTCAGCCAGAAAAACAAAAAAAGTTTCTTTTTAAATAGTTTTGAAGGGCCAAAATCATTGACCAAAAAAGTGATGTTTAATCAGCACTTTTTTAATGACACATTTTGACTGTGCCAGCTTCTATTTCATGCACACAAAGTAACCGGTTTCGGTAAAAATGACTATTACTGTTAAGAAGCATTGGATTTGCATCAAGGAAAATAATCAAATAAGTTGAAGTGCCACTTATTCGTTAAGTCAAGTCAAGTGACCTTTATTTATATATAGCGCTTTTTACAATGCAGATTGTGTCAAAGCAGCTTTACAGTGATAACTGGTATATAATTAAGTAATTAAAGGTACACTGGAATCGATCAAATGAAAACGTTTTTGCTTTTGGGTGGTGTCAATCTAAGACAACTCCTGTATCGGCCATTGTAAAAAAAATAATAATAAAGATTTATTATTTAATAAAATGCATTATGACATGGTTAATTAATATATAAAAATCATTTTTTTGTTGTTGAAATTCCTGCAAAATTACTATATTATGTTACATGTAAAACTTTGGTCATACCGCCCAACCCCAGCAACTGTAAAAGAAACAAAAGGATAACCGAAAAGGATTTTTCTGATGTCTCTTTGGCAGTTTGTCACTGACGAACACCCTTTTTTATGGAGGAGCTTTATAGACTTTCAGCAAGAGCAGAGTCCATCCCTTAGCAATTGTTACCTCATAAAAAGAAGAAAACCCTAATGAAGCCATTACACAGTCCATATTCTCCATCAATCATGCATTTACACTGATACGCCAAAGCGTAATGTTGGTCATGTGCCATTCTCACCTTCTCCTTGGCAAAAGCAGCCCTTGAATCCACAGACAAAACCCAATTACAGATAACAATGTGCTAATCTCTGTTCCCAGGGAGCAGAGAGTCGTTCTGGAGAGAGATAGCGATGCCGCAAGGCTGAAATGCAGGCCAGATACAGCCTGTACGACAGACCCTGTGTTTTTTCTCCTTCACTCCTTCCTGCTAAAGTCACGCTCCCTTCGACCATTCCATCCCCCCACCCCACCCCTCGACACTCACACATACCCATCCTGACACCTTCACCACCCTGAATCTTTTACCCTTTTACAGCTAATCTTTAAATGTAAATTCTATGACGGGAAAATAGAGGAGGCATGAGATAACAGGTTACATCTTCACTCCTGCACCGATATCGTCTTCTGCATCGCTGAAAAGCACCTATTCAATAAGATTACCTTCTGGCAGAGTGCACGGCGACACACCGCGGCTTTGTATTCATTAAACACACATCCCCGGCTTATCTGAAATATAAAGGGGCTTGTCAGGATGGCACATTGTGTGTGTGTCTAAGGGGAAGGCAATGTGCATTAGGGCGATTACAATATCAGCCTGGTCCAGATGGAGGCAGGAAAATAAACAGAGGGGGAGAGAGAGAGAGCGAGAGAGAGACAGAGACAGAAGACAGAGAGGTAGTTTAGGGTGCGCGTGACTGCGTTTGTGTATGTGTGTGAGTGCGGCTGATAGATGTGAGTGAAAAAGAGTATGTGTTGGAATAAGAGAGGAAGGGAGAAAAAGAGAAGTTAATTGGCAAGAGAATCTTGGATTAACAGAGAGAGAGTGAGAGAGTGAATGAGAGAGGAAGACAGATAGCGAGCAAGGCTGGGCAGCCTGGACACCTGTCAGCTGGAGCAGTGGTTTGTTTAGTTAACCCTGGTCTGGACCACAAAGACGGCTCAGGTTCAAATAGACCCCACTGCACATTTAGATCCAACTTTATAGGAATCCTTCTGTTGTTTTAAGACACCACAAATGTATTTAGTTTACTATAATTACAATATATATATTTATATATATATATATATATATATATATATATATATACTCAAAAAAAAAATAATGCTGGGTTAAAAACAACCCAGCTGTTGGGTTAAATGTTTGCGTGGACAGGGCAGTTTCAATTAAACCAACTGTTTAAAAATGACTATATGTCTGGTTTAAAATGAACCCAAAATAGGGTGGAAATTAAAAATCAGATTACTAGAGGCAACAATAATGATCAAAACAATTTATTAATAAGCAGTTTAATAAGTCTTTATTGTTTAATTATTATTCATTAAACGTATTAATAAATGTTAATTTCCAACGTATTTTGGGTTTATTTTAAGCACGCAATAGAGTAATTTTTAAAAAATAGTTGAGTTAAATAAATCTACCCAGCAGATTGGTTACAACAATCCAATTAGGGTTGTTTTTATCCCATACATTTTTACAAATTAATATCTAGGATGAATATGATTTGTAAAAAAGCCCCATGTAAATTCTTACACATCCCCCTTGACTTTATATTGCCTCATTATATTGTACACTCCAGCCTCACCATACAATAAAAACCACTCATCCTCTTCTCTCACATTATACTTTCATGCTTTATGAAATCCAATAACCACACGCTAAATTCCCCTCGTTGAAAAATTTGTAGCCATTATGCCCCCTATCGATCCGAAGCATGGATTCTGGGAGATGGTGGCGGCCTCAATCATTCATGGCCCGCTCTCCACAGAGACTCATGTCGAGTCAAATCTACAGCCCTCGCAAATAAGGGGCCTTTCTCCCCTCTGACAAATCCCAACAACTCACGTCGCTTATTTACAGCGCAAGATTGAGTGTGTCAGCAAGTCCAACAGTAGCCCTCAATGAATATAAAGAGCCTCATACATGATATAGCTCAATGGAAAGAGATGTGAGTGAAATACCGCTAATGCATTTTGGGAATGTTTCCCTTAAGAGCTGAAACATTAAGAGCGCATATAATGCACTTGGCTGATGTCGCGTAACTGAACTTGCTCGTTTTTCTTCTCTTTTGTTATTACAATTTTATTCATCCAGAGAAATTATATGGTCTGTCAGATTAGACCTTTTTGCACACACTGCAAAATTTACAGTGTGTGTTTCTGTATCCTTACGCACAAAGAGCGTGTTTTTTATTTAAATGCGCATGAAAGAGAAATTGTGAAGCAATGAGACATGCTGTGTATTTGTGCAAGTGGCTGGTGAGAATGTCTGCCAGTTTATGTATGGGGTTAATGACATCACTAATGAAATGAGTTACTGCAATGATAACACGCTTGGCTTTCAGCCAGAACGTCTGCTGTTCGTCATTTAAAATACATAGTAAGCACTTAACTACACATGTTTTTACACTGCTCTGTGTTCAAGGTAAATGAGAAGCACATTTATCAGTGGAGGAACATGCAATGCTCGTCTTTCATGAACACAACCAAAACAAAAAAGATAATATTTTGTAATGCATGGCTAATTAATTCTAGTGATGCATGATGCATCATCCATTCAGAATATATTTATTAAATAAAATATAGGCTTAAACCAATACAAGTAAACATCTCCCAGACATATTCGAAAATAATGGATGAGTATTTCCATATCTCTCTCTCACACACACAGCTGTGCGTGTTAGTGTGGGCAGCCGAGTCATCTCTTCATTATGCTGTGGCAGTGTCTGGTTTCATGCGTTTGACCCGTGTGAGGCCAGTGGGAGTGGAGGAGAGGGGAACAGGTGTGAGGCAGGCAGACTGGTGGCTGTGCAGATGGCCTCAGCCAGAGGATGTTGCTGCCTGCTAATGCTGGCTTCAAACACACACACACACAGTGCTTATCGCTTACCGAACCCTCACCTCCAGCCACCATACGCCATGTTTGCCTTTAATCAAGGTACGTTCACTACCTGCACTGTCCCTTGGTCTCCATTTCGAAACTCATGTTGACAGGAACAGAGGGCAATGACTTTAATGAGGTGATGACCAAATCATGCCTCCATTTTCTGAATCATATTTTTTCTATATATATATATATATATATATATATATATGATGCCTTTCAGAAAATAAAATGTCAATCTACTTGAGATCTACTTGGACAAAGAGAATGTGTACAAGACAACTCAGATTGTTTAAAAAATGCATAAATCTGTGGCATGAGCAACACGAGCTGTGAGAACGAACATTTTTCGAACATCTTTTTTGTTTTTTGCCTTAAATACACACACGGACTGCCCCTGAGAGCAATGGAAATAAAAATTGTCCATTTCATTTTCATTTTAACCACCCAGCCTTAAACTTCAGAAACTCAACTCTTCAGTCAAGAGAGAGCTTAAGCGCCGAGAGTGGACTATTCACATCACGATGGATTGAGAAGATGAGCCTGACAATTGTGACGGGAGCAGCTTTTAAAAAGCTGGCTCAATCACAATTGATAAGCGCATGTTCTCAATCCATTGTGATGTCACAGTTGTCAATACAGCTTCTCAATCAACTGTGATATCACAATTGTCAGACACATCTTGTCAATTCTGTGTGACGTCACAATTGTTAATGGATCTGTTCAATAAATTTAATATCACAAATGTTGAACACATTATCTTAATCTGATGTGATATCACACTTGTCAAATGCGACATCACAAATGTAAATAAATCTTCTCAAATGATATCACTGTTTGACTGATTGTTCTATCACAATTAAACACAGCTTCTTAATTCAAAGTGATATCCCAATTGTCAAACGTGTCTTCTCACACTTGATACATCAAGATTTTTAAATCCACCGTGGTTGTCACAATTTTCTGCCTGTCTCACACCAGATGTTTACCTGTGCTTGTAATCAAACATTTGATTTGATCGAATTTGCAGCGCGCGAGAAGCTCGCAAGACTGGCCAGAAACAATCCTCAAGCTTATTAGAGACCCTTAATGTGTTTATAGACGGAGGTGATATTGCATTCGGTCAACAGATGATATGCTGATGGTCAGTTAATGTTTGACTAGTTTGACTTTATATATTATTATGGATGTTCTGATGAATTGTTGTAGAAATAAAGTTAAATGGCTGTTATAAAAACATTCTTATGAAAAAGAAAATGACGAATAATAAATCTAAAAGCTGCATTAAAATTCGTACACAAAGACCTCTAGTGTTGTGTTAGATTTGCAAGGCTATAAACTCTAAAATAATGAATTTACTGAGCACGTGAGATTGTAGACAGAGAAAAATCTTAATACAGTATTACAATCTACAGCGACAAATACAGTCTTTCCCCCCTCTTACACAATCTGTTCCTTTAGTTACAGAATAAAAGTGAGACAAATTTTTATCATTATATGAAATTTAGATGAAATTAATACGCGTAACATGAGATAAAACGCTTTGTATGCGCGTTGTTTATTCATTGTTTACGAACAGAGTGAAACGCAGTCAAACCCTGTTAAACGTCAAATTTGTTAAGATTTACAGCTGTGAACCATTACATTTAATGATTTAACTTTTTATGGGGAAACTGTATTAACTGCATATTCATATTTATTGTTGGTGATGCACGCTTTACGTTGTGAATAATATTAAATTAAGCAATGTGGGCAAAACAGAATATTAATACAATTTTCTGCGAAAGAAAAATAATTAAGTGTTTGTCATTTACCCAAACGCACAATAAAACATTCTAATAAAATTAATAAACGTGGCTAAAGACTAGTAGTAAGTATTCATCTGATATCACGAGAAAAAAGAGGAAGATAACTGCGCGACTTACACTGAAAAGAGGTAGAAATTCCCACCATGCGTAACGGCGTTGTGAAAGAAAAATTAATTTCCTGTCCTCGACTCCGGTCGATATATTAGTGATGTTTCTCAGTCCTAAACGTGTACTTCCAAGACGAAGAAGAAAATGTGTCCGTCAAACTCCAGGGCACAGCTCTAGAAACGCTCCAGTGTGCTGAAGGGCAGTGAGCTCGAGGCTCGGATGAAGCTCAACCTGACAAGCGGATGATGCTGTGTGTGTCTCGAGCTCAACTCATTTAGTGCGATGTTTTCCTTCAACTGTCCGAGTACATGATCATCGAAACACACGAAAACGTTTGATCCTGGTGTGCGACAAGATTCAGAAATATTTCGAGAACAGCGAAGTAGTGATGAAAACGGTTTCTTCCGAAGAGCCTCTATCGCCCGCCCGGCTGCTTGGAGAAGCTGTGGTACTTTGCCTCTAGTCGGCGAGCTTCGGCGGGAAACCCAGGTGCAGAGTAGGCGGGGCTTTCTCTAGCGGTGGGCGGGACCTGACACAACAGGCATTAATATAAATATGTACAGGTTTATGGGATAAACAGCATATAGAGCGGGCCAAACGAGATTATACGAAAAAAAAGGATGGGATAATAATGGATAAGGTTTGCTGTCCTCTCTCTGTCACACAGTTTGCTGTGTCTCACTGGCCCATCGGCCCTGTTTAAACCTGGTATAAATATCTGTTAGGACAGCACTAAATAGGCTACTACGGAAGCCATTTCCACTTCAGAGTAAAAAAATGTGAGATATAGAGATAGATAAAATGCAATTACTTGTTTTTACTCTGAGGTGGAAACTTCAAAAAAATAGAGATTTAAATGTAGTCATAAGTGATACATGATATCAGACATACTGTAAAGCCCAAAGTATACTTTCAGTATACTTGGCGGCGTATATGCTAGTGTATGCATACAATGCGTGTGATGCAAATTTTGTCATCAGCACAGTACATATGCATTATACACATGTAGTCTGTATGAACGGTTTAAATTTTAAATTTTTAAAAACCTTAAATTTGGTATACTAATTTGTAATACTGGCCATTGTTTCGGAGTCAAAAAAGAAACAGAGGAGACAGAACAAAAACAACAACAAACTACTGGAGACAGCAACAATACTGGATAGATACTCATAACTTTAGTTTAAATGAGTCATTTATCATTTACAACTTTTGGAGAGAAATAGCACAGACACTAAACAATGAAACTTTCTAATGCGCATATGATGACTGCATTTGCTATCAAATGCAGTATATTATGAGAGCCTATGCGTTTGATTGTGCGCAAACGCTCGTAAAAAAAAAAGTACACTTTGGGCTTCAGTACAGGTACTCCTCCCCATGATGAATCAAAACGAAAGTGTTCAAAAGAGACATGGAAACAGATGTTAGTACCAGGTGTAAACGCCAATGTTTCTCAGCTGACCACTTGTGATTGGATCACCCGAGATTCAAAATCTTAATACCAGGTTTAAACAGGGCTATGGATATCTCCCCAAGCCAAAAAAACAAGATAGATTTGTAGTCAATCAATATGAGTTTTTCAATGACCCCTTCTTCAACTTTTACATTTGGTCCCCCCTCAATCTGGAATATTTGGTTACATCCTTGGGCAAACACTTCCCCGACCATCTGGACTTCATCTCGGCCCGCCGAGCCAGGAAAAGCAGAAGCGCCGTTTACAGCCCGATGATAACAGCCTCTTTCACACAGACGCCGTTCATGAAGTTAATGCGTCGCAGACTCTCTCTCTCAAATCTTGCTTTTAACCCTAACTCGACCCATACGTTGTATGCTTCAAATGAGATATGTATAGTCTAGCGGGGCTTATTTTACAATAAGGTTCTGCAACAAGATTATGAAATCATTCTGGCAGCTACCATTAACTTGGTCACAGCCCAAAATGTGATGTCTTGTACTCAATGTTTTCCTCTTGTTTCAGTTGTTCAAATGAGGATTTATTCATGTAATTGCAAAGAATGAGCTTAATTCTGGGTATTTATTTTCTCATTTGAGTAGTTACGGTTTCTCAGAGATGATGAAAAGTCTGGAATTCTGACAAGGCTTCTCTCACCAGAGTTCATGATGTGCAGGTTTGAGCCTTTGTTTCTCTCAGACAAAGACAACTCGGTGAGATGCCTCTCAATTTGGGAGCCTGCGAGCCGCCGGCTGAATGAAACACGCTTGTGTCAGATCAGCACAAACAGACCCGACCCTCTGTTATCACAAGGACTCAATCCGATCTTTTTTGTGCACAGCGTGCGTTAGAGAAAAGCTTCTTGTGGCAATCACAGGGTAACATCTTGACACCGGAGGCAAAAAGGATGGTGGTTTAGGAAACCTGCAGGGGCACAAGCGGGTGTCGTGTCCACTGATAACAGAACAAGAGACCAGGAAACACACAGTGCTGTTTTTGCCGCTGGGGTTCCTGAAAGTTAGCCGCCCTGGGCGACGGGCCGCACACACACAGGATACCTCGCCTCTGCTGAGGGAAAAACATGCTGGGTCTGACACACACAAACGGCCACACAGACTTCCTGCATTTCCCCACCTACCGGTCAGCCACCTGTGGCATGCATGCAAAACACGCTGGATTAAGCCACTGTCTGGGAGTTCTAAAACAACGCGTTGACATTGTGCAACTCATTTATATTTACTAGTTAATTTAGCAGACACTTTTATACAAATGAGGAATACAACAAAGCGATTCATCTGAAGAAGGAAGTAACTTGTTTAAAGTTGTCCTCCATTTGACCCATTGGTTGCAAAACACATTTATAATGCACATCCTTAACAGCAAGAGAATTAACCCTGTAAAGCCTGACATATGAAATAATAGTAAAAAAAAAAATATATATATATATATATTTTTGAAATGAAACACTTTACTGAAACTTTAGAAAAATCACAAAAAAATTTTGCATATACGTTTTTGTTGAGCATTATATTTGACACATCAGGCTTTTTTTATATAGTATGATATTTGGGAATATGGAGCTCATATTTGGCGGTTTTTGAAAAATACATCTCGAAATTGAAACCGGTATACCATACGAACCGGTATACCGCCCAGCACTAGTTTCTATGATAACACTATCAACGCCTAAAGGAATCTGCAGCAGTCAGGTGTTACAGAGGTCACGTGGTACAGTTAGGAGCTCTCAAAAAAATTCTTTCTGTAATTACGAGCATTACAAGGACATGAACGCCTTTTACAAGTTGAAATCTCAAAAAATAACCAAACAACAATAATAACCAACCTATTTTATAACTCAAATTCTCAACATAATTTGTCCTAAAATTATCAAAATTATATACTATGATAAATACATAATAATAATAATAATAATAAATACTTGCAAATATATACAATACAATATGGGCCAGATTTACTAACAGCTTGCGCCAGCGCAAACCCTCAAAAACTACTGTCAGGATTTACTGAAGACACGCAGTGCAAAATTAGCGCTGAAAAAAGTTTTTGCGGCTGACCTGCATATGCATTTGTAGGAGTTTCTTTTTCAGATGCAAAATTTATGGAAGGGAGAGTATTTAAATGAATCACGCAATTTACTAATATTTGCACTAGTCAATTTACTGGTGTTTGCGCCATTATTTAATGCCCCAAAAAAGCTTGTCTTAACCTATTTTGCGACACTGCTGCAATTGTTGCTGCTAGAAGGAGACACCGCAGAGAACAGAGAGCGTGTGGTAGAAGGGAGAAAATATTTTCCACTCGTATTAATTTTCTTTGGTATGCCAGAGGAGTTGCGCCTAACAAGTTGCGCCTGTTTCGACCCGCAACTGATGAGCATCAGCTCTGCTTATCTGCGACCCAACGCTAATTTGCACTGCTCTTGGTAGATTGCGTTGGTCATTATGTAAATGATTTGACCGCGTCTGTGATCTTTAATTTGCGCGTCAGCAGTAGATCACACGCAAAACTTGCCACTACCATCGGCGCATTTGTGGAATTGCGCTCTCACACTAATTTGCCCCATTTAGTAAATCTGGCCCTATATGTTATTCTGTCTTGGTTTGGTTTGTCATGTGATTTTATCATGTGATCAATGTAACCATAGGACTTCTTATATTAAGATGGCTCCTGTACCGAGTATTTTTCATTAGGCATTGAGAAAAAGCAAGATGTGAACAAAACGTAGAGTGTGCGAGCGAAATTCGAAATATCTTGTAATGTAGATTAATAAAATCTTCATAAAAGTAAAACAGACTACTAACATAAAATGCATATAAATATCAGTTGTCACTCTGTATCTCCCAATTTTGTCTTAGTAAGATAATATTTAAATTCTTAGTTTTATGATCAAAGCTCTGTAGTTTTCAACAGAATGCAATGCAATACAATTATGATTGAGAGATTTCAGAGGACCTAAAATTATTTTCTCCATGTAGCATTTCTGCTGTGAACCCTTGAAAAAAGATATTTATTTAAAAAAAATAAAAATAAATGTAGGCATCTTTTTCGTCAATAAAGAGCACAAAACAAAATAACAGAATAAAAGTGGAGTGATGAAATATTGGATTTTTAAAACGTTTAAAACTCCAGAGTGCCTCATGCAGTTTAATCCTCTGTTGGAGTTGCTATTATCCTTAATGGAAAATAACGTCAATATCAACTGAAAGTGCACACTTTACTGTTGTGTCCTATTTTCGCTCATTTAAAGTTTGCACTGCACTGTCCAATGTTTTGCAAAGCAAATGAAATGTATCATTGACAAGGATGCACAAGTTAACTCTACGGATACAAAATTGTTTCTGCAAAAGTCATGACTTCATAAGAGATTTTTCTTGCAAACAGAGAGTGCAGGATCTGTACAGCAGGCTCACGGTTCACTTGGCATATTATTGAATTCAAATTCCGTCTGGCAGCTCCCTTTTCCTGAGAGTGAAGGGGAGAATCTAAGTGGGAAGAAATTGACAAGCGCTTCTACCTCTGCGATAATGTAATTAGCGGGCCGTCCTCTAGAGCTTCACCTAATTCTCCAACCAAGTTCTTGTCAGAAGGCCGTATATTACTGGATGATGTTTCACACCTTCCTTTTTCTCCACAAATCAACAAATCACACTTGCCTTTACATTTACTTCTTTCTTTTTTTAAATTCCCTCAGATAGTTCCTCAGATAAACCAACCAACAGACCTCTCTTTGTGTAAATGAAAATATGGAGGGAAGCAATATAGTATAGTCCTGCTCTTGGGTATCTCATAAGGCAAAAGTTTGGGGATCTGGGGGCGTCCTCTGGGCACTGGGATCTGTACAGTTCTTTTTGAAGTGCACACATGTGAAAAACACATCTTAGTGCCTTCAACCAGCCCAGCTCCCATCGGCAATAAAAGTTGACAGACAAGATATATGAAGTGTAACGTTGCCCTGCCTGTCAGTCACAGATGTGTAAACACACATACACACTCACACACACACAGTCTTTCTGAACCCCTCTCCATGAAATACGTCCCCGTCGTCATGCCATGAGAATGAAAGACAGTGTATTGATTTGCCCAGACCTGCCTTGTTTCAACAACTGGAAGTGCTCTCAGTCAAATGGATTTCCCACACATCAGGAGAAGCCTGTCTGTGAAGCAGAGAAATTAAGAAGCCAGAAAGAGGAAGCATAAACACTCTGGCATACAGTACATATGAGGACACCCGCTCTACACACACACACACACACACACACACACACACACACACATTAAACACATTAGACAAACATGATTTAAGGTAGCTAAGGTCCACTTTTGGAATAGTGTTTGTTCGTATCGGGAGAAGATATCAACATACAAGAATCACCTCAGTGAAAAGGGATATTAACAAATATGTTTTTAACAAGGGAGTATTTTGAGTTTGTGTTTACAGGCTTGGCCTACCATAATTCACATAAATTAAATGAAGCAAAATGTTATGAGGTTCTCAACAGACACAAAACTTGGGAGTCAACATTGTAAACAATTCCATAATCTGAAATATTTGAGAATGGAACAAGATATTTAAAGAGAGAAAAAATGTAGGGCTTTATCCATCAATTGACTGGAACATGAAAAGTCGGTGTTACATACAAAAATGGAGTCAGGGATTTGAGGAAAGGGGTTTTAAAAAGAGGTTTTCAAGGGTAACACTTTAGTATGGGGAACACATATTCGCTATTAACTATGACTTTTCCCTCAGTAAACTCCTAATTTACTTCTTATTAATAGTCAGTAAGGTAGTTTTTAAGTTTAGTTCAATCATGACAATGTCAACGTTAATGTATTTGGTCTTGGTGGAATAGATCTGCTACGCTGCTGCTGAATTGCTGCTGCTGCTAGAGCAAGTACAGGAACTTGCTACTGCCAATACATACGCTGATGCGCTGCTGCAAGTAAGACATAGTGCTGCTGCACAAATACCATATATCAATAACCCATAGCAGATCTATACAGGTGGAGCTGGGGAAGGTGGAGGGTTTTAGAGGAATGCAAACTGCTGTAGGGAATGTAACCAGCCATTTAAATATGTGAGCAACAAGCTTATTGGCTGCAGAAGTGACACGGGCCAATCAGCTTGTGCCAAGTAGTTAATGCTGTAATTATCATCAGCTTGCATTAGGACGCATTAGCCTGCAAAATTCATGACTGAACTATGTATGTATTGGGTAGGGTTAAGAATGTAGAATAAGGTCATGTAGAATAAGGCATTCATATGTGTTTAATAAGTACTAATAAACAGCCAATATTCTAGTAATATGCAAGCTATTAAGCAACTAGTTAAAAGACCCTAAAATAAAGTGTTATGATTCAAGGTTAGGCAAGGTTTGGCACTGTCCAACAGTTAGGAACATTATGCCTTGGGATGCAATGGATGGCTCTCTCCAGGCATTACAGACCTCCATGGTTCTAAAGGCTCCATGAGTCTGATTCTCAGTCTAGTATTGTAAGTCGCTTTGCTAAGAATGTGTCTGCTAAGAACATAAATGGTAATTTAATACAAGTCTTTAGGCGGAACTTGCCTTGGCTGAACGTGATGGTGGCTATGCACAGTAGCCATTGGAACAAATGAAGTCTGCAGACGATTTATGTGTAGAGAACATCTGACCGCTCGAGACTTCCCACACTATACAATTAACGGAATAGTTCACTCAAAACTGAAAATACTGTCATTATTTATTCATCCTTATGTGGTTCCAAACACGTTGAACTTTTTCTTCCATGGAACACTAAAGGTGAATTTTTGAAAAATAGCCACTCTTGGCCACTCAATATAATGAAAGTAAACGAGGACTAGAAAACGAGCACCATAAAAATATCATTAAAGTATCATAAAAAGTAGCCCAAATGAATTGCACACTATATTCCAAGTGTTCTGAAGTCATACAATAGTTTTGTGCAAGGCAAAGACTAAAATTCATTATTCTCTGATAATTTTTCAGTAGGCTTTTAACAAATCACTCAGACAGATTTTGTGAACTGAATCAACCACCAATAATATTTGTTTTTTTTTTGTTTTTTTTTTAAATTATTATTATTATTTTTTATTTCCATTATATTATAAAGAGTAGCCAGGATATTCATCAAAAAGTGTTCCATGGAAGAAAGTAATTTAGGTTTGGGTCAACATGAGGGTGAGAAAACAATGACTGAATTATCCCTTTAAAAGTACTTTTTCCACTGGTAGACAGGAGAAGAGAGAAGCAAAGAAAACAGAGACTTTGTTTGGGAGGAGAGAGCTGTCTCTGGCTGAGGAAAAGAGGAGAGAAAAGGAAAGACCGACAGCAGAGGAGCGACACTGCCAAAGGTAGGCCTGATTGGCAGCATCACTTCTCACCATTCATCACACAGGAACTCCAGACTTCCCAAATCCTTCAGCAGATGGAGCGGCCACTCGGTTTAAACACCTGATATGAAGCCATCCGTCATGCTGTAATGCGGCAGTTGGGTCTGCAGCTGGGCCCCCGATACGGTGCGGCACGGCTCTGGCGGGCTTGGAAAGTAGCCTGAGTGCACCCGTGATGGACTAGAGCCAGGCAGGCTGCACCGCACCACGCTCTCCCCTGATAGCATTCACAGCCCTCCACTGGACCATGGAACAGGTGGATGCGAGAGAGAGAGAGAGAGAGAGAGAGAGAGAGAGAGATGGAGTGACTTCATGCGTAGTGGAGTCGGGGCAAGGTTGAAGCAGAGCGGAGGATAGAAAAATGCACACAGCTTCCTGTCTTGAATACCAATGATTTAAGAACCCCAAGAGCTGCACACCAACTCTACACAAATAAATAATCATTACTGTCCTTTAGTCAAGCACAGAAAAAACTGCAGTTTATTTCAGCAAAATAAACCAGGCACAGATGCTCTGTTCGAAAACCTAGTTAGCCGCCTACTGAGGCAGCATTTTAAGGCAACATATGTGAAAGCTGTTCTAAAAGGTAGGCAACTTAATTATGCAGCATTGCATACTTCTCTTCAGAAGTTTGGGACCTGTAAGATCTTATACTCACCAATCATTTGATTAAAAATACAAATGGTTAGTTCACCCCTAAACCTCTTCCAGAAGCTCAAACATGCTGCGTAACTAATGAGGTTTATTCTCCTGTGCTACGCAGCACGTTTGAGCTTACGGAATAGGTTTGTTTCTTGTGCATCATTCAGGTTAGGTTGGGCTTCTGCTTATGTTCGCTGATCAATGTTTATATGTGAGTAAAAGCCTAAATTAAATCTGTTCATCATATCAAGCGATCGCTTGATTCATATGGATTAGTTTTCTGATCTCTTTATGAACAGTTTGAAGCGTCAAAGTTTCAGTTGCCATCATCAAAAAGATCTTCATTTGTGTTCTGAAGATGAACAAAAGACAGGTTTGGAACGACATAAGGGTCAGTAATTAATGACAGAATTTTCATTTTTGGTTAACTAACCCTTTAAAAACAGTAATATTGTGAAATATTATTACAATTTAAAATAGCTGTTTTCTATTTTAATATATTTAAAAATGTATTCCTGTAATGTTAAAGCTGAATTTTCAGCATCATTACCAGTGTCACATCCAGTCTTCAGTGTCACATGATCCTTCAGAAATCATTCTAATATGCTGACACTTTAGATTAGGGTCCAATTCTCACTAACTAACCATTAACTACAACTTTTGCTTCAATAAACTCCTAATTACTGCTAATACTAATGTCTTTATTAATAGTTAGTAAGGTAGTTGTTAAGTTTAGGTATTAGGATTAAAGGAACACGACACTATTTTTGAAAATAAGCTCATTTTCCAACTCCCCTAGAGTTAAACAGTTGAGTTTTACTGTTTTTGAATCCATTCAGCCGATCTCCGGGTCTGGCGGTAGCACTTTTAGCTGCAGCTTAGCATAGATCATTGAATCTGATTAGACCGTTAGCATCTCGCTCAAAAATGACCAAAGAATTTCAATATTTTTCCTATTTAAAACTCGACTCTTCTTTAGTTACATCATGTACTAAGACCAACAGAAAATGAAAAGTTGCAATTTTCTAGGCCGATATGGCTAGGAACTATATTCTCATTCTGGCGTAATAATCAAAGAACTTTGCTGCCGTACCATGGGTGCAGCAGGCGCAATGATATTACGCTATAAAATAGGCTAACTTCCGTCAACATAACCAACGTGACCACCTGCTTGCACAGGGAGTGTGTCTTGCAACTATGAATACATTTGTGAGAAACAATTCATAAGATATTTACTTTGGTGCAGATCCTGAACTGTATCTTTTTGAACCAGAATACACTGAAGATGAGCTTTTGGAACGTGAAAGGCAAGAAAGTGTGGCTGAACCGACTGGGGCAGAAGGGAGGATAAGCGCAGATTCGAACTGGCGGTGCAAGTGTGGGGCTTGCCAACCCATGCCGACCGAAAGTGAGTGCCTGTGTTGTAACGAGTGGGACCAGGTCTTGCTATCGATGGCAAGGGTTGATCTACCTGATGAGGAAGTGGCATGTGTCACAACATTTATTTGCCAAAATAAACCGGAAAAAAACAAAAAAACGTCCTATATCGGCCTAGAAAATCGCAACTTTTCATTTTCTGTCGGTCTTAGTACATGATGTAACTACAGAAGAATCAAGTTTTAAATAGGAAAAATATCGAAACTCTTTGGTCATTTTTGAGCGAGATGCTAACGGTCTAATCAGATTCAATGATCTATGCTAAGCTGCAGCTAAAAGTGCTACCGCCAGACCCGGATTCAAAAACGGTAAAACTCAACTGTTTAACTCTAGGGGAGTTGGAAAATTAGCCTATTTTAAAAAATAGTGGTGTGTTTCTTTAAGGGATGTAGAATATGGTCATACAGAATAAGGCATTTCTATGTGCTTTATAGGTACTAATAAATAGACAATATCCTAGTAATATGCATGCTAATAAGCAACTAGTTAATAGTGAGAATTGGACACTAAACTGAAGTGTTACCATATTTATCATTATTATCAATGTTGAAAACAGTTGCAGAAACCATGAAAAAACATTTTTTCGTTATTATTATAAATGTCTTTGCAGTCTTTTTTGATCAGTTTAATTACTGAGTATTCACTGTTTTTTAAAAATGCAGTTAGCTTAGCAACATGCTAATGTCAAACTCTTTTGAAAGTTGAGTTCACCGAAGATGTTTCATGATTGAAGACAGCTGACTTTGTTGACAGTGAGACAACTTTCTAGGTTTTGGAACAGAGCTAAGAAAGTCTCTTTTTCTGTATCTGTCACTTTCTCTCTCACACACACATTGTATTGTGGATCTCTCATTAGATGGAGCTCTGCTGCAGGCTCTGTGGAAGCCTTGAGTCTGAGGACTAATTTGTCAACAAAAACAATTAGGGGGAATGATCCGTTACACTGGTTTTAATGAGTACAGTCAGGTCACAACACTAAAAGTGACAACGGAAAGGTCATCACAGCACCACTCAGATACCCACCCACACACATCCACCCATATCAGACTGTGCCAAATGAGCTGCTTATGAAAACCGCAATTGTTCAATACTTAAACACAGCGTGAACACCCATGTCTAAGAGTTCATAAAGACACAATTTCAGCTATGAATTCAGCTAATAAAGAGAGTCAGCGCCGCTATCTGCAGTTTTTCATCACTGAGTTCACAAACATTTTATGTGAGAGCTTTGTTTATTTCTATGACCTTGGCAAGGCCTTAGTGGATATCTAATAGAGACAGTGGTTGCTGGTAACCATGACTACCATTTGTGGAGGATTCTAACTTTTGTTTGATTTGAATGGGAATGTCTTTACCCAGTTAAGCTTGGCATTGCTTCAAGTATTCTGAGAGCAATAATGTCTACAAATCAAATGAGTGTCTTAACTACAGTTAATTAAAAACTCCAATTAAAAGCATGTGTATGCCTACATGCACGGCAACCTTTTTGGTAAATGTGAATTGCTTCAAATAATAGCATATTTGATCAGCTTTGGTCTGCTTCTTTGAACACAATATCATTAGCGTTTTAATCTATTACTGACGCATACAGGCTAACAAACTCGTCTGAGCACATAACATCAAAGTGCCAATTGAAGTTGATCAATACTGCATTAATTACAGCAACTGGCAAATTGGGTTCAGCCTGTGTAATTGTACAGATACCCTGTTTTTAATAAAAAAAAATTCATGTTAACATTAAAAGCTAAATTTGCTCTCAGAAATGAGGACACTTCCCCGAGCTGCATGTTCCTCCCTGTCCTTGTCCTTCCATTATCTGATGTCAGGCTTTAACTATGTAGAAAAGAGCTTTTTTGTCACGGATCATTGCTTAACCTTTACAAATGCTTCATCTCCACCCCATCACAGACCTTTGTCGTCTGTCTGCTGTCTGATGGAGGAAATGGCTCACATTTGTGGACTCTCTACCTTCCCCCCACTTGTATGAAATGCATTTGAAAGCAGGTGAAAAAGAGGGCAGATGGACTCCAGGTAAGATACTGTATGCTACAGACTGTAGTATATATCCAGAAAAGAATACCTTACTATTGCAGAAGTATATCATTTCTACACTCTGCACAATATGCAAATGTTCTGTGTGCAAAGAATACATTGGTGACCTATTACATTTGTCCAAATGCGCAGTATACAACTTTTTATTGCATGTAATACTGTATCCCACAATGCCTCAACTCAACCTGACAGTCAATTTCCAGTGTGATGCATGAAACAGAAACAATATCAGTTGTGAATTCTAGCATCTTTCTTGACTTATCCTAACAAATTTAATCAGATTGCTAATTGTAAAAATAAAAAACACAAAATACCCAATATCGTTTTTATTTCCAAAATGATAACTGGATAGCACTTACTGAATTAATCAAGCACCATACACTGTAAAAAGTGGTAACTGTTAACCTAAATGGCTGTTTTTTGTTTGTTTTTTAAATTTGATTTCTCGGAAGAGTTTAGCATGGAATAGATCTGCTATGCTGCTGATATAAGTACAGAGACTTGCTACTGACAACATGTACTGCTGCTGCACAAATAGCATATGAAATTGCTCGTAGAAAATCTTTACAGGTGGAGGGATTGAAAGCACGCTACAAACTGTTACAGCAAACACTGACCAACTATTTATTGGCTGCATATGCAACAGGAACCAATCAGCTTGTGCCATGTATACAGTGTAATTGTCAGCAGGTTGCATTAAGGACCCATCAGCCTGTGCCATCTAGAGTTTCAAGACAGAACTTGGTATTTAAACCATACAAATGTATTTTGTTGGTATAAATTAATGTATTTAGATTGATTCATTAACATCAAATACTATTTTTGAATTGAATAAAACCAGTTAATTTAGATGTTGCCATTTTTAGGTTACCATTTTCCCCCAGTGTAATGAAATCAAATGATAAACATATTCACTGTAAAACTGAACAGTGAAATTAATTAAATGAAATGAGTTTGTTTCACTCAAATAATGAAAGTCCATTGTACTTAACAGAAAAAAGTTGTGTGAACTCAACATTTTATTGTAGTAAGCTGAACTTAATATGACTGATTCGCAGCAGATTTCTAACTCCCAACATTCTTTGCCTCAGATTGAATAAGGAAAATAAATTTTGTTATTTTGCGTGTTTTTGCACAAGATCAGCGTGGAGAGACATAAGTTAGTGTTTAATGATGTGTTATGTTGGGATTTACAGGGAGTTATTTTATGTTAGTTTTGTAGGGTTGCCATTGTGGTGAAGAGTAGAGCCTGTGATTAGGCTGAGGATGGGCTGCAAAACTTTAACACCACATAGAGTTGTCAAAAGTACCAACTTCGGTACTAGGCGATACTGAAATTTAAAAAATGTGACACTTTGAGCACTGTTGAGCGGATTTGTAAACACCTCTGATTGGCCGTTGTGTTCACAGCTCATCGGATATGTCTGTGATTGGCTACAATGATCAACGCTGTAAAAACGTTGTAAATAGTCATCAATGAAGCTCTTCACCAAGCGCTTACACAAATACGCACAGAAGGCCTGCTTTCAAATGCTCCCACTCCCGCTTTCAAAATGCTTTCAAATTCAAACACTTCCGCGTGCTTTCAAACGCTCCCATGCGTTGATCATTGTAGCCAATCACAGTCATATCAGATGAGCGTGTCAACACTATGGCCAATCAGAGGTGTTTACTAATCCGCTCAACAGCACTCAAAGCATCATATTTTTAAATTTTCAGTAGCGATAAGTACCGAAGTCGGTACTTTTGACAGCTCTAGTACCACATATACTGTATGTTGTTTGATTACTGTTTCCATAACCAGTTTTAAAACTGTAGGCAGTACACAGTGTTACCCTGCACAGCATTCAGTAAATATTAAGCTAGTATTCCATTCCGAAGTGAAAACACCTGCCTGGCATCACAGTATATTATAAATACACCATCATTTAAATGTTTGGTATTGTATTAGTTGGACTGTGACTACATTTATAAGTTTAATTCTTAAGTTTAACTTTGCTTTAAAAAACAAATCGTATTCATCCAATCAAAAAGAGGGGACAAAGAAATCTAGGCAGACAACAGGTAGAGATGAAGCGATAATGCTGTGAAAAAAAGGTGAGTTGTACTGGTAGTGTGGCATGCTCAGGTTGTGTCAGTACGATGGTGTTGCAATTAAGGCATGGCTGATTTGTCTGATCAGGCATGTGAGCAGAGAGACTGGAGCTGTCAAAGACAGCCTGAGCAATTTATGGAGGTGCAGCCGCCTATGAAAGGAAATGTCATCAGAATCGGTGAAAAGCCATTATGTTAGAAGGGTGGAAAATGCTTTGAAGGTAATAATGCACTCGGTAATTAAACGAATATGAATGCCAAGTGTCCATGCCACTTTGAGAGAGTCATTTTCACAAAGCCATCATTTTCTTATTGTCCAATCAATGGGGGAGGGCGGAAAAGACTGAAAAATGAACTCTTCACATCATCAAGTGCTTCTCGTTGAGCGAGGCCTTTCGGGTCTGTTGAGGGCCAAGGTTAAAACGACAATGCAAACACAACTCACATCTGGTCATACCTATACAACCACATGTGGAGTGTGTGAAACAATGCAGGCAAACATTGCTTTGCTGCACACGATGAATGAATTGATAGAAAAGCATTCGGACTCTTATCAGATAGCTTTTATTCTCTGGTCTGGTGGATCAGGCCATTTCATGCAGTGAGAGCTGTGCAGTAGGGAGATAAGGAGAGAGCTTCTACAAAGAGCTCAATTTATGAATGCGGTCAATATCCGAGGCATGCAACACTTAGACACATCATCATGCATTCTCCAGCTGGATGTTATCAGAGTCTGACTAGGACAAAACACGAGAAAGAAAGAGTGAGCGTAGAGCAAGGAGAGAGAGAGAGATTGTATTAATGTGAACAGTACTCACAGTTGGACAATGCCACCCCCCCAGTGAGATAATTTCCTCTCAAAATTGCAATCAAAGCTGCTGAAACACTTCAGCAACAATATTAACTCAACGGCTCCTAGGGGGGAACTTTTTATCCCTCTGGTTTTTGCCAACCCATCCTTTCTTTTATTCTGTCTTGCAAAATGCCCTGGTAATGTCCTCAACATTGACGTTTAATCATAAATTTAAAGGATGCTGAACAGAGGGCGTTTTTTTATTTCGAGAACAATAAATGTCCTTCAAAGCCTCTTTGCACAAAAAAATAACAGTGTGCATCAAAAGTACTTGAGCAGAAGTATACTGAGCAGACCCTTGAATCCTTATTCTGATTACACTAAAGTAGCTGTAAATTTATAACAGAAATTTTACATTTTGTATCAGTTATAAAAATAACTGAACCTTTATGACATTCTGAATTGTAGGATGTGAGGACGTGAGGTTCATAACACAGTGTTTTCAAACTCACCAGTGGAATGTATTGCTCAGGTGTTGCTCTTTTATAGCTAATGAGACTTCATGGGGTTATGCTTTAAGTAGACGTTTTTCCTGAAGAATTGAAAGATACAAATAGAAAGTAATGAGTTGTTGACATATGACAGTACATAAAAGTATAGAAATTAGTGTAATAGATAATTTAATCTTGAAAGAGTTTGTTGAGATACATTACATTTTACTTCGCTATCTCTGCAAATTTGAGTGACACATTTTTGAGATCTCTTCTGAAAGGCACGATTAGTCATTCCCCATTTGCTTGCCATTTAATCTCATTGTTTTATATAAGAAACAATTGAGTTTTTTTTTTTTTTTTTTTTACTTTAAAAGGACAGTCAAACAACACTTTTCATTCCATTGACTTCCATTCATACACATTGACTGTAAATGTGAGGCCGGAAACGCATGCGAAGGTTCAAGTTTGGTGAACTTAGACCTGCAAAGTGGTATGACAGGAAGACGTGTGATTAATAGCATATTGATACATCACAGCAGGAACTCTTAGCCGAATTAAAAGAACACAAATTTTAAAGATTTAGGTTTACAGCATTGCACTTTTAATGTTATTTGCTTTGTTAAATTTGTGATTTAAAAAAGGCACCACAGAGCATGATGCCAAATCTTGTCTGTTGCAGTGTCTGAAGAAACTTTGCATGCCCAAAGACCAGTCTAGTGTGACCTCGGCATGAGACACCAAAAAAGCAGTGAGTTGTGGCACAATAGTCAAAGACTAGCATATCCATCTAGAATACTATTGTTACTACTATATGTTAACACTGAAAAACAGTTACTACACATTGCAGTGAAAGTGCAGCTTCATTCCAAACCTTTAGACCTGCAATGAAGTTAGTGCTGTTTTCTTAAAAAGGCTGCATTAATGGTCACAGACAGCCATGGCCATCTGACCCAGTGCATTGTGATTGGCTGAACACCTCTGGCGTGTGTCAGAAATGTAACATCCCAGCTCTTACTATCTGGCCTCCGTTACACTCACCCCCCTAAACCTCACTCCCATCCGGGTCACGGCACCAATGTCTCCACTTGGGTCCTATACTCTCCGCTCTGTGCGGGCCTCAAACCTAGGTCTCCGGCGTGGGAGGCGGGCGCGCTAACAAGGAAGCTAAAGACAGCAGCCACTAGCGTCAGTAGCTAGTCCATTACATGAACACAACGGTCAAAGACATCCATCTAAAGCATGTTTATATAGAAAAACAGAGCAAAAGTAGAGCAGGAGAATGTAAAAACACATTCTGTGTGAACTGACCCCAACGACTGAAAGATTTCCATAATGTGACGTACTTGTCTGGCTGTCTCCTCTGCAGTGGCACGAGTTGACACCAGGACCATTCCGTTACTAGGAAAGAAGTCCTCAGACCAGGAGTTTGTATCAACTCCTCTATTTGTCATAATTACTTGATTGTGGGGGACGTCTAGGAAAGGTCTAATCAATCTGATTTAATTAAGTGCAGTCAGACAGTTGAAATGAGCAGAATGGAAATAATAAGTGCATTTAAATCTGCATATTTGAGCTCGACTAACAACGCCAATTCAAGGCACTTACCCATTTACCATTCTTTTGTCTCTGGAAAAAAAAAAGAAAAAGAACTAAAAAAGGGTCTTTCACTTGGAATAAAGTGAAATTAGGGGCATTTTATTCTCAAGATATATTACAAAAATGTAATTACAAATAGAAATTGTTTTTTCAGTTTGATTCTTTTTGAAGGACGTAAATAAATAATGCTTTTTTCTAATGTAATGTGCTATTATCTACTAAACTGAACTGCCCTGTTTTTCAAGGGCACAGAGAGGTCAGGCAAATTTGCAGCATTACAGCTGGAAATGGTGCAGGGAAAGCTTTGGTTTCTGGTGAAGCTAGGGAGGGGTGTAGACAACATGACAAACCAGAAGAGACAGAGGATCATTAGGCTTCCCTCAGGCCAAGCACAGGCACTCATGGAGAAAGGAAATGCTCACTAGCTCCTGAAAGAAAAGACAAGGTGACTGGTACAAAATGGTCCAGTGTATGACAGTCCCTCATACCAGTGTCCGCCCCTCTGACATGGGATTCAGCGAAAGCCTGTTTGTGCATCTGACAACACCTTCTGGACAACAACTTCAATATTGGCATGTGTTACCATTTAATCAGTAATACTACTGTATATAAAGCTACATGTTGATGCTAACCAAAACAGAATTTTAAAAACTTTGGCTAACCTTTTGGAAAGGTTCTCTAATATTAATTAATGTTCTCAAAATGTTAAACAAAAACATTTATACATTGTTCATGGAATGTTTTTTTTCCCTGAAACGTTTTAGTTGGATGTTCTTCTAATGTTTTCTTTTTAAATGTTATACTTGTTACTTTTGAATGTTCTCTTAACATTATGAAATATTCCCATATTGTTTGTAAAATGATGAAATGGAATGTTCTCTTAACATTTAAATAACCAAGAAAAAAAATTGACATTTTAAACCATCTGAGAACATTCAAAAATAACATTTTTATAACTTATTGGGAACGTTAGCAAAACATTCTTATGATAAAAATATGTTCATATTTTTTGATAGCTGGGATTAAACAACAAAATTAAACAACCACCATCCACAAATAATGAATATGTGAGGTATAAAATGGTACTCTTGCAAAAACATCATAACACTAAAAATGATTATCATAATCAAGATATTTCTTCAAATAAATCCTATTCTAAATCTTGCTCATTAATGCTATTACTGAGTTTTGCATGATAATTGGAGCCAGAGTCTTCATGATGATATATAGTGGAGTTTGGTAATATGTTTTAGCAGATAGCAGGTGTTTCTTAACATCACCACCCTGTCAGGATTTGAAGAGGCATTTAATAAGGCTGCATATGCCTTTTGTCTTGTCTCAGCCATGTATTTACACATGTGTCAGCCAGCATCTTATAAGCCAGATTTAGTCTTGTTTGAGTTAATGTTTTAAGCATGATGCATAGCATTGATTAGCCTGTGGCAATCGATGCAGTTTATATGATTTAATGCAATTGGGCTTAAATACAAACTAGTGTTTTTTTTTTCTAGAGAGCAGGGTGGTTAATAATACAGATATGTAAAATATTCTTTGATTATAGAAAATACAATTAAAACAGGAGATGTTTACTAACTGTTGTTAAAGGGTTAGTTCACCCAAAACTGAAATTTCTGTCATTTATTACTCACCCTCATGTCACCCTCTGTAAGACCTTTGTTCATCTTCAGAACACAAATTAAGATATTTTTGATGAAATCCGAGTTTTTTTTATCCCCCACAGAAAGCAACATAATGACCACATTCAAGGTCCAGAAAAGTAGTAAAGACATCATTAAAATGCTCAACGTGACTACAGTGGCTTAACCTTAATGTTATAAAGCGACAAGAATACTTTTTGTGCACAAAAAAAGAAAAAGAAAAAAAAGATTTTATTCAACAATTTCTTCTCTTCCCTGTCTGTTTCCTATGCTGTTTATGTTGTAGACGCAGTTCAGCGCTTCCAGGTTCTACATCATAACGCCGACTCAGTATTGGAGGACGCTGTTCATGTGAGCAGCACGACAATAATTAAGGTTGAACCACTGACTATTTTAATGATGTCTTTACTACTCATCTGGACCTTAAATGAAGGGTTGAGGGTGAGATAATGACAAAAATTTTTGGGGGAACCCTTAAGGCTGTCGGTAGAAGGGTTGTGCACCATTCCGAAATGAATGGAGAACGCTTTTTAAATTCCAGCTAAATTCCTGAATTTGAGGAAGCAAAAAAGAATTAGAACTGAAAAGAAGATTGGAAATTCATATAACCCAAATAAAAAAAATATGTCCAGAAAATTTTTGAATGTTGGCTTGACTGCAATTTTTGAAAGAGCACTCAATTTCTCTGAAGGCTACTAGGCAGAATTACGATCTTTGTCAGGCTATCATTATACAAAACCACACCTCTTTCTTCCCAAATGTCTCCATCTGTATTTATCTATCTATTCAAGATTGATATTTGCGTTTGTAAGAGAGTAGCTTAGGTTTGATGGTGTGCTCATTAAATGGAGGAAAAACAAGACAATATAATAAACCAGACCAAATATGTATCTCTTGGCTAGGACAGTTCTGTAGGAAACTGCAATATTACACTTGGGCAGTGCTGACAATATGAGGTATCAGGATCTCAACACACTGGTTCAACCAGCTCACCTTCTTTCTATACATATAAACAAAAGCACACATATAAATGCACACATAAAAGCATTATCTTCATAGTACTGTATAAGTGATTTGTATGTTAAATTGAAAATTTAAATGATTATTGGAATAAGAGTCATATTTAAGACTGGGAAGTTCAGAGTGAAATTGTGTTTGACAGTTTTTGTTGTAAGAACTCAGAACCATGTTTTTTTCCCCATAAATCCCAGTATCCAGAGGGACACAACAAATTCCAGCTCCATAAAAAATTCCAATTAAGCCAAACACAATTTCTAAAGGAAACAATCTTCAAATTACATTCTCACTTATTTCTAAGAGACTACTTTTATGGAAATGGATGATGAAATCGGATTAATCACATTTCCATAATTGACAATAAATAACTTTCTTCTACCAAAATCATAAAATATCCAATAACCTAAAGAGCTTGTTTCCTCCACCACAGGAGCTCTCATTGGCTGTGTTCTCACTTCCCAAACCAGCCTAAGATGGATATGAGGTGATTACCCCCAAAGTCCTGCTGGGGAGGCCCAGCTCTGTGTGCTGCTTATTAAACATAAGTACCATGTAACCTCCCTGCACTAAATCAAGGGACGTGTTATTGGTCCCTGGTGAGAACGCAGGGGTCAAAGGGTCCTGGAGATGGGTTGTGCTGTGCTGAGCTCATCCTGGGGAGACACCAGCTGACAGCTGCCACAAAACTCACTCAATCTCACACACAAACCTTCATGCACCAACACAAACCAACATACACACACACAGACACACACACACACACACATACACACCAGGCAGCCTGTCAGCATAAGGTGCACACTCCATGGCAAATGTGGCCCAATCAATACTCATTGGAAGTGAGAGGATGAATAGAACAGTAATGAGGGAGAAGAATTGGGTGAAAGGCTCATTTCTCTCTCATCGAGCATTTTCCAGGGATTTCAAGCCTGTTTATGGTGGATAAATAAATCAAAACATCCCCCTCTTTTTAAATATTCTTTCCGATATAAATAAGAGCTAACAGGGCTGATTGGTTCATATATTAGAGTTTGTGTGCAATCCTGAATTTTCAAAAGGGTTTATTTTTCGATAATGCAGGCTGAAAATAAAATAAAAATTTGATATTCTTTTAAAATCCTGTATTATATTTTTACTTTTACACCTCTTCTTGCTCTGTTGTACATGGCATATCCGATAAGCCTACAAACTTTTGGGATCAAATTTTAAGCAAATTGAAAAGCAGATTTTTAAAATAAATCTGCTCATTAAAAATAAAATAAAAATAATAAAATAAATAAATAAATATAAAAAAAATAAAATAAAAATAATACAATAATAACAAATGAATAAATAATTGAATTAAAATAAAAAAAACAATAAAATAAATAAAAATAATAAAATAAAATAATAAAAGCATGGGCTGATCAGAGACACATACACGCACACGCACGCACGCGCACACACACACACACACACACACAAATTATTTTAGGAAATTGGTTGCCTGGGACAAGCATTGGATTATACAGTTTAGTGTCATTGCTAAAATATTTGACCACAAAATAGCACAATTGACCAATCACAATCAGTTATTCCAGAAATTTTACGGGAACTGTAATCTGATTTTGCTTTTGCCTGATGAATAATTGAATTATTGTTTTCAGTTTTATAGACTATAAAGGATACAGTGCGAGAAGGGTAAAAAGTGCTGGTCTAAAATCAAATATATAACAATTATTTTCTATCCACAATAGTAATAATAATAATAATTAAAACGTGTTTTATTCTCTTTTAAACAATGATAAAACAAGATCATCTCTCTCCACCAAGAGGCCAAAACTCCCATAAACTATGTTGATCATAGAAACAAACTGGATTTAAAATTCACAGCTATACAGTTATCGGAAAAACGCCAGGGCTACACACCCTTCATAACTTTACCGTTCGCACTCATTTCATTAACAATGAGTTCCCTGTCTGCATCGTCCCAGTCCGCCAGGCCACTGCTTGTTATAATAATGGGCTTGGCTTGTAGCGTCTGAAGGACAGGCATTAATATTTGAGAGCATTTAAACCCATTAGGCTGTTTGCGGGAGAGAGGAGAGCATGTTTTAAACTCTCTGTTGAGAGAGTGTGTGGTAAGAGGTTATCATCTGCTAAGTAAATAAAGGAGTACACAGTATCTCTCATTCCTATGATTCCTGGAAGCGGCTAAAATGTGGCGAGCAGGATCTGGTTTTAACGAGAGACTGACGCTCTTTATTAGACAGCAGTGCAGTGCTATTATCATTTCCTAAATGAATTATTCAAAATGAAGTATTGCCTCAGAGATGCTCCTTGCCTCGGCGTCTGTTCGTGAGGGTTTGTGAGTGTGTGTTTCCGAGGTCCTGAGATTAGCTTTTTCTTGGCCTCTAAGCGAGCACATCTGCAGTCAAGGCTTCACATCTGGTTCTCACATTTTCCCCTTGCACTGCTGAGAGGGAGCAAAAGAGAAAAGAGTAAAAGTGAGAGACGGAGATAAGCACTGAAGCAGCGAGAAACCAATCATTACACTTGAACAGAAAGGCGAATTCAGTTGTGTCATTTTTGCGTATTCACAAAAGCAGCCACAATTTAGTGTAACCCTCAATTTGCCCCTTTCAATTTAGTTTAGTTTTTGTAATTTAAATGTTACAATAGTTTTCTAGTTTTATTTTATGGACATACTGGTGTCAGTTGAACATGTTTAACAATGTTAACTTTCTCAGCACAGTGTTATGTTACTGTCATATTGTTATCTAGTGCCATTTTCATGTTTGAGGTGGGTTGCAAAGATTTTATAGCTAAAAAAAGAGAGACTGTTTAATGGCCAATTTTATTTTACTTAGTTGTGGAGTTATAAAAAAGTATTTGTTTAATCACAGTTTTTCCTAGTTATTTACTTAAAATTTTGGTTATAGATTGTTCTCCATTTGTTTAATTGTGCACTAACAGTAACACTGATTTAACCAGTCCATATTAAAATAAAAAAGCCATTTTTTTCCCAGCTCTAACATCTCATTTCTATGTAAATCAGTTGCTTTATGAACTATAAGGCGCTATTTGCCTGTAGCAATTAATGTTGCGCTATTATCGCCCACTGAAAGCAGGCAGTAAACAGAATTTCTTACTTTCTATGGATCATGCTGATCATTTTATCAATTATATTCATGTGTGGCATAGACAAGCGCACCTTTGGTAATTTTAGCACTCAGATCTGAACCACAAGACTAGTAATTTTGCCGTGTAAATTGCATTTTTTGGACATGTTTGCAGTGTTACTTGCTTTAGTAAATCTAGTGCTAAAACAGTGCTATTGGAGGTTGTAATTCATTCTTAGTGAATTCCTCGGGAGTATCACTTTCTTTGTTCCCACACTTCCCCCATTTCCTTCATTCTTCTTCTCTTTTCTTTCTTTGTGTCCCCTCCCGATCTCACCTGGAATCAAAATCATCCAGTTTTGTCATTACTTTGGCAAATCTTCCTCCTCTATGATTTATCAGTTAAAAAGTAAAGCATCTTCATGTGGGTTGGCTGTTTAGCCAGGGAAAGCTTCCAGCTTCTATTCCAATCCTTACCCTCACAGCAGATGTTTTGAACTCCTCTACGCATGGCCCGGCCCGGCCTGGATTCCGTGCTTCCTTCCAAGCTGCGCTGACCCTGGCGACCCTGTAATTGGTGGAATAATTTGCCCTGGTTTACATAAACACTCCCTGAAAGGCCGATTCTGTGAAGCTCTCCCGGAGGCTGAGCTGCATCACGGATACACGCAGTGGGAGAGTGAACGAGACTACAGGCCTCCAGTGATATACCAATACTCAGACTGATGCAATAACAACTGTGTCCATCAGCACACATGGCGTAATGGTCTTCAAGGAACATTACCGACAAAGAAACAAGAGCCTGTTCTTAAGAAATGCAGAATTTAGTTTCATGTTTTATGAAACTGGGCGGTTTTGGATGCACTGATCGACTGGAGACACAATAGGCACTCAAGAGACTTGTGTTTGATGGCTAACACGGGTAAATTATGACAAATGTAAAACTGAAGCATGGTTAGCATGTGCAAAATCTCTTCTTGTAAAAATCCCATTAGATCACTTCACAAATACCTTTTTTTTTTTTTTTTTCTGTTGATATATTGCCTATTGAGACATCATGTCTTTTTAAAACAGCTAATAGCCTTTAGTTTACGTCAAAGTTGAGAACCAAGATGCATGATTGCTATTTGGTATTGCTAGCCATAAGCAGGCAGTATAAGCAACATTTTCATTCTATTTTATTGGACACTCGTCTGAGACGAGTCAATTTTTCAATCCAAGTTTTCGAGAAAAAGTGTACATTTCATACGAGTACATACAACTTTTTTTTTTTTTTGGAGTATGCTAACATATAGATAGCCTCAAAGCTAACTGACAAACAGGAAAACTACAACTACATTCAAGTGCCTCTTTCTTCATGTGTAAGTACTGCACACTTCCATTTACAACCCAGAGGATGATACTTGTGTGGTTCAAAATGTCACACGGCTTTCATCCTTCAATGTCAAGAACGAACAACTCTAAAGTGTACTCTGCTGTCCTGCCTACAATTACTAGCCACCATTTGTACGTGGATTAGCCGGTTGGATCTTTTGAACATGTGTTAACGTTTTAATCAATTTGATTCCATATTAGTTTTGACAAATTTCAGCAAATGGATGCAAGCGTTTGTGAAGCATATATAGGCACGGCATACAGGGATAGAATGGGTTCCATATGTAGACACGGGTCCTCGCCAGCACCTTGTTTGCTCTTTCCCTAATTGCAGCAGTTACATGTAAGAAAAAAAAGCCTGGCAGGCTGAAAGCAATGACAGAAACATGGAAATTATTAGACTCTGGAAAAATAGAAATGGTCTTGTATCTTAGTTCAGACATTTTTATTCCATGTGATAACGGTCATATATTCGTGGTGTACAACGTGTGTGTATGTGTATATCATACACATACGTACATAACATGTAAAATGAATATCAACAAATATTTTAATTTTTATATTATATATATATATATATATATATATATATATATATATATGTGTGTGTGTGTGTGTGTGTGTAAGCAATAAGGTACGAGAGGCTGTGCTGTATCGTGAATAAGTCATGGCTGAAGGGTGTTGTTAGGCACAACGCGAAGTGGAGTGCCTGCAACCCCTTCAGCCGTGACTTATTAACGATACAGCACGATGCAATACAGCACCTTATTGCTTTTATAAAATGGTTACCACACAATACAAATATTAAGGCCAAAAATATGTATCAATGCATCTTTTACTAAAAGCCTTCCTTCCGCCAGAAAAAATAGTCCCTGACTGTGACCAGCAACAGAAGTTACATTATCACGCCATTAGATAGCGGCAAAGACTGTCTTTATGAGTGTGTCAGTCAGTAGCGAAGACTTTTAAATTGAAATACTGAATTGTTGTGAACACGGAACAAGACACAACTGACAAATGCTTTGACTAGCGCTGTCAGTCATGGGAAAACCCCTTAACTGTTAAAAGGACAAGATATTGCAGCGGACATTTAAACAGATTTTTTATTATGAACATAGGACTGATCTGAAGGAAAATGCGAAATCTGAATGCAGGTAATAAACTCGCTCACTCGATCTCTTTCTCACAATACTCTTCTACATAATGCAATAAGCTTCAATGAACAATATCAATTGAGAACAAACAGTTTACGTTGCTAAGAGTGGTTGCTAAGGGTGTTGTGTAGTGATACACAGAACCGTTGGGTGGCGTGGTCATAGCCGTGTTTTATCGTGAATATAACACAGCTATTGACCAATCAGAATCAAGGACAGGAACTAACTGTTTTATAAATGCACACACACACACACACACACATATACATATATATATATATACACACACACATATATATATATATATATATATATATATATATATATATATACATATACATACATACACACACTTACATATACTTACAATAATACAATTTACATATACAATAAAAAATAAACAAAATATGATGCTAAAGCTATGCATGAATGGAAAACACAATCGTCTGTGCATGTAGCTGTGTTCTCTGCTTTATTTACCCCTCACCCCTGTCAGGATTAAAAATGGATGACAAGACCACTCTCACTTCTCTATTACCTTTTTCTTGATTACCCTTTTCTTCTCGCCGTTGGATGGTCCAACCAGCCAGTTCATCAAATATTAAAGAACAGCAGTGTCTATTAATGCTGCCAGGGCAATTGAAATATGTGTGATGGATTTTTACTGCTGTAGTGCAGAATGTCTCTCTCAGTGGCCCCCTGGGATCCCCCTCCAGCTGTTTAATCCATAGCTCCATCACAGGCGTGTGAGGATGGGGTCGACCTCCACCAAATGTCTTCATTTCTCCCTGTACCTTCCTCCCCCCTCGGGATAATGGCTAACGAGGCCCTTTCGATAATAACGCTGAAAGACTCAAAAGGAGCAGAAACTGTCACAGGAAGGTCAGAGCCGATGTTGCCACGATAGAAAGATGCGTGATTGATAGAGGTGCGTCTCGCGTCATGCCATTCGCTTTCCATCCACGTGTGCTCTGTAAAAATCACATATGAATATTCTGTGCCGTTAGTGAGCTGGGCTAATGAGATGAGAGGTTTTATGAGCACTATAATGTCTCAAGGAGCATTTCATTTGATTGCTCTCTGACGTAATAGGATGCGCCAAATGAATGAATCATGATCGCCTATGTGATGTTTATCAAACTGTGTGGATTCAAAGAATCATATAGGTCAGTGATACGCTCCGTCAATTTTCGCTGATGATTCACACAGATGATCATCTGTTCACATATGCAGACTTCCTGTTGTGTTTCATTTTGAAAGTTATAAATATTGTTGACACAGGCCAAAGAAATTTCAGGTAGTGCGTTCAAGGAAATTACTTTAGAATAACATTTCTTCATTCAACGTTAACTGTGGCATCAAAACTGGCTCAGGCCTTAATAATGACAAAACTATTCCTGGCACTGGGTGCGTTGCAGATTGAACAAGCACAACTGATCATTAGACTAAATGACAGAGTGTCTCGGCCTTCCAGGAAACGGATATGGAGTCACAGTTTCAGACGACGACACTTCAATCATCTCAGAGAATGTTCTGGTGGTCCACTTTAATTCAAAGGATGTGAGGAGGGAAATACAGCCCACTGACCGCAGACGATGGTGGCACGGGCGTCGTGGCGGAATACAGAAGGGCACTGCAATTAGCGCAGATTGATTTAGCACTGCTGCCGTGCCACCCACACTCGGAGCAGAGGTGGCCAGCTGTGCATAGCATCAGGTTAATTATGGCCGCGTGTGCGCACTAATAGAATTCCTCTTTCGCAGCGCGCCGCAGATGTGCGCACTAAATCACACACGGTATTAATTCCACTCCTTCGTCCTCTCAGCCCAACCGAGGCCGCATGGAGCTCCGCGCCTCCCCCAGGGGTCATCCGTCCTATTTGTGTGGAGGAGGGCAGACACAAACGCACCTCACGCTCTCTCTAATCACAGGTGTGTGGATAGGAACATCACTCCTCTCCTTCACCTCACTCTTTTCCCCAACAATTAAGACCCCATTTTAAATGTCATTAATCAGCGGGTTGCATGGCAAGATCCAATTCATATCTGTCAGATGCACTGGGCAGAAACTAATAGGGGAGCAATTACCTGAAAGGAACCCTACATGGCAGAGATGTCTATGACAGTGTGTTTTAATACAATGGGCTGTACTGTATTGTATAGGTGTATAGACCAGAACCAGAATCGTGTTATTTGTGTCTCTCTTGCTCAGAAAACACAATAGATGTGATCAAGAAACATCCACAGTTACCAGAAGACTAAAACGGATCAAGATGTTTTCCGAAAGGGAAAACAGCTGTGCTTTAGAGATTTGAATCTCTGCGCAAGTAGATACTCTTTCTTTGCCGTTCTCTACAAAAGTAAAACAGATCTTTTAAGGAAAACAGCATTTGAGGGGGTCATCGGTCCAGTATTAGAGTCGCAATGAAACAGAAGTAGCAACAGATCTTTTCTCCTGTATGTGATGGAATGGATTAACAAAAAAGAAAAAAAATATAGGGCAGGGACTTGGATCTATATTTCCTGATTATTTACTTATCCCCATGTCATCCAAGATGTTTCTTTCTTTCTTTTTGTCTTTCTTTCTTCAGTCAAAAAGAAATTATGGTTTTTGAGGAAAACATTCCATGATTTTTCTCCATATAGTGGACTTAAACAGCTACCAATGAGCTGAAGGTCCAAATTGCAGTTTAAATGCAGCTTCAAAGATGATTCCCAGATGAGGAATAAGGGTCTTATCTAGCTAAACAATTGGTTATTTTCCAAAAAAAAAAAAAAAAAATTATATACTTTTTAACCACAAATGCTCGTCTTGCACTGCGATGCGATACGCCACACATTACGCAATTATGTTGGAAAGGTCACCCATTACGTATGCACGGTAGGGGAAAAATCTTCAAAATCGTCTGACATCATTGTTTTACTTTTTTTTTTTTTTTTTTTTTGTAAATGCCGTTTGACTTAGTCTTTGCAAGTTCACTTTGTAAACACTCGTTCGGTACTTCTGCCTACGTCACGCGTGACCTTTTTCCAATGTGATTACGTAATGCATGGTACATCGCAGAGCTAGTGCAAGACAAGCATTTGTGATTAAAAAGTATATCAATTTTTTTTTTTTTAGAAAATGGCCGATCATTTCGCTAGATAAGACCCTTATTCCTCGTCTGGGATCATGTAGAGCCCTTTGAAGCTGCATTGAAACCGCAATTTGGACCTTCAACCCGTTGGTAGCCATTGAAGTCCACTATATGGAGAAAAATCCTGGAATGTTTTCCTCAAAAACCTTTATTTCTTTCCAACTGAAGAAAGAAAGACAAACATCTTGGATGACATGGGGGTGAGTAAATTATCAGGAAATTTTAGTTCTGAAGTGAACTAATCCTTTAACATTATGAGGTCAAAACATAAAAGAAACATGCACAGATACATTGTTCACAATAAGATCTGTAGCATTTAGAAAATAGATAGGGTGAATTTTTATATCATGCTGACTTTAAGGATAAGATCGGAACCAGCTACGCATGTTGCATACTGTGTCAGTGATGGGGCAACTCTTCAGATGAGCTGTGCGCTGGGAGTGATGGAATATAATACAGTGTTGAGAAAGGATCCCATTACAAATAAACAGGCAGCATGACTCAGACCTCACACTGGTGAGTGCTGGTTTCCTTTGGAAAACAAATAAATAATCCTAAAGTTTCTTCCTTTCTTGGCAAGTGCACAGATATAGTGTGTGGTTTTTATTAGTATCGCTGGCGAAACAGAAGAAAACGTTTCTCTTTCTCTGTACAAGATGTGCCTGAAAAGAAAGGCTTGGTTAAAGAGGGTCAAAAAGGTATGTATTAAACAGATTTACAAACTGATGTTTTCTTTGTAATACTATTTATCATTAGTTTTTGTTTTTCCATTTAGTGATTAAAGTTCATTTCATTATTTAAGCTTATTTAGCTTTCTTAATTGAGACACAAGCTGGCTCATCCACCTTGAATGGATTTTGTTTACCCAAGAGATACCTTTGAGTATTTCAAGGTTATTCAAATATTTTTTAAATGCACTGTGATGTTTGGCCTTCAGCTGGGTTTGTAGATACTTAGTTTGGTAGAATTTGTCACTTTGCTTTTGTGCCGGTGATGTTAAATGATTTCAAAGCTTTATACTTCACATTTTCCTCCTCAGTGAACACAATTTTCTACTCTAAAAGACCCTTCTTTATATATATACGGACACATTCACAACAACATCCTCATTAAAATCGGCAACTTATTCACTTTGCTTAGCATTAGTAGAATTTAATAATAGAATGTAAATTACAGTGATCCTTTTGAGGACGGACAGGTTAATGGTATTATGAAGAGTGGGAGTGGAAAATAGAGAAGCGAAAGGGGAAACAGATGAAAGGTCATTTGTACCACCTGTGGAGTCTGGGCAAACAAATGGACAGTGGACAGAGTCTGGACATTTAATGTTGATATTAGAATGATGTCTGAAGGATCATGTGACACTGAAGACTGGAATAAAAGACAGCTTTGCCATCACAAGAATAAATAACATTTGGACTGTTTTACTGCATTTATGATCAAATAAATGTAGCTTTGAGGAAAATAAGAGACTTCTTATTCAACCCAAACTTTGAATGGTAGTCTGAATATGTTGTTTTTCAATGAATTATGACAGGTTGTGTGAGGGGAGGGGCCAGAAAATAAATAAAATAAGTGGGCTTGGTGACGTCAACCAAAAGTCAGCTAATCAGTCACTCAAAATAAGACCACAAATGACTACTAGTAAGCAAATTTAGCAAATTTGATGCCACGTTGATCTCATACAAATGACGTGATACATTTTGTATGTGTTAATCAGAGACTCACATCCTCTACTGTGAACTTGATAGTAATGATACTGAATGATTGTGCATTCTGTATGCATGTGGGTGTTTTCATTTGTATGTGATGTTTCATCCATATGCATGCATAAATACACTATATTGCCAAAAGTATTGGGACACCCCTACAAATTACTGAATTCAGGTGTTCCAATCACTTCCATGGCCACAGGTGTATAAAATCAAGCACCTAGGCATGCAGACTGCTTCTACAAACATTTGTGGCAGAATGGGTCACTCTCAGGAGCTCAGTGAATTCAAGCGTGGTACTGTGATAGATTGCCACCTGTGCAAGTCCATTCGAGAAATTTCCTCACTACTAAATATTCCATGGTCAACTGTTAGGGGTATCATAACAAAGTGGAAGCAATTGGGAACAACAGCAACTCAGCCACAATGTGGTAGGCCTCGTAAAATCACAGAGCGGGGTCAGGGCATGCTGAGGCACACAGTGCGCAGAAGTTGCAAACTTTCTGCAGAGTCAATAGCCACAGACCTCCAAACTTTGTGTGGCCTTCAGATTAGCTCAAGAACAGTGCGTAGAGAGCTTCATGGAATGGGTTTCCATGGCCGAGCAGCTGCATCCAAGCATTACATCACCAAGTGCAATGCAAAGCGTCGGATGCAGTGGTGTAAAGCACGCCGCCACTGGACTCTAGAGCAGTGGAGACATGTTCTCTGAAGTGACAAATCACGCTTCTCTGTCTGGCAATCTGATGGACGATTCTGGGTTTGGTGGTTGCCAGGAGAACGGTACTTGCCTGACTGCATTGTGCCAAGTGTAAAGTTTGGTGGAGGGAGGATTATGGTGTGGGGTTGTTTTTCAGGGGTTGGGCTTGGCCCTTTAGTTCCAGTGAAAGGAACTCTTAATGCTTCAGCATACCAAAACATCATCAGTGCCTGACATCACAAATGCACTTCTAGAAGAAACACACTCCTAAACCTTGTGAAATGCCTTCCCAGAAGAGTTTGAAGCTGTAATAGCTGCAAAGGGTGGGCAAACTCCATATTAAACCCAACGGATTAAGAATGAGATGTCATTAAAGTTCATGTGCACGTAAAGGCAGGTGTCCCAAAACTTTTGGCAATATAGTGTATATGCTCGTTTGCATGAGACAACTGCTTCTCATAAATATAATTATTTATTGCGTGCTCATCCATCAGCCTGAGCGTGTTTAGGCCATTCATTTGAGCTTTGAATTTATTTGCAGGTCAGACCAGGTCAGTTCAGCTACTCAGTTTTAAAGGACAACACTGATCACAAAAGAAGGTTTATAGGAAGGAGGAGCTCTTGTAGATTCCAGTCGCTTTGTTAGTCCTACAGTGCAAGAGACAGAAAGAGTGGAAAAGAATAACGAGGATCGAGCCGCATGTTTCCCTGGCCTCTGGGGAGACGCTCCCCGCTTTGATCATACACCTCCAATCAGACTATTTCAGAAAGCCACAGAGTCTACAGGACCTCAAACAGCTGCCAGACAATACAACCCTATTACCATGAAATACACGTCAAATTCATGCAAGTCGCCAGGGTTTTGATAAAAGTACTCCACACCAGGCTATGAAGTGCTGCCCTCCAAACAGTCAGTCAGAACAGCGTCTCAGTGTAGCCAAGAAACAAAATTAATTGGAAAGGTTAAAGAAAACAAAATTTAACAACAACCAAAAACATAATGCCCACTAAAAATGTACCCCTTCCGATTTTTGAGCCAAATGGATTTTGAGTGCAACAAATAAAAATAATAATAATAAATTGTATCTTTGGGAGAATGAGTGCATTTTTCCCCACAGACTTTAGTATAAAAAACATTTACTGTATATGTGACAAAAGTTTTAACTTTAAAGAGGAATGCCAAGATCTGCACACACCACATATTTTTTTAAGGGCTTGCTGGTGAAATGGAAAAGACGTCATGCCTTCATGTATATCCAATCTGCATTACCAGATTCCCTTCCTGCTCTGGGTTAAATTGTGATTCAATGTAATTCCTCACTAAATAAATGTTGAATTCAGTATATACTGATATTATCATACTGTATGTAAATATAGAACATTTTGCATAAATCATAAATAGTAAGGAGTTTCTAGTAATAATGGAAGCACAGATTTCTGTTTGAAGATACGATTTTTGGCTCTAAATTGTTAATATCTTTGAAAGGTTGATAGAAAAGCTGCAGTATGGTGAATATGAAAGGGAAAGCACCGTGTTTTTCTGCCACTATAGCAGTGAAGTCACAAATGCTTCAAATCAAAAACGCAATGACTCGACAGCCTGGCAAGGCTTGTTCTACTGACAGGCCACAATTTTCGACTCAAAATCGTACCATTCGACAAAGCGCATGAGGGCACTCCTCTCATTGGCTGATACCTTCTACAGCAATACATTACAGTTGAAGATGGGCTAAGGGCTGCGTAAGCTGCCTTTTAGAATGGCAGCCACTTAGCCAGAAAGCAGTGGAATAATAAGCAGTCTTGATGGAAGAAGTGGCATGCATAACATTTGCTCAGCTAAACCATTTCAGCTGCGGTTTCTGGGCCTTTTTTTTTTTACTTCGTCCTTTGAATGATATGACTGATAAGCAGTCTGATACATCTTGGCAAATGTGAGGAAGGATGTTAACAGAAAGGAAGATGAAGACCATGAGGAAAAAAAGTGGGGAAAAAAACACTCAAATAATATAAATGGAACAATTCACATTAAATACAATAAATAATAATATAAAACAATAATAATAAACAATAATAATATTATAATAATATATATTAATTTTACACACATGCATATGCCCACACACCATTACACCACCACAGGCCTGAACCATTGATACAAGGCATGATGGATCCATGCTTTCATTGTTGTTCACACCAAATTCAGATCCTACTATCTGAATGTTGCAGGAGAAATCAAGACTCTTCAGACCAGGCAATGCTTTCCAGTCTTCTATTGTCAAATTTTGGTCAGCCCGTGTGAATTGTACTTAGATGAATTCCTGTTCTTAGCTGACATTAATAGTACCCAGTTTGGTCTTCTGCTGCTGTAGACCATCTGCTTCAAGGTTCTATGTGTTGTATGTTCAGAGAAGCTATTCTGCATACCTCGGTTGTAACAAGTGGTTACTTGAGTTACTATTTCCTTATATTAGTTTAAACCAGTCTGGCCATTCTCCTCTGATCTCTGGCCTAGCCCCAGAACTGCCGCTCACTGGACATTTTCTCTTTTTTGGACCATTCTCTGTAAACTCTAGAGAAGGTTGAGTGTGAAAATCCCAGTAGATCAGCAGTTTCTGAGATACTCAGACCATCCTGTCTGGCAACAAAAATCATGTCATGTTCAAAGTCACTTAAATCACCTTTCTTCCCCATACTGATGCTCAGTTTGAACTTCAGAAGATCATCTTGACCATGTCTAGTCTACATGCTTAAATGCATTGAGTTGCTGCCATGTGATTGGCTGATTAGATATTTGCGTTAACAAACACCTAATAAAGTGGCTGGTGAGTGTGAGTGTATATTATATATATATATATATATATATATATATATATATATATATTAGGGCTGTCAATAGATTTTCTTTTTATCGCAATTAATCACCCATCAATATAACGGACTCACGCGTGCCTAATGTACAACTCCTGTACGTCACTGCATATTGTCTTTACTTTGACTGCAATCCTCATCCATCAAAACTTTCATAGCAAGAAGCTGGTTTGCTTTATCCAGCTGAGAAACATAGCTTTCATATCATCTGGCCATACAGCGGTAGGGTTTTTTGACGTTCCGTTCAGACAGGAACAGCGCAATGCGGGAGGGCTCGTGCTCTTCAGATACAATGACACAATATGACAGAGAGTTTGTGTTTTAAAGCGAAACAGACACTGGAATGAATAATTCTCTCTGTCATATCTGATATAATCAGCATGGACTTTAAGATCATCTAACTGCATGACGTAAATTATGTTATGACGCAATTTCACATACTTCTGTAATTTTTTTGCGTTAAATATTAAAGATTTTGACAGCTCTAATAAATATATATATCTCATTATGACCACTGAGAGGTGAAGTGAATAACACTTATTATCACGGCACCTGTTAGTGGGTGGGATATATTAGGCAGAACATTTTGTCCTCAAAGTTGATGTGTTAGAAGCAGGAAGAATGGGCAATGTAAGGATTTGTGCGAGTTTGACAAGGGCCAAATTGTGATGGCTAGACGACTGGGTCAGAGAATCTCAAAAACTGCAGCTCTTGTGCGGTGTTCCCGGTCTGCAGCGGTCAGTATCCATCAGTGATGCTTTGGGCAATGTTCTGCTGGGAAACCTTGGGTCCTGCCATCCATGCGGATGTTACTTTGACACGTACCACATACCTAAGCATTGTTGCAGACCATGTACACCCTTCAGGGCTGTTTTGGCAGCAAAAGGGGGACCAACACAATATTAGAAAGGTGGTAAGTATATAATTAAATGCAACAAAAATACAAGCTTTATATGTTTTTAAACTTTACATTGATATTCACCCCCCCCGCCATAAGGTAAGTTGTACCTTATGTACATAAAAAAAAAATTGCGAAGAATGCTAAATATTCACAGTTACCATACAGCAGAAGAAAATACAGCAGAATGCATGAATAAACCTTAACCAGTGTGCATCTCCACTTAAAGCAGGCCAAGGTATTCATCAGCAAAGAGAATATATACACCGCAATCACTTTATTCAGAGGAAGTATACCTGCAGCTTAGTGCACGAGGTTGTCAAACACTTAAATGCCATGGAAACATTACAGCAGGTACCTGGCAAAAACTTGATGACACATTCTTTAAAAACATTATGTCTACCCACACTATCACAGAGCACACTTTACTGATTCACACATACATACACACACCAGCTGCAGAACATATGGACCTTCACAGAGGGACATCCGCAAAAGCAAGCAAGAGAGAGAGCGCAGTCTAGGAGTGTGGCAACAACATATCAGTCTAGATTCAGCTGCAACCCCAAAAGAGATACAGAGAAAAGAAAAAAAAAGAGAACAAAAATAATACTCCATGCCTTCCTGTAAAACCTCTCCGATCAGGGCACACATGTTTGGCCTGGCACCAGCTCTCGCAGCTATTTAAAGCAGGTTCTCCATGTTTTTAGGGAGATAGCAACAGCCACTGACACAGATGTTGAAACAGGGAATTTTTTTCCCCTCGCGCTCTTGGTGCACCTGTGCACATTTAGTGCCAAATTCCTGTTGTGTCTGAATGGGAGGTCCAAACATTCCACCCGCTTAAAGCATGAAAGCAAATATCACATTATTACTTATTATGAGCAGGCTCTGGGGTGGGCGTTTTGGCTGCGGCCCAGTATCTCAATGATGAGTAGGGTCATGTGAGCACTCACTCAGACACACACACACACACACATCAGGGAGCGGGATTGTATATGCAGAGCATTCAAGAACACTCGATAGTAAACAAACTGTCAGTGCGTTTCAGTATCGGCACATTTATCTATCATCAGATAACATACAGTAGTATAGGAGGCCATGTTAACAACCACTGATATCATTAAGGAAATAATAATAGAAAAAACACTGATAAAACAATTTTAAAACAAACACACCTCTAAATATAAGTATTAAACTTTGTCACATAACTCATTGTGTTATGAACATGAATGATACCTCAAATCATGCGGCTTATTGAGGAAAGCTGTGCTGTTACTTTTCTAACGGTTTGATTTTTGCCTGATGAAAAAAATATATCTTAGACTGACATTGCAGGATGTATCTCATATCTATCACAATATAGAGACCTGTAGATGGCAAAATAACAACTTAGCAACCATTAAGATCAACCTAGAACTGCATAACAACATGCTAAAAATGCTCAGAACATCATAACAGCCACTTAGCAACCAGTAAGAACACCTTAGTAACCACCTAACAACAAGCTAAAAACCACTCAGAACATCTTAGGAACTGCACAGCAATCATTAAAACCATAATAACTGAATAGCATGTTAAAATCAATTCAGAATATCATAGCAACCTCAGAGCAACCAGTAGGAACACCCAGGTAACCACTCAGCAACTATTAAGACGACCTTAAAACTGCATTGCAACCATTTAAAGTTTGGGCTGGATTTCCTGAAAACATCTTAACTCTACGTTGTTCTTAAATTATACCTTAAGCTGTACCTTAAAAGTTAATATGTGTGAAAAGTTCTTAGTTAATTATACCTTCTGTAAGTCATTCGTTCGTAAGGTTGGTCTGGCTCAGCTAGAATATAGAGCCTCCAGAACATAGATAAGTTACAATATAGATTTAGTTTGCAATTTGAATTATTTTTATAAGATCTTATGAGTCCTGATAAATGCAATTTCTACTTCTGAAGTGCTTCTTTTATAAAGACCACCGCTTTCTCACATAACGCAGTGAAGCAGCTCCTGCATAGAATTAATTATCGATTCTTGAGCCATCGATATCAACCAATTCAGCACCACCGCCATGGACAGCACCTGGTAACGTCGCACTTAAGAAGATATACCTTAAGCAACCTCCTAAGGTATAGTCTGGGGAACATGCCTAGAAAGTATACCTTTAGAGTCTTCGTAGCGCACTAAGAGACAACGTTATCAGGAAATCCAGCCCTGGTCGATACTTATAACTGGGGTAAGGAATTGAAAATAGATTCCAATTCTGGAATCACAAAATTAATTTCACATCTTCTTGCGCTTCTTGAGGACAAATACACACAAAATCATGTCAAAATATCAGTATATAGAGTAGTGCACGGATGACGTACTTTTGTAGGCCAACATGGAAGTTAGCATCACCCTGGATCTCCCAACAAAAACCCAACAGGATTTTTTTATTGGCTTTTGAATTATTGCAGAAAATAAGGTCTGTGACTAAGAAAATGTTATGATTCTTACACATTTTGTTCATCGTGATAATCACAAATGAACAACTTTTATGAATTTAGAAGTCTAAAGCTAAACGTAGGCCATAAATGAACTACATCAATTGAGTCGAATTGCTTCAACGTCACCATCATTAAGCTTCAACAACTCTTTCAGTCTTTGTTTAGAAACATTTTTCCTGAAAGTTCAAGTTATAATAGTTTGCACAATGGGGCTGTGAAAGTAGACTAATGGGTAGATGAATTTACCTGTTCGGCTGATGACGTTTAATGTCTCTGTAGCAACTTGTTAGCAAGCGCCTTTTACAAGAAAAGTAAAAGCTTTTTAAAAAAAAAAAAAAAAAAAAAAACATTTTCATAGGGTATTACTGATATATTTTATATCATAGAATAAAACATGAAAATATTTTGAGCTTGTGTTCAAACATTTAACCAAAAATCCATTCAAAAAATTAATTGACTGATTAAAAATTTAGTGCTAAAAGGCTAACTTGTTTCTGGGTTTTGGCCTACAAATTTACATCATCCCTGCACCACTCTATTGTATCCGTCCGTGCATTTGGTCTTAAAGTGACAGAAGCTTAATATATCTGCTGCTGTCTGTGTCATTAATGTTTATCAAAGAGCAAAAGAAGAATAGAAAATCACATCTTTTACATTTTAATAACATTTGATTTCAATTTAAAAACACTGTTAAAAACGCAGGCAAAAGTTACTTTGTGTAAATGTTGCCAAAGGCTGCCGATTTTTGTTCAAGGTTTTGCAGAAGGACAGAATAAATGTTTTATACTTATTGATAATTTTTTTTTTTTTTTACTTTATTGGAATTGAAACTGAGACTCAATAAGCAGAATCAGAATTGCTAAAATTCAAACGATAGCTTTTATAAGCTTTTTTTTTTTTTTTTAAAGCTGATAACTTAATTTGTTTTGCTCAACATTACTTTCAATTGTTGACATTATTATTGTTTTTCAGAATTAGGTCAAAAGTAATCTAAATGTAAAAACAGAGGAAATGTGCTTGCAAAATATCCAATTTCGACCAATATGAAAAATAATACATAAAAAAAAATCATATCAGCAGATAACAATATATTGTGCATCCTGCATGCATAAATTATATATGGGATAGTCTTGTCATTCAGTTTAGCAATTTAACAAACACGCACACACTCTACAGCATGCCACACATTTACACATACACAAAACACATGCGCACAGGCACCAGATGGACCTCAGAGCAATAAAGCAGAAAGAAAAAAATCTTTTGTTCTCCCAGCAGTGTATCTGCAAATCTATTAACAGTGTCCCTTCTCTCCTCCTTTCCTTCTCTCTCTCCCTCTTTCTCTCTCTCTCTCTGCGCAGATGTTACAGGCACATTCCATTACACCTACACGTCGTTACACTTAATGGCTCGTTCAGATGAAAGCCGAGCGTGGACCTCATCTGTGACAGGACCCTAGAGCTGCATTTCCTGGTCCTTCTAACCGTTCTCTCCTCCTCTCCCCAGACTCCCACCCTAACTCCCCAATCAGGGAAGCAAGCGAGGCCTGGGGCCAAACATTTTCCAGAGTCCCTTTGCTCCCTTCATGTCCAGGTCCAGATAGGCTCCAAGAACTGAAACACAGGCAAATAATCCCCAAACATTGATGCTGTTTGTTTTCTTTATCCTCTCTAGTCAAAGCGATACATGAGTTTTATCTCTGACTCTGCTGTACAAATATTTAAATCAAGTACTTTCATTATCTTCACTGTTATATAAATATTACATTTTTTAATCAAAATTCTGTCATCATTTACTTACCCTCATGCCATTCAAAACATATATTTTGAATAATGTTTCAGCTGTTTTTGTCTATATTATGAAAGTCTATGGGGTCTAATCAATGTTTTGATCGATTTGGTCTTTATGCCTTTTAATATTTACACACTAGTCCATTTCGCAATTCGATTAATTGTACAACACAACGTTTGGTTTAATCATTGAAATTTTGCCAAATCCAATGACTGGATCGTTTTTATAACTGGATTCCATGATTCTGACAATGTTTTCCACATTGTAGAAATCATAGGGCCATAGAACTGCAACGAGAATCAATGTTTATTCATTCTTTCACGTTTCAAAGCCAAACTTACAAGTGTTGTACCAGCTCCCTCCAACAGCACAGGTGTCTCTAATGATGGTGTTGTGGCTTTTGAAGAGAGCTCAAGGTCTGAATACATTGAAGTATCTTTTTTTCTTCTCTACATGGTGAACAAAGAATTAAGATTAGACGAGCAGGGACTCACTCCCACCTCAGGCTGCCGAGGCGTTTCCATCCATCTCTGCTCTGCTATCATCATATTAACATAGATGACAATCTGGCGAGAAGGTGCTGATCAAAGATAAATTTCACACCCTGGCTCAGCTTCCTCTAATTACGCCATCTGTGGCACGTTTCTTCGTGCCACGCCGGGTGCAGATCTGTCAAACGCCGCGTATCAACGGGAATGCACCGGAGACTAATCACCCTCCAAACCTCGTGCTCACGGAGAGCTGCTCCCCCAACCCATTATGCTCCTCGGCAATGCAGGCAATCCTGAACACCCCCACGCTCTTCCAGCAATGCAGTTATATTAGATGTTACTATAGATTTTATTATCGACACATTACATTTGCATTCAAGTAAGTATAGAGCAAACAATTTCAATAACAGACTATATTTCCAATAAAACAGACTCATAAAAAAACTTAACAGTATACTCCACAATTAGGCATGAGTGCTGCACTGTTAAATGATATTAAATATGAAGTTAATTATGAGTTAATTATATATCAAGTATATATCAAGCTAAACTAACAACAGTGACCAATGGTGGATGATGCATAGACAATGGATAGATCAATAGAAGAAAGGGCCTGTCATTCTTCTAACTGCATGTAAGGAGGATTCCCACATTTTCCACAACCTATAGTATATAATGAAAGCAGATTTTAACTGAAAGACTAAACCATGTTATTAGGACAACAATTTTGGGGCAGGCTTTGCAGGATGGGGCACATTGTCATTTGTGTTTAAATGTTATTACACATTTAATTATACATATCACAGGAATTCAAGCGTGGTACTGTGATAGGTTGCCACCTGTGCAATAAGTCCATTCGTGAAATTTCCTCACTACTAAATATTCCACGGTCAGCTGTTATCATAACAAAGTGGAAGCAATTGGGAACAACAGCAACTCAGCCACGAAGTGGTAGGCCTCGTAAAATCACAGAGCGGGGTCAGCGCATGCTGAGGCACACAGTGTGCAGAAGACACCAACTTTCTGCAGAGTCAATAGCTACAGACCTCCAAACTTTTTGTGGCCTTCAGATTAGCTCAAGAACAGTGCGTAGAGAGCTTCATGGGATGGGTTTCCATGGCCGAGCAGCTGCTTCCAAGCCTTGCATCACCAAGTGCAATGCAAAGCGTCGGATGCAGTGGTGTAAAGCACGCCGCCACTGGACTCTAGAGCAGTGGAGACATGTTCTCTGTGCACAAAGCAAGGTCCATAAAGACATGGATGAGCGAGTTTGGTGTGGAGGAACTTGACTGGCCTGCACAGAGTCCTGACCTCAACCCAATAGAACATCTTTGGGGTGAATTAGAGCGGAGACTGTGAGCCAGGCCTTCTCGCCAACATTACTGCCTGACCTCACAAATGTGCTTCTAGAAGAATGGTCAAAAATTCCCATAAACACACTCATGAACCTTGTGGAAAGCCTTCCCAGAAGAGTTGAAGCTGTTATAGCTGCAAAGGGTGAGCCAACTCCAACTAAAGTTCATGTGCACGTAAAGGTAGGCGTCTCAACTTTTGGCAATATAGTGTATATAGATAAATGTATACTTCTATAAATTATTGATTGCAATATTTTTCAACTAAAACAATGATTTGATATCCTGTATGTTTTAACTGATTAATGGCAGTTTCCACTGTGACAAATGTGCCCTGCAATGGAGGTAAACGTATGTTTAGGTAACTTTCTTGCTTATATATCGACAAAAAAATCAAATATTATATTATATATATATATATATATATATATATATATATATATACACACACACACACACACACACACATTTTGAATACATATTTCCTCTTTTGATGACCTGGTAAAGATAAAGACATGCCTTTTACTTAGCAGTAAAAATGCATCAACCTGTGATATTTTGATTCTTCAGAGAGATGTTTCCACTCACATTTTTGTCAAATGTCCCGTTTACAGCATTACCCTTACCCTAGCTATTATGTACTTTGCAACAAAGCCCCTTTAAATTTTGGTTAACAAAAGTACACAAGTGCATGCGTTCACGGTCATTTCAAAATGGTTATGAACATACACGCTGCTAAAAGTTTTTATTCTTTCAATGTGATTAATTATTATTCTTTCTTTTTAATTTAGTAATACCATTCATAAACAAGCCTCTTCATCATGCCATCATGAAATCAGGGAAATAATTGGCTGGCTGCTTAAAAGATGTAATTATTGCCGTTACTTAGCAACTGAGAAATGAATCAATATGTCTTACAAGGACAAAAGGCCCTGTAGTGCAACCTTAAACACTTCTTGAATAACCAGGCAACAAAAGCAATGTCTGAACACATTTCATTTGACTTTGAAGTGGTGCTGGGAATTCAGCCCTTGTTGGATGCAGACATGCAAGATAGAGTTTGTGTAACAACTCACATTTGGAATTTACATGTATTTTTCATCCATTTGATGAATACCAATAGATAATTTATAATACTACATAAATAAATGATGAAAACATGAGACTACAAATCCTCACTCCATTTCGGAGGAAGACACTACATCAGACAGCATCTGTTGTGCATTTTAGTGGGTACACTTAATACTACCCTCGTAGTCGGTGAAACCAGTCAGCAAAGAAAATAAGCGCAGTGCATTCCTAGTAAGAGCCCTCTTCCAGAGCGTGCCCTGGTTAACCACAGCCCTGGCACTGAGAGGGAGCTTCCTCCTGCCACTGAGAGCCAATATAGAGCGGTACGACAGGGCTGTTGCCAGATGTTGGGGGAAGCTTTCTTTTTTTATCAGTGGCGCCGGCACAATGTGCCACTGTAGCGGAAAGACACAAATCATTAATCCCTGGCCCCTGGGAGCCACGGATGGTGTTCTGCGCTGTGATGAAGAAACAGTGCCAGCTCTTCTCCACCTCCCCATTCCCTCCAGACATCACCTCACTACAGCCCCCAGTCCCATGGCTGATGAAGTTGTCTCGACTGCACCGGCCATTTTGCTGGCAATTATTGACTGCATTAGGCTAGCCAGGCAACGGGATGTGCTGCAACATTGAGCACGAGATTTGCTGGATCGATAAAACCCATGTGGCGACGGCCGAGCAACTGGATATGAGGCTAGAAGAAAGGACTTAACGCGATTACGGTAACCAGCAGGGTAGGGCGCGACAGATAGCTAAGCGGCTTTGCTTTTTTAATATATTGACTTGTTTTATGTACATGCTGTAGAGAACTATCAGACAAGTGCTACCCTTTATACCACTAATGAGCAGATGCCATGTCAAGGCTCTGATAGAATCTGATGACTTTTGGACATGCATACTTTGGAGGAAAATCTGCAGAATTCAGTTGTATAGATCAGGGTAATTAACTAAAACTAAAATGCTGGTTTAAAAAAAAACCTAAGTTGGGTTGAAAATGGACAAAGCCAGCAATTGGGTTGTTTTAACCCAGCGGTTGGGTTAAATGTTTGAAATTTTAATACGATTGAATTGTTTTAACCCAGCGATTGGGTTAAATGTTTGACCAACCTGATAGGTAGTTTTATTTAACCCAACTATTGTTTTTAAAATTACTGTATTGCTTGCTATTAAGTTTAATTAATAATAATTAAACAATAAATATTTATTAAATTGCTTATTAATAAATGTTCACCTTTTGATTATTATTGCTGCCTCTAGTAATTATGTTTCTGATTTTTAATTTCCAACCTATTTTGGGTTAATTTTAAGCCAGCCATATAGTAATTGTTAAACAATAGTTGGGTTAAATAAAACTACCTATCAGGTTGGTCAAACATTTAACCCAAACGCTGGGTTAAAACAATCCAATCATATTAAAATTTCTGTTAATTGAAATAAAGCTGAAATAAAATAAAATATAAATATTAGTTGAAAAACATAATGAAAATTAGAAATGTCACCATGGCAATAAGCTGAAATAAGTTTAAGTTTAAGCACTACAATTATAAATAAACATTAAAACTAAACTAAAGCACATAAAATGACTAAAAATTACACTAAAATTAACATGAAAACTAAAAATATAAACATAAAAGTGAATTCAAAATACTAATATGAATATAAAAAAACTTAAAGAACACCGGAATGGATTTTAACATGGAAAGAGATTACAGCCAATTTAATGTCATGGCTGATAACAGATAAGTAAGCAATAAGGTACGAGGGTGTTGTGTAGTGATACACAGAACCGTTGGGTGAAGCGGTCATAGCCGTGTTTTATCGTGAATAAAACACAGCTATTGACCAATCAGAATCAAGGACAGAAATTAACCGTTTTATAAAAGGTTAATATAAAATTTTATTTTTTTAAAATGTAAAAATAAAACAAAAAAACTCAAATTTTAAATTCTACAGGATAGAAATAAATATAGATATAAGAATAAATTTTCTTTAAAAATTGCTTTAAACTGAATTTAGGCATCACAACAAGATTAAGTAAGCATTAGTTGACTGCAAACGTATTTTAATCTAAAATAGAGGAAATGAGCATGCACAATTAAATATCAATTGATTGATACTGATATAACAATGAGGACTATGATGAAATGAACTATAAGCCTACCATTTTAAAAGAATAATAAAATATATACCACCAGAAATTTTAATTGGTTGTGCATGGAGCAATGAGGCCAGAACAGACAAAGATGTTTCTCAAAGTAAACTTTGCACTGGCAAGAAAACAACAAAAAGAATCTCTTCATCATCAGCAACTTAAAGCAGTGCTCTTGTGGATCCAGATTGTCTGAGAAGCCTTTAACAACATCACTCAAGAAAGACATGGTTGTGTTCTTTTGTTGGAATGCTTCATACACTTTTAAAAGTTGCCACTTTTATGATTTCCTCAAACTGAAGATTCAACATGTAAAATGATGAAAACCTAAGGCAAATCTTTTAGTTCCCGCAAATAATAATAAAAAAATAATAATAAAATAAAATATGATCGTGGGGCCTACATGAGACTCCTGACAGTGGAGGGAAGTACAGAAGGCTCACTCTTCACACATATCGAACACAGTCCGCAGGTCAGACAGGCGGAGAGATAAAAAGATAGATAACATCAAACAGACTTCATTTAACATTGTATTGGATTATACATGAAATACATTAACAATTTAGGCCAACATTTCCTTTCCTTTCACCCCTTGATCAGGTCAGGCTTTTCCTCTGAATGTGGTGAAGGTCAAAGGTTTCACACTGAGCCAAACCAAGGGAAGAAAGGAGGCAGAAGGAGGGCGGTGGAGGAGGAAGAGAGCATCTGTTTGTGATTATGGTGCAAATTCAAACCTGCTGATGAGTGTGAGGCGTGCCGTGCATCTCCTGGAGATATCCCAGATGGCCTGTGCCACCCTCTTCTATCTCCAGCCTGCTGGCACTGCCAGCTCACAGGGCACAGACTGCAGCCTTGGCACGCCGCTGATGCCCGGGACAAAAGAGGAACTTTCTAGAGGTCAATGTGCTAAAGTCAGAGCTGCTTCTTCACTGAGCTGGCAAACCCACCCCTTTTTTCCTCACTCATTTTGTACTGAAACACTCAGCAAATCTCACTCACACTTCAGCACACACAAACAGAACTTTTTCCGATTAGAAACTCTGGCTGACTTCCTAGATCAGGGATGGGAAACTTCAGTCCTGGAGGGCCACTGCCCTACAGAGTTTATAGCTCCAACCCTGTAACTCACCTGCCTGTAGCTTTCTAATAATGGTGAAGACACTGATTAGCTTATTCAGGTGTGTTTGATTAGCGTTGGAGCTAAATACAGCAGGACAGTGGTCCTCCAGCTACCCATCCCTGTTCTAGATTTACCTATTTTTATGTCAAATTTATGCAGAAATAACTTAAGTTTTTGTTTAAATTAAAAGTTTCCATCTAAAAAGCTCTATGACCAGAGGCATATTAAAACGCAAATAAATCAACTCATCAACTTTAGGCTCTCTGCCTTCCATTGTCTCGTTCCTTTTGCATGTCCTCAATCTGGCAACCCACACGAGCGTCCAGTCTGAGGAGGAGGAAAAACAGCAGTCCACTAGACCAAAGGCCAAAGGAGTATAGGCTACTTTGAGAGGCTCGCGCGCTCAACTGTGCACGAGATGGAGCGCGGATGATGAAGTAAGGTCTATACCCATGCCTTAAGACAACTTTTATTTTCTTTCAAACACAGCACAGAGAAACAACTTTCTAGAAGAAACTAGAAGAAAAAGTAAACAAACTTTGATGTTGGCTTGGCACAAACCTCGATGGGCAGCCTGAGGAAAAAGAGCCAACGCACATGTCTATTCGGCCACGAAGAAATAAAGAAAGAAAGAAGGAATTTCTTGTATTTAGCGCTGTAACAAACAATTTGTGGCGATTGATGGATCTTTCGATTCTTCTATCTCTTTAAGATCACGGCTGCTTTAAGAGGCACGGCTTGCGAGCTCTGAATAGGTAACATCATATCAGGCGATCAACTAACCTGGGGTGCGTTTTCCAAAGGCATCGTTAGCCAACTAACATAGCAAGTTCTGTCGTTACTTACATAGTTGGTGTTCAAACGAGCATTCGCAAACTGCATCGCAAACTTGTGTGGTTGGAACGACAGCTCTCGAGCTGTGGTTAGAAGCATAGTTTCTTGTTTTTATGACGTGGACTTGATAAATCGTTATCTTGAGCAAAATAAGCAAGCTGACATTAAGTACAATGTATATCTTTTATTTCAAATATATACAAATGTCATTTATATATTTTAGTTTGTCAAGAGATTTAAGGCACCGTTTTTGAAGAGTGCACTCTTCACAGATCTGGAAATAAAGCAAAATAACTGAGGAAAATGATAATTAGTCCTCTGATGCCATGTCTGTAATTTATAGCAAAAAAGCTAGCATTAATTCGATCTCAAGCGGATTCATTTAAAGAAGTTATTTCTCACCACCTGTGTGACGTCATTCACTTTTCACTCTATTAACGTTTTTATCGTCTCTCTCTCATCTGCCCGAATGCACGAGCATCTCGTGCCCTGAGAGCGGCAGCCTCGCGGGCGCTGCCTGGGTTACATGAGACTAGCAAGTTCGTCTCTATTTATCACATTAAACATCTTTGAAGCTCTAAAAGTATCTCATGTTTTCAATGCTTGTATATTAATACAGTCGCTAGAATGTTTCAAACTTGTAAGCCTTAAAACGCATACAAATGACGAACTGACAAAACGAAAGTAATCTGGTCTAATATAATGCGGGGCTCGTCTGCACAATGTATGAGCGAATTAGTTTACAACACTGATGAACTTACCCATAAACTGTGTAAGACGTCATCCGATGAATATTTCCAGTTGACATAAACAAACAACCTGTGAAGCGCTCAATTTGTAACATTATTTGTCATTTGACTGGGCTGAAAACAAGATTTCTTAACCGGCTTCTTCCAGTGGATGGTACTGCTCAGTGGATGGTACTGTCTGATCTAAACTGTAGGCCTACATCTGTCTAAAAAGATATAGCAACTAACTAGACACCAGGGCCAAGGTCTGTGTCGAGTTTGGTGCTTGTAGCATTAAAGCTCTAAGAGGAGTAGCAGTCAGAAAATTTAGTCTCAGAAGAAAAATAATAAAAAGATGTTTAAGTAGAATATCAATATAATAAAGTGACCAAACTGCCTGTCAAGTGATAGACGAAAACGACAATGATTTTATATTTTTTGTAAATGAAATGAAAGGCAATGTGGGTAAACATTCATAGCCACGATGTACAGAACACCACACAAAGATACAGAAGAAAATGAATGAAAACATTTTGGATCAATAAACCTTAAAAATATATAAATAACTGCAGAAAGGCCACACTGCAGATGCATTTCACATGTCGGCAAATCAAATTAAATCGGCTAAATTGCCTGTGCGAGCAAGCTTTAACTCTACAGCGCAACATCGATACACCAAAAAACAATAAAAAATTAATTTACAGAATTGAATTAGAACAGAATATACTGTTCTGATAAAAAAAACATGAAATAGTCATAATCAAGTCACAACTGCAGGGGAACATCAAAACACAAGCCACAAATAGTTACATTAGATAACCCAGAGTGATCAATAAATAAATTAAAATTAAAGAAATTATTAAAATAACGAAAGTATAGCCAGAATTGTCAACTTTGTCTTTTTAACTGCAAAGACAATAAACGCTAAACTGGAGCGGCAGTCTTTTTAGCTAAACATTCACAGCATCCAAAAATCAAATTAGAACCAGCTGAAATTTTGGTAATCACTTGTACCCTACTGATTGAGAGAAAAAATATAAGGTGAGTTCCATTCGACCGTAAGTGGACTTCACAGGGTATTTCGCCATCTTAAGTGAGATTCCAATCCGAAGGGCACTTCAAACGGCACAGGGAATAAGGGAACATCGATACATCACTTCACAGGAAGTAGAGAGGTAACATCACCCAACTGTCATTGCGCACCGCGTTACCAGTCAGAACTACGATGGAGCAGAGCCGTTGAAAGAGTTTTTAAACGGCTCTGTGATGTAGGAATTTACGTATGCGTTTTGAGTAGGCTATTCATACATTTTGTTATTCTTATACGAACGAAAGTATGAATAGTTATGGCGATGAGTGTTACATTTCCATATTTTAATGTATGAATAGACATGACAAAGTAAAAGTGTTGAAAAGCAGCTGAGGCTCTGTCATTTTTTTAATTTTTTTTTTTTTTTACTTTATTTACCTCAGGAGTGTTTATTATGCGTGGAAAAGAAAGCGCACAAGATGAGACCCAGACCATGGATTAAGAATACAGTTAACCATGAGAATTTATTTTCATATGGCATGACAGTTACAGCTTACAATCTGTTAAGAGTCAATTTTAAATTCGAAAGTAAATTATAATATCTGTTTATTTATGAAAAACCGTTGTTGACTTTCTTTGATGATGTTTGCAGGGTGTTCCAAATGAGCGATTATTGTCACCAAAGTTCACTTCAATCGATATACCGTGCTCAGGGAGTAGGGAGCAGTGAACACTGCGTAGGGACCTTGCCGAATGGAACGCAGCTCCAGTCTTTCACGCTATCTGCCTGTGTCCATTTGAGTCTTTTCAAATAGCGCGCTAGTCAGCTCGTTAACGTTGGCCGGCAGAAGACGTCGTTGTTGAGTGGTAGGACATGATCTGTTGGCACAACTTGCATATACGTTTTTTGGATCATCTTTTACCATTTCAAAGTGCATCCAATTCTACACTTTAGATTTTATTATCCCAGACATTGTTAAAGATTTAATCCCTGCCCCCAAGATGCCCTCTGTTGGTCACGGATCATGGAAGTGAAACTTAATCTGTCATAGAGGTGGCTGGATTTATTCACGCACATTAAAAATATTTATTAAAAGCTTCTTTCTTTTCACATTTTTATTCATAGTATTATCATAATAGGCTGTATATTAACCTATTGGGAGAGAACCGGTACGTCTGTGTAAAATCAGATATTGAGCACCATATCTCATCTCATAACACCTCTGCGAAGATTCGACTGTGAGATTGGTAGTCGAATCAGGTTCCTCCTATCGAAGCATCGAATCGTCGACTATTCAGGGTCACCCCTAGACTGACTTATTGCTTTTATTTATTTCTAAGTGACACTCCTAGTCCTCCATATAGAAAGCAGTTCAGTAATTCTGAGTGACAAAGCATCAATTAAAACTAAACCAAGGTGATATTTTCTGCCTCCTCCTCCCTGTTTCGTTTAGCTTTCGTTCAATCAGCTCTAGATTACATCAATAACCCTCTTGCCCCAATTGCAACTGCCAAAGAACGCTACGCTCATACTTGGAACATCTTCGGAAGTAACTCTCAAACTTCAGTTTTGCAGAAGTTGGCAACTCTAAAAGTGAAGCCAGGAGAGAATGGGAGACAGAAAATGAATTGATACAGAAATTAAGACCGTATAAAAGATGTGCCGAGGGTGAAGGACAGAATAAATTGAAATGGGCTGGTTTTCAAACTAAAGCTGGAAAACACTCCAACTCAGTAATCGTTCATTGTTTATGTCTGGCTCCTCGAAAAAGATTGCTGCGTTCTGGCATAGTGTTGACGCTTAGAATGGAGGAAACTAAGGGAATAAGGATGGGATAATAAGGTTCAGAAAAACTGCTGTTTACCTCATACCTGCAAACTCCAAAGTGGTGAAAAAGGTGACATGTTTACAATGTAAATATTAGTAGAGGGGTCTTGGGACATCTTTCCCCAGGAGAACATTTTTGTGATTTTAACATATAAACTAAGCATTCTGGTGCACTCCCACAAGAAAATAAATGGAAAAAACGACATTTGCTTCAAGTAAAAAAAAAACAATTTAACATTTAATGACACTAGGGCTGGGCATTGACACAAATTTCACAAATGGATTCGATTTTGATTCAGAAGCTTGCGTTTTGATTACCTTCAATTCAATAATGATTAATTTGGGGCCTATACAGTACATGAAAAATTTCCTCAAAGAAAAAATATCTCTCAAATAATGCTGTAAACTATACAGGGAACCACAGCTGGTACATCATTATAATATTAAAGGTTAAAATTAATTGATTTGTAAGCTACTTACATATAAATTACACATAAAGAAGTTTTTATAATAATGTTATAATACATTTTTAATGACATAATTATGTTTCTACTCGTTTTTAATATCAGCCTAAACATTTAAATGGTGGCCATCATAAAGCGGTTTTATACATTCAGTATTGAAGCACATGTTAAGTACATGAATATGCAATGGCCTATAGTCACAGTGGATATATATCAAAATGCTCCTCTCCAAGTTAATTTTTGTAGCTGACTAACAAGTTTTTTGATATTGAATGGCTTTTCTGAGGTAAATGTTACTGTAAATGTGATAAATTTTTACAAGCTATTTTATTGGCACTTTTCATTGATCAATTAACGTTACATATGACATGATACGGATTTCAGTAAGTTGTACTGGATCTTTCAACATACCTTTAGTTTTCATTCATCCTACATCCATTCATGTTTATTTCGTGTTGTAAAGCGGAAGAGATGATGGTTCACATGCGCTCTACCTCTGTTTGAACTGAAGCGCTACAGCGATGTGTCAGTCACACCACAGAGCACTGAGATCACGACAGCTCGAGAGACGTTTATGGTCTCACTCCGGAAAGTAGCCCATTTTCGATTTATTGTGCCTGGAAACTCACCCTTACACCCCCCACCCCCGAAAAAAACCCCAAAAAAACTGATCTACACGATTCACATAAATGACATATTTTGATTCAAAATGGCGAATTTTGCCGAAAAGCGACTAGTTTGCAGGTATGTTACCTCCTTCACTTCTGACACACAAAAAGAGGAGTATGAGCAAGAGAGGGAGGGAAGAACTACCTACTTCCATGCAGATCTCCTCTTGCCCAAGATACTTGGCACTATGGTCTACATGGACCTGTTGAACTGGCGCCATCTGCCCATTTAAGTGTTGGCGAGCCCCATACTGGGCTTCGCCTCCAACCAGAGAAAGACTTCAGAGTTTACCCTGGTGCTTTAATTCATTGTGAAAAGAGTAGAAAAAAATTACACATTGAGAAGATGAAAGAAGCCATCAGCTCCTGAGCTAACAGTGATCAAAGGGATGTTAAATTGCATGGTTCACATAGAAAGACTCAAGTCCATTAACAAGAAAATGTCACGCCTACTATGAGGCATCAGTTTGAAGCACTCATCTACTCATAATAGATTCATGGCTATCATCTAAGTTTCAGGAAGAAAACAAAGTTGACTAAAAGATAAATTTAACCTCCATGAAGACGAACTGTCAAATGTAATTTTTCAGTCTCCTCAGGTATCCAGACCCCATCGAGGCAATTCCAGCAGGGGCCTGGTGTGTGACTTTAATTACATGTACCCTTTCCTCTTTTAATGCCTTTATTTTATTACTTTGATGTGATTTATTTTACAGAGCTTTGACATAATTCAGCTATAAAACTCTTTCTTATCAGTGAGTCACCCCACATGGCTGCATCTGAATTCAATTATCTCTCATCATCTCATGCTGTGAGCAAGCACTAACTCTGAGGCTATCACTAACTTTAACCTGTTTTTTCCCTTTGTTTTTGACTTCTTCCAACTGAAGGTCAGTTTTATATTAATCCAGTCTTGCTGGATCATTTTAGAGTATGTTAATAAGCAATAACAAAGAACTGCAGGATAACTATTCAATGCAAGCCACTGATAAACATATGTGGCTCTTCAATTACAATCTTGTGGCTCAAATTGCCCAAATGATGTTCTCATCTGAGGCATGTCAGTATTAAAAACTTTCAATACTGCTGCAAGTCACATCATCATTACAATCCCTAACTACATGTTGTTTGTTCAAGCTATAAAGTGCACATTAGCTGGACCAGCTGACATTATTGGTTACTTCCTATAATAAGAAAAGTATATGCGTAACCATAAATATGCAAATTAGTCCCCACCTCCATTCAATCACACGAGCTCAGACTACCTGATCCACTCGCTCAACTGTAGTAAACGCTTCACAGTGGCAAGTGGAAATATGGGTTTAATTCAGCCATATATGTTTAAAACAGAAAGCCTCTGGCTTGACTACACAGTCAAACAGCTAATAATGTGTTGCTAATGATACACAAACCATCTCAGAGTCAGACAGACGCCTTCTAAAAATCAGCATCCTTAGAAACGCTTTGAACACATACACATAATTCAACAGCTATATTGTTATATGTCCCTGATTTTTCCTGTCTCTTCTTAAAGGTGTTCTTGTTCTCACTGTGTTAAAATGTCCACAGATCATGATAGGAATGGTAGGAAAAACACCGCCCCACACACTAACAGGATTGGTTACATGATGTATGTGGTTGGGGGCGGATTCAAACCACGTTTATGAGACTGTCTTTGGTACACTGCAGTTTTAAGGAGAAAAAAAAATCAGCAATGGCGTTGACTGATGAATTTGCACATGGTGTGCCCATATAGACATATAAACAACATTAAAAATATAAATATATACATTTAAAAAGTAAGAAAATATTAGGAGGTAAATTTAATTGACGAGCGGATTCGGTTATAGGCCAATTCAGTACGCTCAAAATGACCAAATTTTAGCCGATTATTTGCCATTTCACCATGTTTTATATAACCAAGTTGAAAACATGGTTATGAACAATAGTATTTACTATTAACATATTATTTTGCAATGAAAGAATTATATATGAATTATTATTATAATTTAGACATTGTTTAGAATTAGCCTAATTTAGATTTTTCTACAATATAGAAATGCAAATTATGTTGGAGAATGTTAAAGATAAAACATTTATTGAAAAATATAAACAAATCTAAAATTATATATATATATATATATATATATATATATATATATACATACATACATACATACATAAAAATTATTATTGCTGAGCCCTCAATACGCACCAATGCACACAAGCTAAACATTAGGTCAAAATATCTGGAAATGCATTTTGGTCCTACTACTTTCCTCTGAACATGCTGTTTTGACAAAAAAAAAAAAAAAAGTCAACATGCCAGATTTTTTATTCCCCATTACATTATTACAAGATTACATTATGTATGATGTCAAATGAACAGTGCTGTAATGCTGTTACAGCTTGCTGAAGCTGGAACACCGCAGCATATGGTAAAACTACACAACATTAGCCATTTTGGAGCATGTTCCTCCCCTGTGTCTGGATGGCAGAGTGCCTCGGTAAATAAAATATCATCAGAAAAGACTTATTGACTCACTTATCGCAGACAGTGTTCATTCTGGACTGCCAGTGAAGCAGGCACAGGCTTTGAATGGAAACATAAGCATATGTACACACACAAACACACACACGTTTGTCAGCTCACAACACACTAGAGTGAAACACGCCATCACTGTGTTGCGTAAACATTAATAGCGACAGAAATACAATCGTTCTGGTGTTTTTGTTTCTCTGTTGTTCCCAATCTTGCTCAGTCCAGGATTCATGTGAGATGTTTACAAAGGTCACCTGTCTGCAAGTCTTCGTAGTCCAACCTGTTTTCCCAGCATCTTTCTTCCCACCTGGTGCTGCGTGCCCCTCTCCACACTTCAGTGCCTAATTATATCCAAGACTTGTAAATGTATTCATATTCATGGAGGCACAGATGCTAAATTAACTGTGGCAGGGACACATCTCACTGTGCCGGCTTCACAATCTGCTTCCTCTAGATACGGAGGGAGGGATGTGAAGGGGGGAGGAGGACAAGGGAGAGCGAAAACAAAGAGGTAAGAGGAAGAAGAGGAGGAGGAGGAGGAAAGGAGAAGTAGGAATGAGGGGATGATGGTGGCAAGGCTGGTTATTGACATTGAGTAGCAGTGTGGATCTGGGGATAGAGGAACCGAGGACAGGTCTGCGAAGGCCGGTCTCTGATGAGTGACAAATCAAAAAGTCGCGCTGAAACTTCCCCATGATGCCTGAGCCCGTGGCACCACAGCAAATGCACTTCTACTTTCCTCTCTCTCTTTCTCTCTCTCTCTCTCTCTCTCTCTCATTCTCCTGCTAAAGCCAGGCAGATGGAGGGAGGTGCAGCAGTGCAGAGCGAACAGATGGCCGCTCCAAACTTGATATATGAAATTAATAACGTTTCTCAAATAGAATGCAGACACAGGAATACATTGCCTGAATTTTAATAACTGATGATTTTTTTCTCCTCCTATGCATTTGCAAGTCAATGAGAGAAGCAGAGAAACAAATATGCAATATGTCACATTTTGAGGACATTTTTATTCAAGTGTAAAATAGAGAGTATAACGGAAAACATTAACATGGACAAAAGTAATGATGCTTTGATGTTGCTGTATAAATTATGTTGTAATATATTCCACACACTACATTAGAAATTTATTGAATATTAACCATTTATCCAGCAATATCATTTTAAATTGGTGACTGATAGCCTATAGATTAACTGTAATCAGATATTTTATCTGATTAGGTATTTATCTACTGCAAAAACAATGAGGGTCTTTATTAGGGTAACATTATTAAACAAAATCTAATCAACTACGAACTAGTGGTCGACCAGTACAAGTTTTTCAATAGCCAATGATATCTAGGGTGGCCAAAATATAATTTGATATTAACATGCAATTTAATGTCAGCAAATAAGGCATGGAGATGATTTCTGAAATACTTGCACAATATTTACTACACAATATTTACAAAAACAAAATACACTATTGCGATAAGTTTTAATATATATATTAAAATAGAGAAGCTATATGAAGCTTTAGTAATATTTAACAATATGACGATTAGATAGATAGATAGATACATAGATAGATACATAGATAGATAAATAGATAGATAGGCTATTGGGGGTTAGGTGCCTTGCTCAAGGGCACCTCAGTCATTTCCTGTTGGTATTGAGAATCAAACCCACAACCGTCAGGATACCAGTCTGACTCTCTAACCATTAGGCCACAACTTTGCAGGTAAACCTAACTCAAATGGCTGTAAAAGGCACACTAGCGACTGATGCGAGAGGCTGCAGTCTTTGCTGCAGGCCTGCTCCAAATCCTGTTTGGAGCAGGTGTGAGTAGGACCAGTTACACAGGGGAACCAAGAATAGTGATTTAGCCCTGTCACACTTCCCTGCAACTTGTTACTGGAAAAGCTACACTATAACATCTGAGCTACTGTCATTCAAAAAAAAAAAAAAAATTCAGATAGGTTAGCAGAAGTGTCACTATATACATTTAGTTAGTTACTCCTCAACACTGTGACAAACACTCTCAAGCTGACTCAAGCATTTAACTTGCCTTAGTGTTTGGAGAGCACAAATAAGCGAAAATCATTCTGTTGAGATACAGCAGATAAGCAATCAAGTGCCACTCAGTATTCTGTGCCAAGCGTTTTCAACACATTCAAACCACTGTGTCACGTTAAACCTTCTTGACACTCATCCAAGAATTCAGGGACGGTCTCAATTACTCAATATCTGCATCTGTTCTGGAAAGTCAGAGAGACTCTCAGCAGATGAAAGAGAGGAGATGCCGTAATTGAGAGCAGGCCGCACGCTGCGTGGGTTTAAGCAGATGTAATGCACTGGAGCAGAATTAGGTTAAAAGGCGGAGTGTTCGTTTTTACAGTCTCTGGTGGCCTCTGAGGCTGTTGCGAGTGCTTGTGACTGCATTATAAAACCCACTTCACACACTTCCATCCCATGTTGATGTTGGTATTGGAAAACAGCTTGGGAATGTCCCCTCTGGGTCATTCAGCACAAGTCATGACACAGGGGACTTCCTTCTAAACAGGGCACAATGGGAACTAGTGCAATGGCCTGGCTTTGCCACTTCCACTCAGTGTGATGGCAAACATAGATGCCGATACTGAACAGGCTCAGAGCTGTTTCCTCCCCTCTCGTCTATCTCAAAGACCACCAAGCCTAAACACTAATAATGCTAGCCAGATTAAACCAGCCGAAATGGTTAGCTGGTCTGCTAGACTGGACAAGCTGATTAAGCTGGTCTGTGTTGATGGTTTTAAAGAGGTTTTGGGTACTTGTGAGCTGCTGAAAAAAAACAAAAAAACATCTCACCTGGGCTTCTAGCCTGGGCTGTTGGCTGGTTTTAGAAGGGTTTTGTCTGGGAGTCCATCTTAAACCAGTTAAGACCAGTAAACTATCTTAGACTGGTTTAAGTAAGTTTTCAGCAGGAAAGGCTGGGAGTCCAACTGGCTGAGCTAAAGATAAACCTGAGATAAACCAGCTAAACATCATCTTGGTCGTGCTTAGGGACCAGGTTAACAATCTTAGCCAGGCTAGGAGAGAAAACAACCTTAGCTTATTTTAAGCCATTTTTAGCAGCTGAAACTCCAAATAATATAACATTTTTTGTGTGTGTGGATATACTATTCAATAGTTTTGATAGAATTTTGGGAAAACTCACCCCATTGGTGTTTTTTTCTGCCTTCAATAATTAATATGAAATTCTGCACTGGAAAAAATGTACTAAAGAAAATGCAACACACACCCCATGAATTTTACAACAGGAATGCATCAATTCTTTCAATAACACAAACAACGTCTACATGGACTGCATTGGAATCAAAACAGTCGAGGATGGACAGATTCCTCAGTCCTTAGTGTGGGAAACAAGGGAGCCTGTCATTTAAAGGTACATACTCATACATCATTTATGTTGTTTTTCCTTTAAATCTCCCATTATTTTGTTACATAGATGGGGAAATTAACTCACAACATGCTCACTTCCAAACACCATCTAAAAAACTAGGCAAGAAACAAAATCACGAACAATAATGGTTCACATTTCCCTTATGTTTAAGATGATCGACACATTCTCAGACTCCAGGAAGAGCTCTGCTCCCATCTTCCTCGAACCATTACTTCCCACATGCCATTATCAGTCATGGGCAATGCAGTAGCAGAAAGGTATGTCTCAATCCACAGGGTATAAGTTCCCCCAAAAACAGAAGGTAAAGTTGGCTCTCCGCTCCACACACAGAGAGTGTTACTTACAGGGTATTGTGGTGGTCATACTGTGTCCCGTATGGCAGTGTATTAACGAACAGCATGCAAACACCTTCTGTTGAAACATCTGCGACAGGCACATTTTTAGGCTGCCTTCCAAATCTGAAAAAAGGAAAAGAAAATGTTCTCGATCTGCTGCTTTCTGCTTTTGAAGGTGTGCAAAATATCTCTCGCATATGCGGCTGTTTTTTTTTTCTTTCTTTCTTTTCTTTGGCCCCTCTTTCCACTCTTCCTTCTTTGAAACCTTAATTCATTGGCTGAACCCAATACAACTTCTCCCAAGTAGTGGCCAAGGACAAGAACAGAAGCAAGTATTCAGAAAATTGTTCAGCAGACATTCAATTCAGTAAAAAAAAAAAAAAAAAAAAAAAAAAATATATATATATATATATATATATATATATATATATATTTTTTTTTTTTTTATAGACAAAAATTACACAGTCCTCAAATCCAAACCAGTCCTGACTGAAATAATTTATTAATGCTGTCTAAAGATGCTGGATGTTTGAAAATGGCCCCATTTATGTCTTACAGTCTAAGATGTAAATTATGTAGAGCTTACATTAGTTTGTGTTACATTAGTTTTCTATAAACAGTTTTTTTTTTTTTTTTGTGACACTGCTTGCTTCATTATTCTAGAAAAATATCAGCAGATATTACAAAACCATTTGATATTTCAGCCCTACTTTTTCCATTTTCATAGGCTACATTCATACAGTCAATGTTTGGGATTGACAACTGCATTTAACTGCATCTCCAACAAACGACAGGTCGGAGGTCATTCATTTCCAATGGTGTAGTACAGGAGTTGTGTGGAGTGATATCTGATTTGAGCTTTGGATGCACTGAACTTTTGCATCTAGACCACATGCGACGGCTAGGCTGAATGTGGTGTATTCTTAAGGGCAGTTTACACAACACCATTTTCAACTAAAAACAGAAAACTTTTTATGCGTTTTTGCTGTTCATTTCCACAACAAAGGCATTTTGGTGGACTGAAAACGCAAACTTTTGAAACTGGTTTTCAAAGTGGAAGTTTTGGAAACAATACTGTTAAAACTGTGTAAACTACAAAAATGAAAAAAGTGATGGCATGCGCATGCGTATTACGGGTTTAGTCTATAGGCATGCGCGTTTGGCGCAATGCTCTGTAAAAGATGCATGTGTGCTCAGGTCTTTCTTTACATCTTCAGCTACTAACCAGGCATGCATAATACAGCATTTTTAGTTTTTAGTGTGTCAACGGGGATCGATTTGTCAACGTTGTCATTCATCAAAGAAGTTAGCCCTGGAAAACCTACTGTGCTTTATTTCAAATGCACTGGCGGTCATTTGTTTTGTATGAATATATTTATATATTCATTATTCTTTCATTTTGACATGGTGAATAAGTGAAGGGTATAACGGTTGCTTCACAACCAGTTTGAAAGTTCTGTGGCAACTGCCACTATGAGGCAAAATATAGTGGCAGTTAGTACACATACTTCTGTATGTGAATGCCAGATATAGCGGGAAATCGGCTTTAATCTGACATTGGCTACGTTCACATGCACCAAAATAATCCATTTGTAATCGGATTGACGGCTCAATTGGATTGAAAAACATTCATGTAAACACCTTAATCGATCCGATTGAGCTTGATCCGAATGAAATTTCAATCAGATTGGAAGGGGTGGTTTATTCCTTTTCTAATCCGATCCAACAGCAAAAAATGACCATGTAAGCATTTGAATCCAACTACTTTCTTAATCATTTTCAGAAGTCTCTGGGGCACATGCACAGTGCAATGTTGACACGCAGTTCACATTCATGTCTGTAGTTGTAAAACCGTTGCTGATTTATAAATGTGTATGCCAAAAGGGCAAAAATAATGATGAGCTCTGTTGGTGTCACGTACATGGTTGTCTCCGCAAATGTGATTGATATGACGTCACACACATATCGTGTTTTAATCGGAATGTATATAAAACACATATAAACGGATATTTGAATCAGATTACAATGTTTAGAGTATTTGTAAACAGATCTGCAATCGGATTTAATTCATTCGGATTGACGGTGCCATTGACCTGTACATACAAGAGCACTCAGTGGATAACAAAATGTTAACACAGTGTTTGAATAAACACTTCACTGAAGTTAATGCCTAAAATGAACTTGCTATATTTAACAATGCCTGTAACCATAGTGATAGATAATACTAGCAAATCAAGATTTTGCATAGTGATTGTGTGCAGCCAGAACATCTTGTTGTTCTTCTCTATCCAAACACTTTTTTGGGACCATAAACCTAACCCCAAAAACAAAGTGTCTGTCATCATTTACGTCATCTGTTCACTAAATGAAAAAGTTGGCAGTACACACAGATGCACAATGGTCATTTACATTCTTGAAGTAAAACAACTTCGCTTCTAAGGTGGGCATGTAATTGTTTTGGGTTGAATAGTGCAAAGGCACTGAACTCCTTGTTTGAAAAGCATAAATATTTTCCTCGCTTTGTCATCTCAAACAAAGAAAATCAACTGATAATCTACTGCTTCCAAGATGTATTTACCTCCCACTACAGGCCTAGTCACATAGTCTGCCTGGGCGTCAATGAGTCAGTGCTCTGTGAAGACATCATACAGTCACTCTGCATGCTTGTTTACCAGCACCTCCCATAATGCTGTCCTGATGCCTGCTGACATAGTGAGTAGTGTCAACGAGGGAGAGATGGAAAAAGATAAAGAGAAAAGTTACTTGAGCTGAATGCAGAAGCTGCCCCCGGCCCAGAGTTAAGTGAAATTACTTGGAAAATATCTGAGACGGGCTGGGAAAAAGTCCCCATTGATTACATATGCAGATGTGACATCTGTGAACTTGACATTATTTCTGACAAAATTTTCTGGAAGCGAATTTTCGCGGACGCGAGCATTTTGAATGCCTCCAGTCCGCACCCATATAAAGCTTTTTTAGCAGAACGCCAGGCGCTCTCCCATGGCCCCAACCGCTTCACAGTTGAATATTTGCTCTGCTCGCTGACCTATCGCATGAAGATGTTTTTTTATCGAAAAGTTACATGACCTGTTTGATGCTGTGTACACAAGTCCTTGGCATGGCGGAACATAACTGGCCAAAGAGGCGCCTGTTGTAAAAATACACAATGAAGCTCGGCTGGAGCTCTGCTCACTCTCAAGCCATAACGTCATGCATTCCTTCTGTTTCGACTCATTTTCCAGCTTTTCGTGTTTGCCCCCGAACAAGTCTTATAAAAGACATCCAATGTCGGCCAATTATTTTTTACTTTGAAGGTCATAAATCAAAGCTGACTAATAAAATGAAGACAGCCAAGTATAATTTCATGTGTGACTCCAACTGGATTAAAATGAAACCAGATGGGCTGGTATACGGCCACTAAACATATCTGGATCGGCACAGTAAATGTCTGTGTTTTCCTTTTTGCACAAATTACTGCGGGGATTCATAGTGCACTCTAAATCAAAGTCCAAGCCATGGTGAAGAGGGGCTCTTGCTCGCTCAACGCACAAAGGCACGAATGTTCTGGCTATTCTCTGGATAGCGCTAGTGATCCCCAGCGTTTTAGGGTTAATGCCATTAGTTTTTTTCAAGATTCAAATAGATTTTTACATCTTTCTTTCTTTCTGAAAGATTGATTGGGTCAGTCACAGAATATGTAGAGCACTACAAAACTAAAAGCTTTACCCTTAAAGAAATAAATAGTACTTTTGAAGAAAATTGTTTAAAATCATCTCGCATGAGATGAAGACTGTAGTCCTATAAACGGCCTAAAAAAATTGTTTTATTTTACATTGACCGGGTCACCTCATGACCAGCTGATTTATATTGGTAACCTAAAGCCTAAAATATATTTTGATTTTTTTTTTTTTTTTGCAGTCAAAAAAGAAAATGAAGAGATGAAACAATAAAAAACTACTGGAGACGCATTAATAGTGTTGCAACGTGTTGATGAGCACTTGTGTGAGGGGGTTTAAATGAGCACAAAGACATTTTTTTTAAAAATTGCTCATAACTTCTGGAGAGAAATAGCGCAGACACTAGACATGGATGTAACTTTCTAGCATGCATGAGTGAAGTGCTTGTGTTTATGGATGCTATTAAACGGAGTACAGTTTGAAACACTCATTAGGGGTGACCATGTTGAGATCACATGACCAGCTGATTTATAAAGTATTGGTAACCTATGGGGGTCTATCACAACCAGCAAAAGCTATCCATTAGCATTTCCATTAATCTCAAATCAATTTTGAGTCATTGAGATGAACAAGAATGCTATTGGCATAATAATGCAACAAAATATCACCTTTATGAGGGCACAGATTGATGTTAGAGCCAAATGGTGGCTTGAGAGAGTGGTCCTCTAAACTAAGACAAATAAGACTAGTTAAATATGGTTGGTTCATAAAAAATTGGAAGCAAAGGGGTACAAGAATGAAAATACAGATGGATGGAAGAAGAGTAGAGAGTATCAACTTTTCCACCTTAATTTTTCGTCCAGGATTCCCACCAGCATGGCAGTCCTAAGCCTGATTTTCTCATTAAACTGTAAGATGGACTCAGTGAAACAAAGAGAGGGTTTTGTGGCTTTCCAGAGCTCACAGAATTTATGGTGGACGACCATAATATTTTCGTTCCCCACTACTTCGATCCACAGCCTCAGAAAAAGACTAAAATAACAGTGCTATCTGGATTTATTAAAAGCTGGGAAGGACATGGTCGCTTCACATGTGTTCTTTAAGACTGCCGAAGTCAAGAAGGCTTTCCAAGCATAACATGACTCCTCCATCTCAGAGACTTGGACTACTTAATCAGCTGATGATTAAAAAAGTTGAAGGGGTGAAGGATCTGCACTCTATGAGAAATTATTTGGTAAATTGGAGCATGGTCTGATCTGTAAGGTTTAACACTTCCATCTAGGAAAGCCTGTCATGTAGATTGGCAATGCTTTTTTTCCCCTCGCACTGTGGTTTTCCCTGTACACTGAAAGGAACTAAATCAGGGGAACTGAGATATATATGGAATATACATTTCGCAAAGTCACATTGTTTTACCATCATAATTCACCATATTGTTTTTTCAACGAAGCTAACCATTCATTTTTTTTTACATTCCTTCACAACTATAGTATAATACTGCACATTAATCTAGATCTAGAACATAAAATATACATTAAATGGCTGCAGTATATTTAATGCAAGAAGTTAATGGAGTATAGTATAGCTTGTAGAGATGCACCAATATTAAATTCTGGCTAATATTGATATAAGCCGATCTTTTTTTTTTTCCTGATTACAGATAAATGGCAGATATTGAAACTATACTATTTTGTTTAAATGAATTCAAAATAAAAAACTACAACTTAAGCATTTCGAATGCTACAAGTGAATTTAGGCAAAAAAAAAAAAAAAAAAAAAAATTATGTTTTAAGTCAGACCAAGTCCTGACTCTAACTGAAATAATTCCCTACAATGCTGTCTGAAGGAATTGTTTGGCTTTGAATCATGAATGCAGCTCAAATAAGTTGATAATTATTTTCATATTATGGTTGATAACCAATGAATGGTAGATAGTCAAATTCTATACTATTTTGTCTAAATATATTCAAAATAAAACAATTAAAACTACAATAAAGTATTTAAAGGCACAATATGTAAGATTTTTGGAGTAAAATATTCAAAAACCACTAGAACAATGTTATATATTTTGTTGACTTGTGCACTTACATTATCCCAAATGTTTCCAAGAATGTTTAAATCCAGAGAAATAAGCAATTTTAACCAGGACACTGACCGTGTCCGTGCATCGCCTATCAATAACATCATACCTGCATTACCCCCGATTTCCAATAGAATCCATGGAAACACCAAAGATGCTTTAATATATTATGTGTTTTATTAGACAGGGGAGAAACTGTTTGGATGCATTCATCGACAGAAAACTAATCATTGTTATATAGCTCAAGAAAAAAAAAAAAGAAAAAGCTTTCTTTATTTACCACAAGTACTATGTTTTACCATGCCTAATATCTATCTAGCTTACTGCAGTATGCAACAATTGTCTTATAGTAGCCACCGAGCGAACGCACTATAACAACTTTCAACACACAAATGTATCTAATATGATAAAACAGCGGAAGCGGTAGTTTGCAACATAATAAAAGCTCCACTGCTCTCGAGCCGTGTGTCGCGCTTGTCTCTCATTAGCAATCATTTCTGAATAAGCATGTTTTGAATAAGCGACCTCTAGCGGCGAAAATTACATATTGTACCTTAAAAATTTACAATTAATTATAATGTACAGTATGAAAAATGGATATTCATTTTGAAATTTGCTAAAAATTATATTTAATAGTGTTATTAGTGTTTTTAAAGATTAACTTTAAATGAGAGTAGATGACAGCAAAGGTTAAAATAGGTGAAATGAGACACATTTTGCTGACCTATACAATGAATTAAGAAAAATCTAATAGGCCAACAATCGATCAGGTACAGCTGCGTTGTGCATTTCTAGCTGTTTGCATATTTTTTCTCCACAAACGAAAAACAGTTAAAGTCTTTCTAAAGATCCTGCTTTCTAGGAAGTATAAAGAGTTCATCTTGCCCAGAGGAACCAGAGAGCAGACAGTGGGCAGACCGTAAGTAAACAAGCATGGGAAGATGTTAGCCAGGACAAGGGAGGGATCTGGACAAGGTACTAAGTAATATTTTGTGTCATGCAACACAGTCTGTAGAAATATGCTTATGTATATGTATGTACTTTGGTAGACATCAGCTGCAATCAGGTTGCTACAAGGCAGCTTTCATATCTTCATCACTACTTGTTTAAATGAGGAACCTCATGGGGACTGTTAATCAGCTATAGAGTTTGGTTGAAAAGAGAACCTATTCCCTTAGAGAACTGCACAGCTGAACCGTCGCTTTGACTAATTCAATGCCACATATTCTTTCTATCTGAAGAAGTCTATTAGTCATTACTCAAACAGTTACCGCAATCTCTTGGGAGCTCCCAATGCACTTGGTTTTCAAATCATTCCCATTATTTTCCAGATGCATACAAAGAATGTGAAACATGAAGGTATTCCCTGAGAAGCCAGGACGTACTTATCGCACAAGGGCCCAGTGGAGACCCTGTCCTGACTTAATCTCTTGTCCTCTTTAAGGTTGCCTGACTGGGCAAAAAGCATGAGACAACAATCTCTAATAGGCCCAAAGCCAAAACAATGCATGTCATACGTTATTTTGGGTGGAAACTGTCAGTGAACAGCAGGCATCACCTTGCAGACAAGTCATTTATCTTCAGCATTTTCACAGGGGGGCCTGGCTGGGGTCATAAGTTTCAGAGAGAGACACAAAAGAGTTCATTGGCCTGAGTGGAAAAAGAAGAAAGACAGAATGAATCTGCATCTTATCTTAGTGGTTGTGTAACAGAAACCAGACCGCTGGTCAGCAACAAATTAGGACTGGGAGCTCCAGTCTCTCTCTCTGTCACAATGTAGTGACACAGTCCAGCCCTGTCGGCAGTGCCTGAGCTCACAGAGGACAGTGATAGGGCAGGAATGCTCCATGGGGCGGCGTCCCGACACACAGGCACTGGGAAAGTGTTCCTATTGATGTCTGGGGTCAGGGATAAGTTTGGGACTCCCACTTCATTTCACGCTTTGGAATGACCCTCATGTGATCCAACAGACGGCATAAGCAAAGCCAAATGTTTAAAAATCGAAGGCAAAGATTGTGTATGTTATTTACTAAGAATTAGGGCTGCACAATATATCGAAATTATCGAAATATTGCAAATGTACATATCGCAGTATGCACATCGCAACGTCTTGCGATAACTGCATGATTTTAATACTCAAAAAGATTACAAAAAGTCCAAGTTTTAGGTCGACGCAGACTGCATAGAGTAGACTGGACACATGACAGTTACATACGTGTGACATGCTTAATGTTATTAAATGCAATAAGCGAAGTACTCACTCACACAGAAAGCCGCCTCTCAGATAGCTCGTGATCCTGAATTCAGTTCTCTTCCGCAGTTTAAATGGCCATATATACACAAAATTATGTCAAAATGCCCATCTTGGTGAGTATTCACGTAAAAAGTCAGTTAAGTAGACTAAAGAGTTGACAAAGAAAGTGCGAGTGTAACAATATATTGGATCCGTGTAGCTCTTAAAGTAACAGCTGCCTAATAAACCTGCTTCTGTCTGTGTGCTTAACGTTAATCAAATAACAAAAGACAAAGACAAAATCACTCACTGCTCTTGACTGGATAACTTTTGTAGCTTTAATTAGAATCAGTACATATTTAATTCATACAGAGAAGACTAAGCAGGGTTTTATTTTTACATTTGATAATTCAATTTCAGTTGTTAAACCCAATGTAGGCCTACCTGAAGCCCTAAACCCCCTGGTTTACTCTGACATTGAAATTACACTTTTTATGTAATGCTAAGAAGCTAAAGTATGAAGCTGTGTGCAATGATGGAGATGTGTGTATGGTTGTTGTGTGCAGGAAACACTGGCGTTCACTCTAATGAGATTATATCTGACGAAACTACAAAGCTTTCCTCAGTTTAGTGAATTGGGTGCTAAAACAATGCAGATATTGTATGCAAATAAACAGCCATTTTTTTCATAGTGAATTCCCTTCTTAATGTTCTTGCTGCAATAAAAGTTTTATGGTGAGTTCACACCAGAAATGGAAGCTGTTAAAAAGCCAAGTACCTACATATACCAGTGTCCTCAAGGTCATTATACAGCTTTATCTGAAGACTAGCTTCGGTCTGATTGTATAGTATCACTCTACCTTTCAGTGTTACAAAGCTTTCTTTAGGTTTAGTCTTCCATTGTGACATTGAAGTGACTGCCTAAACCACTCACCTTTCAAACAGAGTCATATGCTCTTGGCCAGTCCAGTCACCACAGAAAGAGCACTGAACAATCCTCTCTAGATTTTTTTGAAGGAATTAATTTACACTTCACCTAGGGCAAGTACCAGGGGAGAACACGATGAGTCACACTGTTAATCTTGGAGCTGTTCTGGTTCTTTCTGTTGGCTCAAGGGCGAGGGACTGAGCACCCAGGGTCTGCTGACTCTACTTTTCCATCCTGTTACTGAGGACTCGCTCTCCAAGCAGTCTGGACTTAGTTAATTGCTGGAACTGCTTTCATATCTGTAGAATGCCATGTCATGAAATTTTAAATTTAGGATTGAAAATTAAAGTGCATTTGACTTGCTAAGCCAAGGCACTATTTCTATTACTTGAATAGATATGGAATTGGCTTCATTTCAATTCATGAGTGTGAATTTGAACTGAATTGGCCAAAATCCACAAGAAGTTGAATTGCACTGACAGGAAGAAGAATTTACTGAATTGCGATTTTAAAAAATTAAACACAGGCAATGCATTCTAGGAAATGCAGTGTTCTTCCAGCTTGGTCTATATATCTATATATCTGTCTAGTTTGTCTTAAGAAACTTAGTTTTTCTAGGTAAAATGCTTTTAAATTGCAGTTCATTTTAATTCCTACATTCAAATTCTACATACAGTTCTGTTCATTTCGATTTAAAATTTAAAATTTAGCCACTGGATTGGAATTTAAAAGGCACTTTCAGGGGCTGTTCACACAAAGAAAAATGGAGAACTTATTATGCATTTTGGCAATTCATTTGCACGACAACAGCATTTTGGGGGACTAAAAATGCAAACTTTTGAAAATAGGTTTCAAAGTGCAAGTTTTAAAAACGATACTGTTATCGTCTCTGTGTAAACTACAAAAATGTAAATTTGTGAAAACAGTGACTTCATGCGAATGCGTATTACGTGTTCAGTCTATAGGTTCAGTAGTGTTTCTTTACAAAGTGACATCGCCAACTACTGGCCTGGCAGCAGAATACAGTGTTTTAGTCGTTTTCGCGGATCCATATGAACGGGGATCATTTTGACAATGTTGTCGTCTATATGTGAAAAACACAAAGGATTAACTTTTCCATTTTTAGTACATCATTTTCATGTAAACGTACACTCAATTTACTTTTAAACTGCACACAACCCTAATCACAGATATTTGAAAATAATTATTGTGTTGTAATCATGAAATCAAAAAATCACTTTAGCTCACCTAGAATGCCTCAAATAATCCCTCTCAACTACTGTACTTTGCCTTTAAAACTTTATGAACTGTAAACCATATTAATGCATATAGCCTACTTTTAGGATCAGGCCAATGGCCTGATGGGCCAAACAGTGAAACTTTGAATATAGTAAAGTTCAGGTTCCAAAAAAACAAGTTTTTATATTTACTTTTCTGCATGGCTGCACACTACAAGGCAAGAGATTGTACCCAGTCTCCACATAAACTGTGTCTTTGTGAAGCTGCTGCACTCCTCCAATCCTGAGGGGCTTTTGATAAATGTAAGATTTAAACACCTGGTCCAGAGCTAGCTCAGTTCTCCTTTTACAGGGTAATGAATGGAAAGTGGGTATGTTGCCAGTGGTGGCACACATGGGGCAGTCAGATGTCATTAACTCACAAAGGCTGGGGAAGTTGTATTGCTGCACTTTTAATGTGATAATGAACGGACGGGCTTTGCAAAAGCAAACAGCTTGTGCACTTAAGTCTGCATTAAGTGCATTGTTAACTAAGAGCAGTCATATCTTCAAGCTTGCTTAGAGCGGAAACATACTCCAAAGACTCACTGTTTCACATTCATTATGACAGCTGTACACCTCAACAGCTGTAATTTTTGTATCATAAAACAGTTCAAAGATTGCTAATTATAAAGTTTTTGGAACACTATAATAAGGTTAAATTTGTTAACATTACTTAATTCATCAGTTATCAAATCATTTTTACAGCATTTATTAATCTGTAAGGATTAAAATATGTATACATTTTTATGTAAAGATAAGAACGCCTTGTGAATGCCTTAAAATGCATTTAAGAATAACTTCATAGTGCATTATATACACTGGCTTCACAGAAAGTGTTACCAAAAGTTCTAGCTGAAAAAGAATATTTAACGTAATCAGCACTGAGATACGTGTTCAAGTGTGTTCTTATAAACTACCATAACGCATAATGGCTGTGCCCCTCAAACTGAATGTAATCAGTGTGTGAAGGGCGTGAGTCTGTATGAAGGAGCTGTTATCAGGTATCTGTGTGTGAACAGTGTGGTCGGACTGATGTCATTGCCCTTGTGTTGTCTCAGCGAGGCTCTGTGGAGAGCACTTTGTCTGCAAAGCCCCAGTAAGTCAGAGTGGTGTGTCTGCAGCACCTCCATATCAGCTAATCAGCACAAGCCAAAATAAACTCTGTACAATGTCATGAGACCATGTCCAAGCCCACTCACCGTCAAGTTCTTTTGTGTCTGTCTTTCTCACCATAACATCATCCATAACATGTTCTCTATTAATCACAATGACAACATTGATCTTAAAGAACCAAACATTTAAAACAACAAAAATATAAGATATTAATACTTGTTTTCAGATAATCTATCTTGAGTATATACTGTTCAAAAGTTTAGGGTCAGTAAGATTTTTACTTGAAAGAAATTAATACTTTTATTCAGAAAGGAGATTAAATTGATCAAAATTGACAGTAAAAAACATGTTACAAAAAAATTCAATTTCACAAAAATGCTGTTCTTTTGAACTTTCTATGCATCAAAGAATCCCGAATGAAAAGAAATCAAACACAGCTGTTTTCAACATTGATAATAATAAGAAAATTCAGCCTTGCCATCATAGGAATAAGTATAAAACAAATGTATAAAACAGATCATTTTTTCACCATACTGATCTGTTTTTACATTATTTTTGATTTTATAAAAATGCAGCATTGGTGAGCATAAGAGACTTCTTTCAAAAACATTAAAAAAATATTGCCGACCACAAACTTTAAGACATTCGTGTACATTTTGTCATTTTACTCGTATATTATTTTCACTTGTTTTAAGCAATCCTCTCAAAATTTAAGAATATCCAAAAATTTGCATTTAATATACAACAAAATATGTAACAACACAATTATTGCATTCATAGGTTTATTCACCCGAAAGTGTAAAAGCTAAGTACATTTACATGCACTTTTTGGTTTGATTTAATTTCAGCCAAACCTAAAGGAAGATGTCATGTAAGTTTCTTTGTCTGACTGTCTAGTGATATTTATCTATATATAAATATTTTTGAGAAGCTAGACATGTTGATTAAGAATATAATTTTTGCAGTATATGCTATAAATCCTCATATGAAAATAGACACATGACACATGCACATGTAGCATCAACTCCACTTCATTAGGTTTCATCCACACAAACACACATACACAAACTACTTCTGTCATCTTGTCTGGTATCTGTCAGTCACACGTTAGACAACAGTGGCGCCCTTAAGCAGTCTGACATGTCGTTCCCCTCCCACCCCTGATGTACCGTCGGTCTTCTCCTCTCGGCCTGCAGGGCTCAGCTCTGCCCTGTGGCACTGATGGGCGTGTGGCATTCCTAATTAAGGCACTGGCACAGCTAGACTCCAGCATGTCATCACCTAAACGCCACAGGCTATTTACAGTCTGTGCATGCCATCATCAAAAAGACTAGATATGGATGGATGGTGGTCTGACAGGCCTGATGAATCCCCACAATAATGGATAAGGGCGAATCCAAATTATTATTTTTTTCGGCAATTAAAGCAAATTAAATAGCCAGTGGGCGTTCAGCCCACTCTCCAACATGCTGATACAGAATGATCAGACAAAAACCCTCAAGAACGCTATTCAGCCAGGACTGTATTCACACACACTCAGTCTATCATACACACACCAGGACTGTAAAGACACAAACTCAGGCTACTTAAAAAAAAGTTAGCCAATTAACAGGTTTTTACTGTCTTTTAAAGTTAAAAATTACAATAATTAACCTGGACACACTTCTCTACATTTTGGCATTTCCGTTCACACAGAGACAGCGTTTTTCTCCTGCTTAAATATGCTCTCCTAAGTGGATACATTTAAAAATGCAGTTTTCATGTTAGTGAGGACTTTAGAAACTGAGGTATTTGAAAACGATAACACGTTTAATCATGTGCCCCATACTGTACACATATATATCTATGGTTATACAGCCATTTTTGTGTCTGCTATTACTTCATAATGTTGTTAAAAATAAATGTTACTTTATACAATCTTTATATTACATAATTTACATTACTGCAAAGATAACAGATCATTTACTCACAACTGCATGAAAACATGAGGGCAATTGCGTAAGAACTTTTTTATGCCTTGTCTCTGTATCTTAAAAGGTTAGTTCACGCAAAAATGAAATTTCTGTCATTAATTACTCACCCTCATGTCGTTCTACACCCGTAAGACCTTCGTACATCTTCGAAACACAAATTAGGATATTTTTTATAAAATCCGATGGCTCAGTGAGGCCTCCATTGCCAGCAAGATAATTAACAGTTTCAGATGACCAGAAAGCAAGAATCAGTGGTTCGGAGCATGAAAGTCACATGATTTCAGTAAACGAGGCTTGGTTACATCATACGTTTTTCGAAATTTCAGTGGTTCACCATGGGGAGGCGTGACTTTGGCAGTTTGATACACGCTCCAAACCACTGATTGGAAACAAAAGATTTTCAAAGCTTCGAAGCTTCATGAAGCAGTGTTTTGAAATCGCCCATCACTAGCTTTTGTTGAATAAAGTCATTATTTTGTGTTTTTGGCGCACAAAAAGTATTCTCATCACTCCATAACGTTAAGGTTGAATCACTGTAGTCACATGAACTGTTTTAAATACGTCTTTAGTAGCTTTCTGGGCATTTGAAAGTGTTATTAGTAATTAACTTGCTGTCAATAGAGGCCTCACTGAGCCATTGGATTTCATCAAAAATATCTTAATTTGTGTTCCGAAGATGAACGAAGGTCTTACGGATGTGGAATGACATGAGGGTGAGTAATTAATAACAGAATTTTCAGTTTTGGGTGAACTAACCCTTTAAGGTTATGATACACGGGGCAAATTTTGAGCAATGATGCAGGGCAATGTTGCCGAGCGATAAGAATGGGCAATACATTTCTATCTGGATATTTAAAGGTGATGATACACAGGGCAACTTTTTGAGTAAAGTTGCCAGGCAATGTCGCTGAGCGATGATGCTTGGCCACTTTCCCATTGAGAATGAGCAACTAATTTCTGTTTGGATACTTTAGATCTTTAAATCGAAATTGACCTGCAACATTGCTCAAAAAGTTGCCCCGTGTATCATCACCTTCAGTGTGCTTTATGTTTAACCCATGCGCAGTAAGATGATTTAAATGTTTTCAGATGTTTAAATGTGGATGAACAACATTTGGAAAAAGCTTGAAACGGTATGTGGACAGAACGTTTTGAAACGGAACCGCCTTTTTCAAATGTAGGGATGCATATTGGCGGCCATATCGGTATCGGCCAATGAATGTTCATTTTTAATGTTATCGGTCTGATAAGAAAATTAGGTCAATATATTGAAGCCAAAATCACTTTAGCTGGTTGAATCACTTTAGATGCACGCTGCTGGCCATGCATTCCGCATGATGTGACAAATCAGTATGCAGCAGATTATGTGTGCTTTAAAAGAGTTTATGCTAGAGAGAAGCTGATGTCGACATGTGTGGGAGTTTTTCACCATGAAAAAAAGAGGACGTCAGAATTGCAATTAGCCAAAAATTTATTTTAAAAGTTAAGAAATCTTTAGCTGGTTCAAAGTAAGCTACTTTCAGTAAATGATTTTGGGGGGTGTGAGATCTAGATATTTAATTGCAGTTTCCTTGTTTTTCTGCAGTTACAGGTCCACTGTATTTGTTTGGCTCAGAAAAATTTATATCAAGATTTGATTCATCAGTTATTGGTTTCTAAATATAACAAATTATTGGTTCTCGGTATCAGCCAGAATTTCTATATCGGTGCATCCCTATTCAAATGTATCTGTAATAATGCAGACATAGCCTTATTCTCTCAGTATATGAATATGATCTGTTTACACTGGCATGTGGATGAGGGTTTGGATTCTTGCATCTCCAGATGAGAAAAAAAACATGATGGCCTTTCACACCGGTTGCGGACACATACCCAATTGTCCGTCGTGGCCTGGGGTGTGCATAGCAGGAGTGCTGATATGATAGCGAGCTCTTTGAGAGGCCAAGGGGCTGGGCGGGAGGTTAAGCCCCTCCATCTCCCACTCAAACTGGGGTAGCATGGGGTCGAGAGATAGGACATCACACAGTGCTCACTTCACTTTCAATCAAAGCTATGCTCAATCACCCTCAATCACAGCTGGAAGCGCAGAGACAACGGCATTGGATAACACCCTGACTGCGAGCACAAACACACACATTCACGCTCCAACACGACAGCCATGTTCTCTCTTTTTTCACAAGCAATGCGTTACCGAACCACAGTGTTGGAGGAACGAGTTATAAGTAACATAACAAAAGTATAGGAATTCATGTGATAGACAAACTGTTAAGCAGTAAGCTGATATTAAAATACACTAATACATTCAAAACTATAATAAACTGAATTTAAACATCACAACATTATAACGTACAGTATACAAAAAAATTATATTAATTTAAGAGTGAACATTGGATGTAGCAAAGCTAATCTAAATGTAAAAATAGAGGACATGATCATGCACAATTAAATATACAACCTATATCGATTTAAAAATTACTTCTTATTTAATTTAGAAAATAGATTTTACAAATACAATTGAAAACCTAACCCTTCCCCATGTTGGTGCAACCACTGAAGAAGTTGTTGTAGCTGACCTTGATGAATGCATTTCAATGAATGCTTTGAATGCATGTTTAATTTTTTTTATTTGTTTTGAACAGTGCTTCGAAAAAATAAAGTGCTGGGGCAGGCGGGGTGGGTTATGGGGGATTGGTTGTCTCCCTCGGTTGCAGCTAGGGGCGTAGTTTTGGTTTGAACCTAAAAGCTTGTTTACAGTCTATGGTTTGAACATTGGGGGGTTGAAGTGTGAACAGGGTCTTTTGGAGCGCGCTGGTGAATGCGCCTACGGTGATTTATGCGGCATTCATGCAAAATTAAACAACTGGGTTTCAGTCATATTGCGCAGAGAATCGATCCTTACAGTTCGTACAGCGTATAAAAGCTCTGAACACGTGGCGGTTTATACAATTAATGAATTAATAGTCTGATTCTATGTTTCGGTGTGGGAGCTCAGAGTACTGGTGCCAAATTTCAACTCCCTGCCAAATTATTACCCCCCTCGTTGAAGTCACTACCTGATTGCCTAATTGCTAACCCCACCCCAAATCCTAACCCCTCCCCCACACCTAATCCTAAACCTACCAATACTAGGGGGCTAATAATTTGGCGGGGGTCAGAATTCGGCACAACACTGGCAACAACAAGTGCCAGTATGCAAGAAAAAGTGAGGGTACGCTACTGATTAAAACTTAGAGCACTGGTTTTGACATCACAATTTTTAATCAAAACGTCAACTCGATCTTCTGGTGAAACGTCAGACTTCTCTCTCTCTGCATGCCAGACTTTTCCAATCTTCTCAAACCACGCCCTGTTTTACAATCAACTGCAAGCTCACTTTCAGATCTGCCTCCCTCTAATTGACAACTAATGCACAGAACCCTACATTTTTTTTCCTTTTTTGTCACAATATGGAAGAAAAGATCTGTCACTACTTCAGTTTCATTGTGAATTTATACGCTTTCTAACCACTGTCAAAAACACACACACTCACCACTATAGCCATAATATAGTTTTTTCTGCAGGTAATACATTACCTTACCTACTGTCAAAAACACACATATACAGGATCTCCCATGTCATCCACTCAGAAGCGCACACAGGAAGATAGAGCAGAGTGGTCTAAAGATATGCTGTGGAGAGGGTGCAACTGAAGAGAAACAGGCCAGCACATGGTAGGAAACAGTGGCAGCAATGAAAGATGAAATAGATGGATTGCTCTAGTTAGCAATCTAAACATGGAAAATGATTTATGATAAAAGGTTTCAAGGAAATGTGGGGCTAAACCGGTGTAATTATATCACTGTGAAAATATTTTGCTTTTATTTTTCAATCTCAAACAAGTGCTCTTATACCCTACTGTATCTGTGGGTTGAGTCGGACTCTTATGGAGCGGTTTGGCCATTACTGCTCTTTCAAAATACTAAAATACAAGGGGAGAAATATGAAATACACACTTGACTTTGCAGTATTCTGAGATATAGGCATTGCTGTATGGATTTGAATTTGACTAGAAACTAAAAATATGAGTTTTCAAGATCTGAGAACACTTCTGACTAACAGTGCACCCAGAAATGCCGATCAAAAAGACAAGATGAGACCAAATGAGACAAGTGGTCTAAGGAAGTAAAGGCCAAAATAAACAATAATAATATTCCACTCATAACTTATGTGATATGAAGCCACAAAAAAGCTACTAAATTGGCATCACTAGCATTTTGCTAGTCAAAACAATTACCAATGCTGAAACACTGCCAGTTGTTGTCCCACACCATTTTCAAAAGCGTTCTCTTTAATTTAGGTTAGATTTACATGCATGGACATAAAACACAAAAATATAGCTCAACATATAGCGGCACAATTAAAAACAACAATCTATTTCAAAATTCTTCTATGTGAATTTTATCTAGATTAAATGCGTACACTGACATACAACTAAATATACATGGAAAATATGTTCTAAAAGGGTACAAGAACTTTTACAGAGAAAACACTTGTGACCTCTGGCATTCTGCCCCAGCATGACTTGAGCAGGTAATTGCACACACAAACCTACACAAACATATAAACACACTCAGTACTTCAGATAGAAGCCTATTTTTCTGGGAACATATCTAGCTTTAACCCTGTGAGATTGGGGTTGCTGCAGGGGTCAAACAGTCCTGTAACAACCACATCGTGAGGAGTAGGCATGTTGTAGACCTTCATAAGTTTGGTTGAAATTCTATGATAAGGAAGTTGACAAATGGAAACAGACATAAACCTTTATTTTCCAACATCAATATTTCAGGTTAAAACTTAAAATTTGTATAAGTGAAAGTGTTTTTAGATGCTTTGACTGGTCACTATTTCTTCATTCAAGTTTTTTTAATCAAATTACTGATTTTACTCATTTTAAAGGTACTGCAATGTGACAAAGTAACTTAAAGTGTAACTTCGCCAATTTTCAACCCACTTTGTATTGTTACAATATTGGTAGTATATGTTTACTACTCGTTCTCTGTGTTACCTGGACTGAGAAATTCACATTTATTTATTTATTTATTTATTAGATATATACAGGTGCTGGTCATATAATTAGAATATCATCAAAAAGTTTATTTATTTCACTAATTCCGTTCAAAAAGTGAAACTTTTGTATATTATAAAGTGTATATTATATTCATTCATTACACACAGACTGATATATTTCAAATGTTTATTTCTTTTAACTTTGATGATTATAACTGACAACTAAGGAAAATCCCAAATTCAGTATCTCAGAAAATTAGATTGTGAAAAGGTTCAATATTGAAGACACCTGGTGCCACACTCTAATCAGCTAATTAACTCAAAACACCTGCAAAGGCCTTTAAATGGTCTCTCAGTTTAGTTCTGTAGGCTACACAATCTGAAAACTGTAAACTGCTGACTTGACAGTTGTCCAAAAGACGACCACTGACACCTTGCACAAGGAGGGCAAGACACAAAAGGTCATTGCAAAAGAGGCTGGCTGTTCACAGAGCTCTGTGTCCAAGCACATTAATAGAGAGGCGAAGGGAAGGAAAAGATGTGGTAGAAAAAAGTGTACAAGCAATAGGGATAACCGCACCCTGGAGAGGATTGTGAAACAAAACCCATTCAAAAATGTGGGGGAGATTCACAAAGAGTGGACTGCAGCTGGAGTCAGTGCTTCAAGAACCACTACGCACAGACGTAGGCAAGACATGGGTTTCAGCTGTCACATTCCTTGTATCAAGCCACTCTTGAACAGACAGCGTCAGAAGCGTCTTGCCTGGGCTAAAGACAAAAAAGACTGGACTGCTGCTGAGTGGTCCAAAGTTATGTTCTCTGATGAAAGTAAATTTTGCATTTCCTTTGGAAATCAGGGTCCCAGAGTCTGTAGGAAGAGAGGAGAGGCACACAATCCACATTGCTTGAGGTCCAGTGTAAAGTTTCCACAGTCAGTGATGGTTTGGAGTGCCATGTCATCTGCTGGTGTTGGTCCACTGTGTTTTCTGAGGTCCTTGTATTGGTCTTAAGTAATATTCTAATTTTCTGAGATACTGAATTTGGACTGAGAAATTCACATTTATTTATTTATTTATTTATTAGATATATACAGGTGCTGGTCATATAATTAGAATATCATCAAAAAGTTTATTTATTTCACTAATTCCGTTCAAAAAGTGAAACTTTTGTATATTATAAAGTGTATATTATATTCATTCATTACACACAGACTGATATATTTCAAATGTTTATTTCTTTTAACTTTGATGATTATAATAGGGATAACCGCACCCTGGAGAGGATTGTGAAACAAAACCCATTCAAAAATGTGGGGGAGATTCACAAAGAGTGGACTGCAGCTGGAGTCAGTGCTTCAAGAACCACTACGCACAGACGTAGGCAAGACATGGGTTTCAGCTGTCACATTCCTTGTATCAAGCCACTCTTGAACAGACAGCGTCAGAAGCGTCTTGCCTGGGCTAAAGACAAAAAAGACTGGACTGCTGCTGAGTGGTCCAAAGTTATGTTCTCTGATGAAAGTAAATTTTGCATTTCCTTTGGAAATCAGGGTCCCAGAGTCTGTAGGAAGAGAGGAGAGGCACACAATCCACATTGCTTGAGGTCCAGTGTAAAGTTTCCACAGTCAGTGATGGTTTGGAGTGCCATGTCATCTGCTGGTGTTGGTCCACTGTGTTTTCTGAGGTCCTTGTATTGGTCTTAAGTAATATTCTAATTTTCTGAGATACTGAATTTGGGATTTTCCTTAGTTGTCAGTTATAATCATCAAAATTAAAGGAAATAAACATTTGAAATATATCAGTCTGTGTGTAATGAATGAATATAATATAAAAGTTTCACTTTTTGAATGGAATTAGTGAAATAAATCAACTTTTTGATGATGTTCTAATTATATGACCAGCACCTGTATATTAGATAAATTAGCACGTTACAGTTCAAATGTGCGCATCTACCATGCAGGATATTAGTTCTGACTAGATCTCATCCCAAATCGTCCCTCCCTAGCATTTTAGTCTCGTTTTTATTCTAGATATTGACAAAAATGTCCTTACATTTTCGTCATAGTTTTTGTCATTCAGAACTGGTTTTTATTTAGTTATCGTCTCGTTTTCATCAGTGAAAAATTATTCATCAACGAAATTAACACTGCCTAAAACACTGTATTTGTGGTCATCCAGTTTGAAATGTTAACTACAAACATAAGGTTTTTCAGATTTTCTGTCGTTGCTTTCTCTCCATATTTATGATTCTTTGCAGCCTTCAGCCACTGCCTACAATATGCTGGATCCTTCACTGGAAATCGAAAGCAACTCACTCCTACCAAACATTTATGGCTCGTTTCCACTGAGCAGTACGGTTCAGTACAGTACAGTACGATTCGGAATGGTAAACCCTGATAAGGCTTGCGTTTGCACCGCCAACAGTACCCTTACTTAATAGGTGTGGTGTATGCCAGAAAGTAGCGATCAACGTCATTCTCGCGCAAAGAAGAAAACAACGCAGTAAACAACAATGGATACAGAAGATCTTGTTCTTGCTTCTTGGCATGGCTGTCTGTCACAAGAAGAAGACAAGCTTTGCTTGCTGCGCGCCGACATTAGGCGTTTCACAATACCAAAGACGCAAGTCTGAACAAGCAAAGCTTGTCTTGTCTTGTAGTTCGCACCTACAAGCAAGCGTCAATAGCGGAGAACCGGAGGAGAAAACCTGTGTAATTTAAAAACTACTTTATTGTGTCATGAAATGTAGTTTTAAAAGTTTTTCAGGCAAGAATGCAGTTATTTAAAGCTCAAATCTGTGGTTTATTTATAAAGTTAGCGCCTATTTGAAAATTTGATTAAAATTTGTGAGATCCAGGTGATCACCAGGCGCTCAGTGCTAATGTACCCATGCAGCCGAGAACAGCTGTACCTCAGCTAGTCCTTCTGACATTTGCCGCTGACTCAGATGTCTCTGTAGTGGTTAAACAATGGAAACGGCAAAAATTGCGTACCGTACTGAACTGTACTGAACCGTACCGCTCAGTGGAAACAAGCCATTAATCTTTGAATTCTCACACCTGGGGACAATACAAAGTCAACATCATTTGTGATTAAAAGTTTGCTGAGAAGTATTTCCTACTAAAGCAAGGCGGTATTTGACTCTGTTAAGTGTTTCAATAGCAGACTGGTGGGAGTGGCCTTGGACGGCATCACAGCAACATGCCTAGTGCATTATGAGTGGTGAAGTTTTGCTAACTATTTGGCAAAAGGGAAGACAACAGCCTTTTTTCTCAGTTTTCTCTAGTCAGGTTTCACAGATTAAAAAAAAAAAAAATGTTTCAACTTTTTACATTAAAAGCCCATTTTGCCAGCGGTGAAGTACACCTTTATTTACAGATTATATGTAGTATTATATATGAAAAACATAAATAATTCATATATAATCTCTTATTTCGTTTGAAAACTATTTGAAATAATATTATACAATATGAAAAACAGTTTAACAACAGGATATTATACCTAAATGTCTTAATGTCAACACTTTATTCTATACTTTGACTTCGCCTAAAAGCCTCAATACATTACAACTTTAATCTTGAAATTGAATTTTTTTTTCTTTCTTTTTTTTTTTACATGGCACTAAAATGCTGTCATGCACATAAATATTACAAATATGATTAATGGTAAGTGATATACTGATATACTGCAAAAAACTCTCCTTCTTCCAAGTTCAAGGCTTTACAATGTTTAGATTTTTTGCTTTTTAAATATACTTATCATTTTGACAAGTTTCTAAATTGCCAAACAAATAAAATATATTTTGAATAGATAATTTTATGAATATATGTGCAAAATCTGTTTTATTTGTGGACCGGCCAGATGATAGAATTATAAAAGAAAACAGTAACAGTAAAACTACGTCACATAAAAATAAACCCCAAAATAACAACCTGCATGACAAAGCATCACGCTCAGATTTGTCATCAGCTCCCTCAACTTGTTACATTGGAAACAGTTCAGTTAGATATACGTTGGGAACAGAGATATTAAAGCCAGCAAAGCTTAAAAAACATCAGAACATGTGTGAATTCACTTTGAGTCATGTTATTTCAATCCTCAGAGACTAACGCAAACACCAAGAGCATATTGGGAAAGAATTAAGGACAGATCTCACAAAACTCTATGGCTAAGCCTACAACACAAATTGTTTGTTCCAATCAGTGTTTACAGACAAGGCAACCTGGCAGAAGAACCAATTTTTCCAAGCATAAACTGCTACCCTAAAAAATCTCAGTCACAGGTTCTCTGTGCAAAAATACAAGTAGAGCCACTCAATACACGTGCACACAAAAACGGCTCGACTAAAACTGTAGTTGAGAACTAATGAGATCTTTTAAAGCAGTGAAAACATCCTTCTTGTGGCTCAGGGAGACGCTCAGCACGGCCTCCTCAGAACAAGCTGAACAGATGACAGTTATTCCTCTCAGCGTTGTGCTCATTCCACAAAATCGAGCCAGATGTCTCCAGGCTGAGAAGCAGGTGGGCCAGGGCTGCTGCGCCACCCCGTGCTGGCACTGCTTCAAACCTGCTGGGTATAACCTTTAATTTGCATGCTTTTTCCTGGCATGTGGGCAAGGGGTGCCATCTGCCTGGGCCACGAGAGGACCCCGCCGTGTGTGTGTCAGTGTGTTTATGCAGGAGCTGGACGGATGAGCATTGGAGCGACCCAGAATGCAGCACAAGGCCATACTGGTGGCCTGTCAGCTCTGCCCAGCAGAAGCCTCCTCCCGGGCCCATATGGTTCGTCCATGCGGATGCGCGCTCATCACACACACGCACAAGCACACATGCAGGGATGCACGAATACATAAATACATGTGCCTCAGTGCTCAGACATACACTGAAGCTCAAAATAACAGTCTTGACCTTGCAACAAGACAAAGTCCTGCATATTTAACTACACATCACAACATACTCAGAGAGAAAGAGTTTCTGCAACACAGAGTTTCTGCAACACTGCTACTGAGTTGATTGCGCATACAGCAAGATGAGTGCAGTCTGAACTAATGACTCTAATGAGTTGGTTCTTTTTAGTGAATCAACAACCTACAACACGACGAGT